>LNGK01000012.1:696954-880874 GCA_001510575.1 Knoxdaviesia capensis | reverse complement strand
CCCCCCCCCCCAATGTTTACCACTCACCGTCAGGCACCGTTCTCAGGAACGCCAGCTTATTACATCCTAGACGCGAGCAAGCCTGATTATGAGACCTCTCCGCGCTTTAGGATCAGAGTGTGTTCCTGGAAGAAAAAATACTGCCGGATCCCCCCTCCCTCTAGAAGGGATGGGATGGGGTGGGTGGGTGTATTCGTATGTGCGTAGAATCGGTCGCCAAAGCTGGGTGGGTTTATGCAGCCGGCGTGAGTGTCTCGCTGAAGGGCTTGTGAAGCGATAGAAGGGGGAGAGAGATGACCTCGTACTTGGCCTGGCTTGCTATGAGGTCAGAATGCCGATTTCGATTGAGTGAGAGGCCAAGTCATAGAAGTAGAACGAGATGAGATTAGGTTGAGATAACCTTAAGAGAGATCAGGTATTCTGGGCCTCCGGTGTGGACGGATGGCACTAGAACCGGTCCGAGGGCTTCGTGGGTGAGATAGAAGCCATTCAGAGCCCTTGAATCCCACGCTCGAGGGGATCTCCATGCTACTAATTCTGACACATCTAGCTCCGTCTATCGTAGATCAACGCATTTGTCTTCAAGGCCTTGGCCCTACGCAGCCTCGACATGCATATGTAACGTGTATCACTGATCAGTCTGTGGTGGTTAAGCCACCGACGGAGAGACAGACGCTCGGTAGCCTCATCCTGTGACATCTAGAACTAGTGGAGGGAATTGTGGAAATGCGTGGTGGTCAGTTAGGCAAGCCCCCCGGAGATACATGCATGGAGAGTCTCCAGGGGAGTATACCAACGTACAACAAGGCCGTTGACCGTGAAGCAACGCAAGAGGATGATGAAAGTGTCACTGAATGATGAGAGCAGAGCATACTCGTAGCTTCAGAATCCAACATGTTAGTAAACAAGGGCATAAACAAACGTCAGGTCCTCAGGGCATCAAGGCTCAGACTGTCTCGTTCCGGTATACATAGAGAGATGTCCGGTAATTTCCAGGGGTTCAGTCACCGGCTCTCCCTTGCGTGTCTAGATGAAAGCAGGGAAGGGGGGGAGGGGGGGAATAGAAGCTGCTTTTTTTGGGAGTTCTAGCGGTCAGCAGCGCGAGAGCTTAGAGTCAGAAGAGCGATGCCCTCATCTCCCGTCTCTGTTCTATCCCAACTGTTCTGTCTACCTCTGTGCGCAGAGGCATCTCCATATCCCGTTTGCTATCCGCCCTGCGGCTTCTGTGCGAAATTTGCATGCACCAGAGCCCGATCCGGTCGAGAGGCCATCTTCTTCATGTGTGTCGAATATTCCGCTCTCCTACGGAGGGTGTCTCCCCAGCCCTGCATTGAAAGCCTGTCAGACTTGTCAATCCCCGACCTCCACACTCGCCCCTCGCTAATACACTAATCATGCATCTCTGCACGTATACCACACCTTGTGCCTAGCACTCTTCGCCCGCTTCCAAGAAGTTCTCTCTCCTCGCCTTCTGTTCCAAGACGTAAAGCTGCGTCTGTCTCTAAGGAAATCACCTCAACCCCAAGTCATAAGACATGCGTTGGTCATCCAGCATTTCATGAGCCGTGGCCGTTTGAGCCGTGCCGGTGGCCCATTTCCGAACGCACGGGTCTGCTTAGAACTTCGCTACTCAATCGCTCGTGCAGCAGAAGCTCGACACTAATGTGCCCGTCGTTCGATTCTTGCCTCGTGTTGGTTATTTCTATGAGCCAGGTACACACTTCCGTGGGAAAGAAAGCTGAGGTGTGTCGGATAGTGGTCGTGTTCCGATACAGAGAGGAGCAAAAGAAACATTGAAGAAAAGGAAACGAGCAAGAGAGGAAAAAAGAAAGCACATACGGGGCGAAGTTATCACCCCTTTTCACTCACCGGCCTCGCTCTTACACACGCCAACCCCAATCTCAAGCTCCAGACCTCCTCGTTTCCTATTTTCGGCATGGTGAGTTTTTGTCGTCATAACTGAACTCCCAAGGAAAGGGAGTCGTAGAAAGAAGCTCCCCGAAATAGTTCAACAACTAATACAGGGAGAAGCCATGAAAGATAGCGAGAGAGGGAAAAGGATGTCTCATATCAAGCAGTCAAGGTGCATTCAGCCACCGGTATTTCAGGCAACACATTCTGTTATGCGTGGTTCCTCTGGTCTCGCTCTGCTGCTTTCTTGGTTCCTTGTTCGTCGCTCTTGTCCCGTGTTGTGTACGTTGTGTAAGTACGAGAGCCCGTTGCATAGCTATCCTCGTCTATATGCGAGTCAGTGCTCTATGAAAGGACGTCTACACACATAGTGGTTCGGGAACTGACTAACTCAAATCTGTGGGTACCTATGCTTCCTTTTTCTTCACTCCACTCGGCTTAGATAGAGCTATTCCCGAAAGGACTAGCTATGCAGATGCTCATACCAGCCGGTGCTCGCACTTCCTTTCACGCGCGGGATTATTATGTATCGCAGAGGTAGTGTTCATGCTTCCTTTTTCCTGTCCAGCTTGCCTAGGCCCATAATTCACACCCCCCCTACGCGTTGGAGGTGCAGTTATCTTCCGTGCCAGTTTTGTTCGAGGCCTCTTAGTGCTCACCCAAACTAAACACAGCCCGCAATATCGTGAAAAAAGAAACGAAAGCCATCCCCATGGCCCCCTCTCCCCCCACGGTTAAACCGCTCTGTGGTGCTTCCTTTTTTCTTCTAGACCGGTCCGTTCTCACTAAATCCAACAATGGACGCCGCCCGTCGCCAGAAAATGGCCTGACGTCCCTCCGGTATCGAACCAGAAGAGAAGCCGGGTCGTGCCGGGTCTCGACCACGAAAGCTTCCTGGAATGGCTAGGCGCAGCCTGGTCTCTCATTCTCTTCTGCTCAGACAGACAAGGTCTGTTCTCCGCGCGAAGTGCACACTCGCAGCACACGCAAGCTCAGGCCCATGTTCTCCAGATCGCCTATCCAGAAGGATCTCTTGCGTTCGTCGAATAGTGCTGGCTGTAGTGGTTGTCTTGCAAGCGAGCCCCCGTTTGATCTGGAAGACCTGCGGGGTGGAAACAGTCGTTCGAGCTACCTCCCGTCTCTGAGGCTGGCCAGCTCGGTTCCCAGAAGCTGCGCCAGGCCAGACCCGCAAACAACCTGGCGGGATGTATACCAACAGGGCCTTCTCTGAGTGTGATTTGTTTTTGTTTTCTGTGTCTCAAAGAGTGAAATTGCACAAGAGTGCCGTGAAGAAAGAAAATAATCGCGGCGTCTTCTGAGCTTTCCTCGTGCATAACCTGTTCTGAGCTCCCTCCTTTTGCTGGAATGGAGGGAGCTACGCCAACTGGAAATTTGGGTTCTTGGCCTCTGTTCTGGCATCTTCTAGTTGCCCTGCACATTTATGCGTGTTCTGTTGTTGATGTTTTCTTTGCTGCCCCAACCTAACTTTTGTATTGCGGTCTTAGTTTGGCGAGTTCCGGGGACCTCGTCAGTGCACCCTCCAAGTACGAGAATCCTTGATGGCCGAGATGAATAGCACCGGACAGAAGCGACGGAAAGCTTGGCTTCTGTCAACAATCCCGCTATTTCCATTGTATCTGTAATGTCCAAGTCTCGATGTTGATATACATGAGTAAAGACGTCCCTCGTCGTGTGGTATCCGTCATATACCAACTTTACGCTCTGTGAGATGTCCAGTGATTATCGTGTGCAGCACGCATGTAAATAGACGCATTCTCGGTAACTTGGGCTAGGTTGATACTAGTGAGTGTCATGGACATAAGGGTGAACGCCAACCTCCAAGCCAGGTGTCCTATCACCAGAGCTGGCATGGACATATGACCGCCAGCAGTCACACCAACCCTAACCCTAACGAACAGACGTTCTTCCGACAACAAGCGAACGAGGTAGCTCTTCCCTAAATGCCTATATTAAAGTTGTTCCTATTTCCAGCCCCCGAACTTAAACAGCTCCCTACTGTCTCCATAAAGCTCCATCGTATCAAGTGGAACTGTGAAGGTGTGAAGGGATTGACTTGAGGAAAAAAGACACGGCTGAGCAAGCCCTGAAATGAATGCTGCGAGAAGGGAAAAGATAGCACCATCAAGGGGGAAGGGTGTTTTGAGTTGATCATGTCTTTAATTACACTTTTCGGGTCCGGTGGCCCCAGGAGAAGTGTTGCTTTCCGATGGGAATATTTGGGCGGGATCTTGATATCTTCAGTTGATATCGGCGAGAGTTCCGGGAAGGTGTCCATAGCTATCCCGGCACTAAATACAGGCTGGAATCCTTCTGGAGCTTTCCCTAGGTCCGCTAAATTGACTGTCATGGGGAGCTCTTCCTTGGTGGCCAAGGCCAAATTTAACGACATTGAATGGATATCGTCAGATGCAAACGTGTCGCCCTTGAGGCTTTCTGCCGAATGATTCATGGTCGGCGCTGCTGAGTTGGCAATTGACGTTGGGTGAATGATCGATGAAGTGCGTCTCCAGCCCCACTACAAACCCAAAGCCGGGCAAACGATATCAAGAAACTGGGAGTCGATTGAGTCATGCCAATCGATACTCTCCAGTATCTCAACCACACCTTCGCTCTACTAAAAAGACCAATACTGCAACACAAATCCGTCCCCTCACATCGCAATTTCCCCAGAGAAGCGACACCCAAAATGACATCCTCAACCCCCGCCGCCCGCAAAATCACCGTCCCGGAAGTCGTGTTCGCCCCCGCTTCCGACCGCCAGCGCGAGCTTTCATGGAGACTCAACGCGGTGGCCTGGGCCGGCGCGATGACGCTGGACACGTACCTGCAGCGCGAGGAGACGCTGCGCCAGACCGAGCTGTCCGGGAAGGGGTGCCGGTACTGGGTGCTGCACCGCGCCGGCGATCCGGAGGACATTGTCGCGAGCTGCGAGTCGATCGCCAAGACCGCCGTGGTGGCAGTGCCCGGCTCGGGCGCCGTGCGCGAGGTGCCGACCTACGGCATTGCTTCGGTGTACACAAACCCTGCCTACCGCAGCCAGGGCATGGCGAGACACATGATGTGTGAGCTCCAGAAGTTCATGGATACCGACGGCGCGGAGTTTTCGACGCTGTACAGCGATATTGGCCGGGACTACTACGCCCGGCTCGGCTGGCGAGTGTTTGACGCCCGGCATATTGCCTTGACAGTTCTCCCATCGTCAGAGGCTGCTGTGCCGTCTGGCGTTGAGGCTGTGGCTCCGACGCGCGTCCGGTTTCTTTCTCGTGCGGATGCTGTGCACCTGAGCGGGGTTGATACCGCCGGCATTCGCGCCGAGTTCACCGCTCTTGCAACGACCGCCAGCGATACGGCCGATGCCTCCCCATCGCATAATGTGGCGTTTCTCCCAACCCCCGCACAGATTGACTGGCACTTCGCACGGGATGTCTTTCTTGCCAGCGCTCTCCGCGACGGCTGGACACCTACGCACTTCGGCGCGGCCACCGCCGATGGCGACGACGCCTGGGTGTACTGGGAACACGACGTGCGCGACTGCAAACTCAAGATTCTGCGATTTGCAGGACCCCGAGCGGACGATCCGGCCGTCATCGAAAGCTTGCTGGCAGCTGCGGTGGCCGAAGCCCGCGCCAGCGATCTACCCGTCGTCTACGCGTGGAACCCAACTCCGGCGGTGTCACAGGCAGCGCACAAGGTGGCTGGCGCGGACGGTGCAGTCCAGGTTGAGCTTGTAGAGCGCGAAAGCACGAGCATCCCCAGCCTGCGGTGGTCCGGAGGTCGCACAATCGAGACAACATGGAGGCACAACGACTTCTATACTTGGTGCTAAGGGTTACTAAGGGTTACCAAGGGTTGCAGTCTTTAGGCTTCGGGTGTGTGACCGCTTGTTGACGACATTGGCCGGGTCTTGCATTCTTCGGCTGGCACGACGAGCGGATCTCTCTAGACTAACTTTTCGAAAGTCAAAGGCTTCTAGAGATATCAAGCAGTTCCTCACATTAACAACGCAGAAATAACAAAAAAGCTGATCTTACACATGGGTAACATGACTCTGCATGCATGGGAAACTAGCGAGGGCGTGGGCAAGTGATTCATCCGTTTGGGTGCAATATGAAATGCAATGTCACAGTTGCATCAGGCTTCTCTGACCATGTACGGTATGTCTGCCCTGAAGTTGTCGTTGCCAACTTGCCACCAACAGTCACCATTTACCAACGCGCATCGACTCTGTGTCGCCAGAGCCACAACGGGCCTCAAACTGGCTTGTGGCTTGCGGTCGGGGCTGGGATTCCCCACTGAACCTGGGCGGCAAGGATACTGGAAGCAAAATTGCTTTTTGTTTCTTCATTTAGCTATTACCCTGGCCTACGGGTATTTATGTCTTGGTGGTTGACAGGAGGTGCTTGTCTGCTAACTAGGGCTGGTGACAACTCATGCGAATCATCGAGGGACTTTTCTAGTTATACTGATCATTAATGGCATTAAACACATGTCGAGACCGCTTCAATGTTGGACTAGACCTAGGCGTGAATAGTTGCAACTATGACAGCATCAATGGAAATTGGCCGGTGTTAGCTAACCCTAACCATAACTATCCATTTTTCGAATGGGCGGACATGGAGGCGGAATCCAGGAATTCCTGTGGCGAAGCAGCCCGATGCTACCTCAATTGCGCAGATTTAAAGCTTGGGGTAAACAGTGATTAATCCCGGAACGCGCGTGCTTGTTTGTATTCTTTTGTCTCTCGAGAAATTCGTGTCCCCCACAGACCAAGCAATACAAGAACAAGCATTTCCCCTCGTTCAAACCTGATCTTGTATTTCCCGAGACCCCAGTATTGCCCCAGTTGACAATTGTGCCTCTCCATTGTCTCACATCATACCTACAATGGAATCACAACCAAAGCCCAATGCCGGCGGGGCTGCCCCGGCCGAGGAGCTTCCCCCCTCGTACGATTCGGTCGTCACCCCCGGGCCCGGCGCTGTAGCTCCGGCCGCAGGGGTGGCTGCTGCCGACGACCCTCCCCCGGCCTTCCTACCCCCGACGACCGGCCCCGTCCCAGGGCCCTCCAACCACCCCCCCGCGCCGTCGCCCCGCATCCCGGGGAGCGGCCCAGCCTACTTCCAGACCTCCATCATCCCGCGACAATTCCCCACCTCGTTCTACGTGCGCCCGCACACGTGGAAGCGCAGGTACTCGATCGGCGAGACCCGCAACACCAACGAAACCAACCGCTTTTACGTGTGCGCCCGCCACTCCGGCCTGACATCTAACCCCGATCTGGTGCTCTTCTCCGGCCCGTCTGATCTGGCTGCCCCGCTGGCCAATATCTTCTTCCACAGTATGTCCTCATACTCCACCACCGTGCACCTGCCGCCCCCGCCCCCGCCGCCCGCCGGCTACGTCGCCCCGGTCTCAACCCTCAACCCGGGCCCCTCGCTGGTGTCGCCCGTGGCATCTGGCAAAGCGCCGATGAGCGAGAAGGACCGGCTGAAGGCCGCCGACCGGGCCGCCGCAACCGCCGGGCCCGGCACCACCACGGCGGGCCCGTCGGCCGGCAGCTCGTCCCAGGCGCCGATGCAGGCTATGGTGATGGAGCACATCCTGCAGATCACAGTCGCGCTGCGCAACTACCGCTACTCGTTCGAAATCGAAGTCGGCCCGCACGGCCAGGGGCCGCGCGAGCGCTACGAGTGGCGCGCGTCGATGGGCCCGCTGATCGAGTCGCTGGGCGAGCGCCGCCAGGGCTGGAAGCTGCTGCGCTGCGCCAACGTACCGCCGCCCGCCGCGGCGTCGATGAACATCGGCGGCGCAGAGTTTGTGCGCGGCGGCGAGACGTCGTCCGACGGCTTTGAGGTCGTGGCCGCGTGGGTGTCGCTGAGCTCGTGGGGCACCCACGGCGGTCGCTTCATATTCGTCGGCACCGGAGCCACCGGCCTGCTGGGCGAGCGGTGGGCAATCATGGCGGTGGCCTCGGGGCTGTCGGTGATGACCCACGAATGGGAGGACTCGTAGGCGCTGGCATCCTTGTTTGGCTTCCGGAGGAGTTTTGCTTTGATTGCTTTGATGCCGCCTAATGTTAAGATCACCATTCAGATCCGGAGATGCACCCTTTTATTGCACGAAATGGCCTTGATTTACCATGCATAATATACACTGAACGCTTGAGATCTATCTACTCTCTACCACCGAGAGAGAGTGCCTATGTACATGTGTCCGTGATCTCATAACTTCGTCACCACCTTGAAAAAACAAACAAACAGCCAAAATAACGCCGCCCATGAGGGTTTCAAACAACCCACACCTCGCCTGCACTTCACGCTCACAAAACCCCCTGCGCCTATGATTCTATCTGATGCATGAGCCGCTGCGCATCCCGCAACCGTGCGGCCCGGCGGGCTAGATACACGCGGTACGGCTCCTTGGGCACGCGGTTGCGCGCATCCAGCCAGATGTCGTGCTGCACCTGCTCCCACACGCGCAGCTGCTCGATGAAGTTGTCGTTCGGCTTCACCCGCCGCCGCGCCCGCACGTCGTCCAGCACGCGGTGCAGCGGCGCGCGCGAGCGCCGCATCAGGTACGCAATCACCACGGTGGCCGACAGCGAGAGCCCGCCGTTGCAGTGCACGAGCACGCACCCGGGCGCCGACTGCGGGGGCGCGGGCGCCACCGCCAGCACCGCGGTCTCGGGGACCGCCGGCATGGCGGGCCGGGCGGTCTCGCCCGTCCGCGCAGTGCTCGGGTGCAGCTGGGATGTCGAGCGGTGGGTCGCGCTGCAGTGGCGGCACAGCTCGGCGTCCCGCAGCCGCTGGAGCAAGTGGTGGTGGCCGCGACACTCGCACGCGGCGACCGCCTCCGCGCGGCGGCTGGCGGCCAGCTCGGCCGTGTCGACCACCGCGCGCTGCGCAATCTGCCGGTCGGTGAACTCGCAGATATCGGCCAGGTACACGAGTAGGTCCTGGGTCGACGAGTCTAGACACGCGAGGAACATGTGAGCCGCCGACGGCACCAGGCCGCGCGCGCACTCGCGCTCGCGGTGCGACGAGCAGCCGTCGGTCAGCGACACGATGGCTGAGATGCCATGGGCGGCCAGCAGCGCCGGCGTCAGCACGCTGCGCGTATCGCCGATGTATAGCCGGCCCGGCTCGATCTCGGAGATGGGGGGAAGCAGGCCGGGGCGCACCGGGCGGCTGGCAGGCATGACTCGGACCAGGCCCGGCGGCGTTGGAGTGGATGTATGGGTCGGAGGCCGGCGCGTAGAGGAGGCAATCAACCAAAGAGAGAGACGAGACAGTTGGTGCTTAGTAGCGGTTTTTTTCTTCTTTCTTTTTTTTCAGGTGTTCGGGAATTCCAAAAGACAGTCGCGGCCATGACTCAACCGGGAGAAGGCCATGATTTGTTCGAGAAAACCAAGCTGGAATGAGCGCAAGACTTTTGGCGTTTGCTTGTGCTGTTGATAACGCCGCGTAGTTTATCGCCGGCTGGGTTATGTCGAGATTAAAGCAGGAAAAAAAAAGAGCTGCTGGGAATAAGACGGATGTGCGCCGTCTTCGCCAAGACGGCGGTGATGACATGAAGTGAATTAGTTCAGGAGAGGAGAAGAAGCGTGATGAATCATCTCGCCCAAAAGCCCGACCAAAATCAATTTTTAAATTTTTTTTTTCTAACTTCTTGACCCGCCGCCTTCCGTGGCCAAAGTGAAAGTGATTCCCGTGGTGGAAATTTGCCTCAAATCTCGTTCGGTGAATCTTCGCCATGCTCGCTGCGGTTTTTGGCTGCATTCGACGACGTCCAACGAGTATTTGCATTATCTGCGGAGGCTGTTACAGCAACTCGATTAAGATTAACCCCATTCAAAACCTGGCTCTTGTTCTTCTCCCCACTGATTTGATCCTGGCCGTGCACTGAAACATGAAAAGGCAACAGCTAAAAATTCACAATGCAAGGTGGAACTGGCTGGACAAGTCTAGAACGTTTTATTACCGCCCCGGTCTTTGCTGTCTTCGTGATGACGACGCTCGACAGCTATCAGGAGGTGGCTTGATTGCCAGATAACTGACGGCCGTGTTCTAATGCCAGCTTTGGTTCAATGTCCCTCTGCCATCTTCACATCACGATCCCAAAAGACACATACTGCAAAAAGAACACACTCATCGCTTCCGCAATCCTCTCCGATTCTCTCGGTCGGCGATCATTTCCCGCTTCTTTCAATCTGCACCCTGGTCGCCGCTGTCGAACAGGATAAGCTGCCGCATACCCGGCTTGTCCTTCTCCGCTCACCACTGATAACAAACGCCTCGGCTGGGCTATCAACACAGCGATATCACCAAACGGGGCAAAAAACAGGGTCACGTCCATAGACTCAGACGAATAGAAAAGAATCAAGTGCTCAGATACAACAAGATAAGAATGCTCCAGAAACAGATGGAATCCAAAACACACACACACACACACACAGATGTTTGAGGCCAGGATGATGTGGCCCAACTAGCCCACAACCACGAGAGTGTATTCCACCACGACATGTTCGTCCGACAAAAACACCTAACATATACCCTCAACACATTTCAGCTTTCGAACGGGTTGAGTTCCTCAGGATCGCCCTGCTGAGAGCCGGGCGTTACAGGCAGCGGCGGCTTGTAATAGGACTGGAAACTTTTCGCGAGCAACGCCGGCTTGCGCTTCTCCAGATCCAGGATCATTTGAGCAAACAGTCCGTTTGCCCACGAGAACCTGTTGAAAAAGAGAATCGGTTAGTTTTACAATCACACAAACACACACAGACAGCTAGCTGGAGGTCTCTTCCCCCTCCATCCCTTCCACTTGCAACACCCCAACATAAGTCGTTTGCTGACCCTCCGGATAGACGACTGCCGGTTTTCCCGGGTGGCAAAACTTCGGAAACTGACATCCGTATCCCCCCCCACCCCACCAGTCCGGCGTTTGTCCAGCGTTACGGCGTTTGCGATGAACGGCGACACGTCTGACAAGACATCTTGCCCAAAAGGGGAGGGAGGGAGGGACGGAGTCACAGGTGTGGAACGGACACCTCAAAACTCCCGAAACCAGTGACACGAAGAAGAAACCCGATTCTCAAGACAAACAAGGGAACCCAAAGGACTTACCATGGCCGTGTGTACTGAGAATCACTCTGGCTGCTGATGCTCTCGTGGATCAGGCCGAGCCCGTGTGTGCTGGACAACAGCTCCGCCACCGCCTTTTCAATCTCCTCGTCGTCATCGCTGGTCATCACCTGGATGGCGTTGGACATGGGCCAGGCGGCCCCGGGCTTGATGTGCGTGCTGCCAACGCCGTTGATAACGGGACCCTTGCAGTACCACGGGTTGTGCGTGCTCAGCACAAACTTCCGAGTGTTCTGGTACACCTTGTCTTTCTGGTCGACGTACCGGATAAACGGCGCCGACAGCAGTGACGGCACGTTGGCGTCATCCATGAAGTTGCGGCCGCCGTAGCCGTCGACCTCGTACGCGTACATGTCGCCGTCGCCCGTTGGCGACGGCACCACGGCGTACTTGGTGATGGCATCGCGGATGGTCTTGGCCATCTCGCGCATCTCGCCGGCCAGGCGCTTGGGCGCGTCTTTCAGCTGCTCGGCAATGGTGGCGGTCAGGTCGAGGTAGCTGGCGAACATCATGTTCGCCGGGATCAGGAACTCAAACACCGACGTGTCGTCGCTGGGCCGGAACGGCGACCGGACCAGGCCGGTGCGCATGACCGGGTTGCCGGTGCCCACCAGGTTCAGCGTGCCGGTCATGGTGTTAGTGTGCGAGTTGAAGCGGTACGGCGAGACCAGCGGCTTTCCGGTGTCTTCGTCGTACGTCGGCTCCATCATGGCTCTGGCGGTCGACAGCATCACCTCCACAGCCGGAACCCACTGGAACTTGCCAAAGAACTCGACGTCTCCGGTGGCGTTGGCGTAGTCGTGCGAGAGCTGGAGGAAGGCGGCGAACGAGTCGAGCTCAAAGTTGCAGGTCGACACCACCATGGGGTTGAACGGCGGGTGCACGGTCGAGCCGGTGCCACCCATGCCGTTGGCGATTTTGGATTCCGGCGGGGCCTGGAAGGCGTTGCAGTACGGGTGTAGCGCAATATACCTGGCCTGCAGGTTGATGGCGCCCCGGAACAGCGCGGCAAGCTCGTCTGTGGGCGACGAGAAAATGTCGCGGTACACCTGCAGCTGGTTGGCGCTGTCGCGCAGCCACATCGCGTTGATGTCGCCGGTAATGACAAATGCCAACTCCTCGTCGGAGTTGTTTGCGGCGGCGCCCATCCACTTGATGGTGGTGTCGAGCGTGTTCGGGAAGGTGTTCTCGAACAGGCGGTACAGGTCGGGATCGGCAATGACTCCCTTCATGCGTGTGATGGTGGCCTCGACCGCAGGCGACCGGAATGTGCGACACTGCTCGTCGGGTCGCTGGTAGGCCAGCTTGAAGTTTCCAGACGACAGCGGCTCATGTGCAACGCGAGAGTGAGACGCGTAGTTGGAGCAGTGGGCCTGGGCGCTTGCGCTGCTGACGATCTGTTGCCACCCGGCAGCAGTGCTAGGGTCAGACGTGGCCGCATGTTCGCCGCCATCAGCTTCTCCTGCTGGTGCTCCAACTGCAGCCTTTCCGGCGTCGGCGGCGGCGGGATCCACCTCCGGGTCGGCCAGCAGCGGAGCGCCTGGATCGGGGACCGAGGCTGCTGGCTTGTGGTCGTTCAACGGGCTCTGTGTTCCGTGTCGGCTGGGGCCCGTGGAGCCATCGGCGTTCGTTAACGAGGGCACCAGTGTCACGGTGCTCCCGAGACTGGACAACGACACAAAGGTGATGATGGCAACAGCAAACACGGCGAGGACGCGTAGAACTCCCCGTCCGCGGAAGAAATGCGGCACCATGCTTCGATGATGGCGACTGAATGATGAACAGATGAGGCAGCTGGATGTATCTTGCCCCTTTCTGGGCGGCTCGTATCTTCCCACTTCTGTCTATTCTCTCTCCCTCTGTGTGTGTATCTCGGTCTTCTTCTTCGTGCTTCCCGCCCCCTTGTTTCGAGTCTAACTTGGCAACAGGGAGACAATACTGAGCAGAAACAGAAAAAGGCACGAGCGAAATTATCAGCCGCTGGGAATCAGCAGCTGGCCGTGGAAGGAAAGTGATGCGAGAAGGGGAGAAAGACACGACGTGCGTGAGTTCAAAGGGCAGATACTTTCTCCATTCCTGCGTAACTCACTCCCTCACTCAGTCTCTCACTCATTCACGTATCATCGATCCTTGCCCTTATTGCTGTTCTGTCCTTTTAAAACGAAATAACGGGCCAAACATATATAGGCTACCACGTGACACGTTCTTGGCACTTGCCGGGACGTTGTGTAACGCAAGGGCTTGAAGAGTTGGGGGGGGGGGNNGGGGGGGGTTTAAAAAAAGAATTTAATTTAATTCAATTTTATCTTTTTGGTTTGCTTGCCACGGCAATCTATGCTCGGAATATCATAGTCTCTGAGTCTCCAAGCTTATCCAGGGTTCTCTTGCCGAGAGGAGTCTCTGCGGATGACTGGGTAATGCAGATGTTCGTGATTCTGGATAAACGGGGGTTGTTTGTTTGCTGTGGCTTATGTTTCCTGTCCATACAGGCTGTCCTTCAGCCGTGCATATGCTGCTGGTTGGGCCGGAATGCAATAAGCGTGCATGTTTAGCGCTGAACTACACATCTAAATCAGCCTACCGGCACTGTCCGTTTACTGGCGGATCGACTTCGGAGACCCCCATTTTAGAGCTCGGTTTATAAGGCTAGACCCCTGACGCCAACGCGCGAACAAGCTTGGTTGCTGTCCCATTATTCCCTTCTCCTTTGTTTGGCGGCAGACTGGCCAGCTGTCTTCCGGAATATTGAAAAAGGCACACCCATAATTGCGTGGAGACCACAGTTTGCGTGGCACAAAAGCTCTCTCTTTCGTCCTTTTTATTTTTATCTTATTTTATTTTCTTCTTTTAATTTAATGCCCGGGTTCTTCTTCCCGTTTGTTCAACAGCCACATAACACCCAAAAGCCCTCCTCCGAACACAGCAAGACACTGGGGGTGACGAGATCAACAACAGTGACCACCACCCAAAGAATATCTTCAAGGAAGAGACAGACACAGAAAGCAAGAAGCAGAAGGAGAAGGAGAAACCCTGAGGGCGAGACCAGGGATACACAACCACCAGCACACGAGAAGTCGTATGCCACCCAAGGGATCGCTCACACCCAGCATCTCCCAGCTTCCTGCCCCTTCATTCCTCTCCTTCTCTCCTTCTCTCCTTCCCTCTCTCTCTTCATCCCATATATAGATAGGTATAGACATACATCTGATCTTAGTGGGGGTGGATTGGATGCCAAGCGTTTACCAGATACATAAGAGAAGCAGCCAGTCTGATGACGGTCTAGACTTCTGAGATCCGTCGCGCCTTCGTCTTTCGTCCGTGCCTTCGGTCGCGTCTCCGTGGAATGGAAAGAGAGAGAGAGAGAGAGAGAAAGAGAGAGTGGCGATGATCACTCCAGTAGATATGTGGCGAGTGCCTTCAGTACCCAGGGACAGAATGCACCTGTGATCGATGCCTCGCTTGCTTGCTACCTTTTTCTTCCCTTCTTTCGCCTTCTGCTGCTTCAGGCAATCTCAGCCACATCGAGGTATTTGGGGCCTCAGGCGTCACCAGTGCCGTTGACTTCCCGAAGCTTGCCACTCCTGTGTAAGTGCGCCAGTCGAGTTGCCACATCTGTGTCAAGATCGACATTCCTACTACCTTATCGACTGTGTGTAGATCCGCACCTTGCCGCTCCCGGTCAACAATCTCTTCCTCCTTGCTGCAAGGAACCGCGGGTATCGAAAGAGGTGCCCGCCACTTGCATCGTTGAATTGTGGCACGGTGCTGGGCTCTCGACTTGTCCTCCCAGCACACACAGCAGCTCCTAGGGAGAAAATTTATATCTTACCCCCCACGTCATATTGTCCTCTTCCAAGACACGACTTTGCGAGACAACGCGTAGACTGCGTACCAGCCCCCCAAGTCTATTGATATCTACAGCGCTAGCAATATCAGAAAGGACTTCAAGACAAGATAAAGACAGAAAGAAGAAGACCTTGGAGAGCCGAGGGAGATGTAAAGACAAACTGGCCTGGGTCAACCCAAAGCAGAAGACCTTGCACATCTCCTTCCCCACAGAAGCAGGTATGAGGGTTACGATATGGCGTGCAAGGGACACGCAGAAACTCGTCGAATACTACTGGAGTGGTTTCTTTTACCTAAGACTTAACTTGAAACTAACCGCCTCCTATGTATATACGATCTCAGGGCAATCTTGTTCTTCGGGGACGTGGTGAGATTCTTTGCAGTCAGAAGTCTCCTAGAGTGAGGGATGTGCCTATGCATCCCATATCAACCATCTGAACATTGCAGGGGGAGAGAGAATCATGGCCATTGAAGGAGTGCCCCGGATTCTCCTGGGGCAGCCATGCATGGCTCTGAGTACCATTCTCTCTTGGTTTTTCCTCCCTCTCCTGGTCATGTTGGCAAATAGGCCCTTCCCTTGGAGTCAACCCTCGCTCTCTTGCCCACTGGACTGCTTCAGATCCAGTCTATTTCTAAAGACGAGAGATAAGCCCACGATACAGAGACATCGTCGGACCGGGTGGCAGTCCTACCTGAGTCTGTACATGCATCTCTACCGCCCTGCCGCTTAGTGACTGGCTGTGGCAGAGCCGAAGTCCATATGCGGCCAAGGGCAATGGTATTGTGATGTTTCAACCCACCACATCACAAGGATTCCTCCCTCTCACGAACACCCCACCCGGTTGAGCGTCGTACTTGCCCGACCAGAGTTGCGGAAATCGGGTCCTCTTCCCTCATCAAAGCCAGTGCCCAGGAATGAACTTGCCTGTGAAAGCACCCTCGGCGTCCCAGCGTGTGGCTGGACGATGTCGGCTGGGGAGGAGCTCTGTGTACTGCTGGACCGGTTGACACTTGCTGCATCTGTGTGAACCTCGTCCAGGAATTTTTGTCCCTCCTAATCACATTCCCCTCTCACAGCCTTTCTTTCAGTCATTCTCCTTCAAACCACCAATGGCCAATATCCTTCTTCTCTTGGTATCATCACCCGGAGGGTGGTTTTGTGAGAGTCCTTGTTGTATCTCATTCCGATTATTGGGTATCCTGTTTTTGATTCACATCCAACTACTATTATTCTCTATATAGACGAGTGGCCTCAGCCGTATATACGGTCGAGTCTCTCTTCCCATCTTGATATCTTCTTGGGAATTCATTCTTCTCTATCCTGCTCTACAGATATCTTCACTGGTATCTCCTTAGCCGATTCACTCAAGGCATATATATATTGACTTGAAGTCACTGCCCATTTCTATCTTGCTGTCTGCCTTTCTTTGCGGTTCTGCTTTCCTTACTATATCTCCAACTCTTTTGATAATTTCCTTTACAACCCCCAAGAAGCTCATGGGCATTGCAAGATTATCCCCAGCTCCCTTATAACCACCCATCTTCAACTGTCAGATCCTCTTCTGTTGAGCCTCCCCCCCCCTTTCTTTCTTCCCATCCACCCATCATGACTTCCGCCGCGCAGGTTAACCCGCCTCCTACGCAAAGCTCCAAGGATGACTCGTCTGCCGTGGAGACCCCTTCCGGGTCCATCACCGCAACCTGCACCCCGATCGACGAAAATGCCCATCTCAAGTCGTTGACATTTCCCGAACTCATCCGACACTATCCTCGCTGCACAACGTGGTGTCTTCTCATTTCTCTCACCATCGTCATGGAAGGATTCTGTCTTATTGCGCAGAGTTCCCTATACGCCATGCCACAGTTCACTCGGGACTTTGGCCAGATCAAGGCCAGCGCCGCCAGCGCCGGCAAAGCCTCAAACGACACGTACGAAATCCCCGGACGGTTCCAAGTGATAATAACTATGGGTCAGACGCTGGGACAAATGTTCGGACTTGTTCTTGTTGGATATGGCGTTGATCGGCTTGGATTCCGCCGCACCGGTCTTATGGGGTTTCTCTGGATTGTGGCCTGGACCTTTGCTCTCTTCTTCGCCTCGTCCATGAACCATATCATCATCGCCCAGACCTTTTGTGGAGTTGGCTGGGGTATCTTTCAGACCTTGGGACCGAGTTACGCCTTTGATATCACCCCTGATGCTCTTCAGAGCTATGCTACCATGTGGACCAACGTTTGCTGGATCATCGGCCAGATTCTGGGTAGTGCCGTGTTGCGCGCCATGTTGAATGTCAACGGATCCAATGCATGGAAGATAGTGTACGCTTTGCAGTGGGTCTGGCCGGTTATCTTGCTTCCCGTCATGTTTCTCTGCCCGGAGTCTCCGCGTTGGCTCGTTAGCCAGGAGCGAATTGCCGAGGCCCGGGCCTCGCGTGTGCGCCTGATCCCCGAGCACATTGAAGACCCCGACATCGAGATTGAGAAGCTTATTCGGCAAATGAACGAGCGCGAGAGTACGACTAGAATCGACTCTTGGAAAAGCTTCTTCGAGTGCTTCCGGGGCAAGAATCTCGTCCGAACAGAGGTTGCCAGCGTTATTTGGGCAATTCAGAACATGTGTGGTAGTGCTCTGATCGGATGGGCATCCTACTTCATGAAGCAAGCTGGACTTCAGACCGACCTTGCCTTCACTATGCAGATTGTCATGTATGGAGTTGGTATGATCGGTACCTTTGCCGCCTTTGCCATCCTGCCGTTCTGGCCTCAGAGAGGCCTGTATCTGCTGGGAAATGCTGGCATGATCACTGTCTTGTTTGCCATCGGTATCCTGGGTGTTGTCAGCTCTCAGATTGGCACTACTAGTGCATGGTCTGTGGCTGGATTGTTGGTTTTCTTCAATCTCATTTACAATGTGACCGTTGGGCCGTTGACCTACGCGTTTGTCACCCTGCTGCCATCAACGCCGCTGAAGACCAAGACTGTGGCCATTGCTCGCTTCACCTACTGCATGACCACCCTCTTCACGTCCGGTGTCGCTCCTCTCCAGCTGGCGGAAGACTCGTGGAATTGGGGAGCCAAGTCGGGTCTGTTCTGGGGAGGCTTTGCCATTCTCTGTGCCATCTATGCCTACTTCCGTGTCCCCGAAATTGCGGGTCGCACCCAGAGTGAGGTGGACCAGTTGTTTGAGCAGAAGGTCCCTTTCAGACACTGGGCCAAATGGAGCCCCAACACAATCAAGCCTTACGAGGTTAGCGACAGATTGGATGGGATGCGGAGGTCGATGTCTGAGAAGCAGGGCCCCAAGAAAACTGTGACGGAGGTTGAGATTGCCTAAATGGCACATCTCTTTTCGCTTCCCTCCCGTCCAGGAAAGTCTGGCTCTCTCTGGACAGATTTTGATTATGCTCTTCCACTTCTTTCTTTGTTCTGATTTGAACGGTCGGTGAACGAATTCGAAAACAGTATGAATTATCTTTTCTATGTCGGAAGATGAGCTTGGCTAGCGAAACAATAACGCCCAGTCATATGATATCATGGCCATCGAGAGCAGAGCTGTGCGATTTGGAGGAGGAGGGAAACAAGATTGACTGGTGGTCGATACATCATGTATGCTTCTGGTGTGGTTGGTGATGCGATGGGCATGAGATTACGTTCTTTTTGAAATTCTTCGTTTGTATGACCATTGGTTTAGTTAGAAAATTGTTCTCCCGTTAGTTGTTTGCATTCTCGTTTGCCTTCCAGGTCCACCAATCAATTCACAAAACTGTTCGTCTGCACATTTCCCTTTACGGCTTCTGGCCACAGCTTCAGCGACTCCTAACGGACAAACATTCAATTTCCATTCGGGATCATTAAAATAAGAAATTCATATTTATATTGCTATCTGCGTGGTAAAGAAGGGCATCATAATTCCAGCACACAAAGAAATGAACATCGTAGGAAAAGCGTCTCCCAAGTCATACATACCAAGACAACAGACACAAAATCCAACAGGGGAGATACCCGAAAATCTTAACATAAATCAGGCTAGACACATGCTAAACCTAGAAGATACCTAAGGGGCGATGCTGAACGCGACGGCCTAAACCAACGGCCCTTTCGGGGGACAGAGCATGCAGCTCAGTGCCGTGGAAGCGATCACAGCCGGGCTGGAAGGGCTCGCACTCGGCCTTGCACACGGTCCCGGCCTTGGGCAGGACGCCGTGGGCCATGTACTCGCGCACGATGTTGCGCGTGCATTCGCTGGGGGCAGCCGCCAGCGCGCAGTGGCCAGACGACTCTTGCATGACGGCGACGGCGCCGGGGTGGTTGTCGGCCATGGTGTAGGCGTTGGCGAGCGGGGTGACGGGGTCGAGGTGCGACGAGAGGAACAGCAGCGGCGCGGCGGGCTTGCCGGCCGCCAGGCTGGAGTCAGCGGCGGGGGTGGTGAACTCGCCGCCGAAGCGCCACACCCCGGGCACGCGCCACAGCGAGCAGGTCATGTGGATGCTGGTCCAGCTGACGGAGCCAAAGGCCGACTGGTTGGTCAGGTCGCGCACGTAGTCGATCAGGCTGAAGGCGTCGGGCATCGGCAGCGTGCCGGCGTCGCCGCAGGCAATGCCGAAGGTCGAGTCGGAGCCGGTGGGCTGGTACACGGGCACGGGGGAGCCGGGCACGGGGCAGTGGTCCGTGAACTTGGGCGAGCCCCAGCCGGACGCGGCCTCGGCGAGCACGGCGTACGTCTCGTTGAAGATGGCGTTGGCCATGACCTCGGCCACCACCGGGAACATGGCGATGGGCGAGTAGAACGAGCCGAAGAAGATGAGCCGCACGTCGTTGCCGGTGAGGATCATGATGCGGTCGCCCGAGAGCACCACCGACTTGGGCTTGTCGGTGAGCTCGTCGATCAGCGCGTTGATGCGCTTCTTGATGTCGTCGGCCGACTTATCCGAGTCCTTGCGCAGCGGGCAGTTGTACTTGAAGCAAGTCTCGCTGAACACATCGAAGATTCTGTCGGTGTCGTTCAGGTTCTTGAACCAGCCCTGCAGCAAAGAAGAATGGGAGAACTCATAATTAGTCCTGGTCAGCTATTTAAGAAGCTTCGGGGAAAGCGAAACTACTCACGGCAGCCATGTAGTCGGGGGCATCGCAGACACCGTCCAGGATAACACGGCCAACACGTCCGGGGAACATCGAGGCAAAGGTGTTTCCTAGAATGGTGCCGTACGAGAAGCCAATGTATTGTACGCGGGGTACGTCCTTCTCGTTGGCGTACTTCTTGCCTCCAGCCCGTGGAACCGGGAGCGGAATATCCTCCTCCTCTTCCTCCTCGCTGCGGGCAGCCAGGGGTTCCTGCTTCGAGTCAGTCGCCGCAGGAATCAGCTTGGCGGAGCCAGTCTTCGCCTCCGACGCAGATTCGGCTTTTCCAATGGTTTCCAGGCGCAGATCGTTGAGACGATCGGCCATCTCAACCATATCGCGCGCCACATAGGCAGTTCCGACAAACGGGAACACATCCTCGTTCTCGCACAGCTCGCCGTACGCAGACAGCTCCGCAATGTTCAGCTGGATGTTGCGGTAGTTCGGCTCGGCAGGGAACATGCCGCGCTTCAGCAGCGCATCGGCATCGCGGGCAATATCGCTTCCGAAGCACGTGAACCGCGGCGTAGTCCGGCCCACACCACGCGGGTCGAACGAGACGATATCGAAGTGGTGGGTGTCCGAGTCGGCAATCTCCTGCATCACCGAGCCCATGCCCAGGACCATATCAATGCCACTGCCGCCCGGTCCGCCAGGGTTGAGGAAGATCGGCCCGGCGTACGTGGCGTCGGTCATCGGCACCACAGCGGGGAGCTTGATCATGGCGATCACCGCGGTCGCGTTTACCGGCGCCGCTGACTTCGAGACCCCACGGTCGGCGGGGTAGTCCAACGGCACGATCAGCCGCCCGCACTGCAGCTTGTCGTCGAAGCACGGGTGCCAGCGCATCTTGACTTTCGGGGTGATCGAGTCGAAGTCGAACTGCGGCAGCGCAGCCAGACTGGACGCCGATTGCGCGGCCAGCGACTCCGAGAAGGGCTGCTTGGCTTTAGCTCCGGCCACCGAGGGTGCGAAGGTGGTCAGCGCTGCGGCGGCGGCCACGACGAACCGAGTCGGTGAGATAGGCATACTGGGATTGTGTATCGGGTATATATATATGTGTGTATGTGCTAGAAATGTATTATAGCATATAATACTGGCCAATAGCCCAGCATAACCAATCCAAAAAGGCTAAGAGAGAAGTCAAGGGAAAAAGAAAAACGCGGGGAATCAAAAAGGGCGGAAAAGAAGGATAGCGAGAGAGAACAAAGCAGCACAGATACGGCCTCAACCCGACAGCAAGAAGTGAAACGCGGGGGAGCCGATGATTGCGGGATGAACTGGCACGGGTGCAGGCCAGCGAAAGGTCACACAAGCATGCGGAACTGAAAACTCACGGCAGAACAAAAGGAGATTGAAGAAAATACAAGCTTGCTTCGAGAGAAATCGAGAACCAGCAATCACCCAACGACAGATCACACATATATCTCACACAATTTTGCCAATAGCAACCAACGACAGAGAACCAAGCCTCTATGAAGAGAGAGCACTTCAGAAAACGTCTCCAAAGATCCCTCCTACTTATCGGAATCTCCACTTTTTAGGCCATCTGCAGCACATGGGACAGCCACCATGATAAGTCGGTAGCTTCAGATAACCAAACTTGATAAAGGCGAATTCAATTGTCCTGGCTTTTACTGGCCAGGGGCTCGCTGTCGTCTGCCACAATCGGAGTAATTACTCACGGCTGCTTATGGCGGTGTTCGCGGAGCAATATAGGAGTTTGGTCACACAATATAGGAACCTGTTTTTCACCTTGACACACTCAAAAATCTCCGGGTGATAGAGGAGAGCATTCGCAGTGGCCTGCAGGATTGCGTTCCTTAAAATCTACTAGGGAACGGGTGGAAGTCCGCGTCATCTTGGACGAATGTGGCAGTTGTCGTTCGTTACGGATGATGATTGAAGCTATATCTGGGCATCCGTTAGGGCTGTAACTTCCGGAGACGAGTGGAGCTGCGTAAGCCTGGGTAAAGACCCTTCGGTGCCGAAGATGTTTGTTTGCCTCAGAACCACAATTGGAGCTTACGATTGGGCATCTTCTCTAACGTTGTTGTACAGTACTGGAGCTCAGGTCTGGTTATGTGAAGGACAACGACAAGGTGAACAAGACTCGGATTACAGCATGGGGAAGAGACCAAGCAACTTGGAGACGAAAGGAACACTATCGATTTGGTTTTATTTCGGGTCCAAAAAAGAAATCCAGTGCAAGATTTCGCCCGAAGTTCCCCTTCACAGACAGAACACATATATCCTGAATGAATGCAGCGCCCTTACACCTGGGATCAACATCAAAGCCTGTAGCCCATCAACAGGGACCAAAACTTCACAGAAAAAGCCACTTCGAGGACCCAAAAGGAAACGAACATCTGATGTAGAAAAAAGAAATCATAGCATGGTTTATGGTTTATACGCAGTATGGACACAGGAGACAGCTGGGGTGTAAAGACGGGGACAACGAAACAAAAAGCAAGAACAAAAATCCCGAATCACACAGGCCTAGCAAATCACTTTAAGATACAAAAGTTGGCCATGGCATTTCGTTAAAAACAGAACGGCAATGGCTCAAATCCCCCGGTCTCTCTCGGCGGGACACGATGAAAAAAAAACAGTATCTTCCCTATCCCCCCAGTTTTCACTTCGGCGCTACTGATTCGGATGATGTTTATATGAAAACTCTGTGCTTCCTATCTTTCGTTCATGGGCAGTAAGGCATGGTGACATATGCCACTGGTAATATATCGAGGTTAATCGGTTCGGGGTCGTGTGATGGTGGGTGACGGTGTCAGAATCGGAAGACGTCGGGTCACGAGGTCGAGGGTTTAGCCTCATATCCTGCAAAACTTGACGCAAGAGAAAGTTGATCGGTATGGTGTGGAGAAGAAGTCGGCTCAGGGACAAAAATGTACAAAGAAATAAGGAAAGGTATTTACGCCTCCATCTTGTCAAGAATGGCCTTGGTGAACTCGTGGGTCGAGGCCGAACCGCCCATGTCGCGGGTGAGGATCTTGCCCTCGGAGATGACGGCGTACACCGCCTTAGAGATGCGGTTGGCGTGGTCATCGAGGCCGAGGTGGCGGAGCAGCATGCATCCGGACAGCATCAGAGCAGTGGGGTTGGCCTGGTCCTTGCCCTGGATATCGAGACCGACGTGACGGCAGCCAGGCTCGAACACAGCGATGTCACGGCCCATGTTGCAGCCGGGAACGATACCCGGGCCACCAACAAGAGCAGCGCCGATGTTGGACAGAATGCCTCCGTACAGGTTGGGCATGACCATCACGTCGAACTGTTGGGGCCGGCTGACAGCCTGCATGGAAGCGTTGTCGACAATCATGTCGTTGACCTCCAGAGTGGGGTACAGCTTGGCGGTGTTGTGGAAGGTCGAGCGGAACAGACCATCGGCCAGCTTCATGATGTTGGCCTTGTGGATGCAGGTAACCTTCTTGCGGCCGTTGGCCAGGGCAAAGCTGAAGGCGAACTTGGCAATGCGCTCGCTCTTGACGCGGGTGATGATCTTGAGCGACTCAACGACGCCGGGCACGCTCTGGTGCTCGAGGCCCGAGTACTCACCCTCGGTGTTCTCACGGATGATGCACAGGTCGACGTTCTCGTGGCGGGTCTTGTAGCCGGGGATGTTCTTGATCAGCGAGATCGAGGCATAGATGTCGAGCTCCTGGCGCATAGCCACGTTGAAGCTCTGGTGGCCCGAGCGCGAGATGGGCGTGTGGAGGATGCCCTTGAGGCCGAGCTTGTTGCGGCGCAACGAGGTGACCGATTCGCGGAAGGCAGCCTCGGCGCGGTCGCTGAATCCCTCGATACCGGTAACCTCGATCTGCTCCCACTCAATGGGCACATTGTCGGCCTTGAAAACGGTCTTCACGCTCTCGGCAACCTCTCCGCCGATACCGTCACCGGGGATCAGGGTAACGGTGTACTTGCCACCGAACTTGGTGGGCTTGAAGATGTCCGACTCGACGGTGGCATAGGTGCGGCTGGCGCCGGCGGCAGCCGCGGCACCAAGGCGCAGGGACTGCGGCTGCTTGGAGGCAGCGCGCAGGAGCTAGAACCATAGGATAACATGCATTGGTTAGTTATGATGTTCAGAAACCAACCAGTAGACTGCAATTGTTTTGCAGCAAGTATCAATCGTGGTTTTCATTCAATAGCCTTAGCAATTATTCAAGAAGCATTGCCACCAGCAACCGTACATGGCGCAGGCATGTCTCATCACCAACTGGCTGATTTGAGAGCAAGTTGCTACTGGTGCAAGACACCATGGGCCGCCAATTTAACAAGTGACACCAGCCATTAAACCGAAGATACCACATTTGCACAAAGAGTAACTTTGAAAATGCAGCAGCTTACCTGGGAGGACAGAGCAGAGCTTCGCGAAAGCATCGTGGCGGCGGGGGAGAGGAGCGAGAGACGAGAAGAGAGACAACAGGAGGCGGGGAGGGAGGAGGAGATTCAGAGATAAGGAAAAGAGATTGACCAACTACAAAGAGCAAAAACAACGAAGAGAACAGAAAAAGAAAACTATTTGGGAAGAGGAGGGGGGAATGGGATGGAACTGTTTTGGTATGGACGAAACGAAGAAGACAGAAAATCAATTGGGAAGAAGAGAGATTTTGTTTGTGTTGGTCCGAAATGCCGCAGGAACTTTAACAGTGTTGCAGCTTGCCGAATCTTCTCCCCCAGTTGAGTGTGGGCACTCACAAGGAAAAAAAACTGCGAAATTGGTGGTGCGCCACAGGCTTGCAGGCACTCGGAAGCCAAAAGTCGTGAAAGTTTTGGCGAATACCCATGGTTGCTAAGGTGGGAGGTGTGGCGCTGTCGTCCAAGCTGTGGCTGAATTGCTCGGAGCTCGGAGCTGGTGCGCTTGAGCCGACCAGAAGCCTCGCTTATCAGATGGTCTGCAATTTTGTGATTTTGCCAGGGTTAGTAACCCTAATCTGGTCAGGGCCCGGGGGTTGTGGCATGCCAGTGTGGGAATCTGTACCCCGGATCCGGTCGTCATGAACATTGGAGGGTTTGAAAATGCGGAACTTTTTTCGGTAATGTTTTCAGCTCAGGCTTCACAGTAGACATATTTCCCGGGATACCAAACGAGTCGAAGTTTCACCGTCATACCAACAGTACGTATATTTCTCAAGGGATGTGCGTTGGTTCTCCAGCTCTTCAGTCCTCTCTCGCGTTGCTCGGCACAAGAACCGTCAACGGACAAGATATGGATGGGTCCGTAATGACCATACATAAACGCGCTTAGCAGACCGCAAACGCGATGTGGATAATTATCCGGGGAAACGGCCAACCATCGTCATTGGCCGGGAAGCACATCGGCCGCATCCCCAAGATATCCAGAGCCCAGCCGACCGTGATACCTTTTCTGCTGTCACGACGATGAGAAAAGGCCTGCGTTCCTAATCGTTGTTGCTTTTCTCCCCCAAAGATCGAGTTCATACGTAGCAATCATGACATGAGGTAAAGGACAGCCCTTAGGAGTCAGCGATGCGTACCTACAACATGTCTCTTTCCCAGTGGTAAAGCCTGAGGCTCATGCAGCTACGGATTCATCGAATGATTTCTATTATTGCTAGATTGTTTATAACTCTCCCCGACATGATGTCGGTCACGGAAACGCATGTTCCCCCGCGGAAAACATGCCTCGTGCTGATAAGCCTCATTTCCAATCTCCTCCCGCGCCCACCCCACGCGGCAATGCTGTTCGAGTCATCGAACTGTTAGTTCCTGTACAATCCCACACTCATATACGACCAACTTATCGGGCATCCCGGTGTCCCCTTTGACCCGAGCTTCCCTCTGCCAAGGTCCTTCAGCGCGGTCATCGGCCCATGCCTTGGTGGCACAGCCACCGGAACTCTGCTCTGCAACCCCAATCTCAGTTTGGCTCAGTGGTATCCCTCGCTAAAATCAGCTGAGATTGTCCCTTTTCACTGAAAAACTGCTTATCTTGCAAATGTTAATTTTGAAATTTCAGAGATAGCTTCCACCCACACCATTTCTCACATAGCTGTTTGCGTTGTCCGATCCCAGGAGTTCAGTAACTACTTTCGGTCTTTCGACGACTCAGGTCGAACATGTTTGAATAGGAATATAATATCGGCATAGAGTAGAATTTCCTCGAGATTTTGACGAAGGTTTATCTGTGACAAATAGTGTAAGTTTCTTGGCCAGAGCCAGCTTTTTGGAAGGAAGCAGCACATACATAAGCAGGAGCTTCTACCCCTCATCAACAAACAGATGAAGATAATTTATTTACTTTGATCTTCCGACGCAGAACACCGTCTATCTATTCCTTTCCTTCGTGTCCGTATATTTTTCGTTCTTGATTTCGGGTCATTCAGCTCAAACCTGTCTCTCTTCAACCTCACTCACATTATCGTCACCACGCACATACGGCACAATGAAGGTCGTCGTATACAGCGCAAAACCGTACGACCGGACCTACCTGAAGCAGGCTCACACCAAAAGCACTGGTGTGATTGCCGAATCCAAACTTATTTTCCATGATTTTCCTCTCAGCATGGACACGGTGTCGCTAGCCGAAGGAACCGATGCCGTGTGTGTTTTCGTCAACGACAGCGTTGGTCCGGATGTGCTGACGGCGCTGCACACGCGGGGCGTCCGGGCTATCCTCCTCCGTTGCGCCGGTTTCAACAACGTCGATCTCAAGCGCGCCGCCGAACTTGGCATGTTCGTCGCCAACGTACCCAGCTATTCGCCCGAAGCTGTGGCTGAATTTGGAGTCGCTCTACTCCAGACCATCAACCGGAAGACTCACCGCGCTTACAATAGAGTGCGCGAGGGCAACTTTGCCCTCGACGGCCTTCTGGGCACTACCTTGCACGGCAAAACGATCGGTATCATCGGGGTGGGTCGCATCGGACTTGCTTTTGCCCGGATCATGAAGGGATTCGGCTGTCGGCTGCTTGCTTTCGACCCATACGAGATCCCTGCTTTCAAGGAGTACGGCGACTACTGCCCGCTCGACGAGCTTCTTCCGCAGAGTGATGTTATCAGCCTCCATTGCCCGCTTATGCCCAGCACCCGCCACATTATCAACGAGTCGAGCCTCGCCAAAATGAAGGAGGGCGCCATCTTGATCAACACATCACGCGGTGGACTTATCGACACACGCGCAGTGATTGCCGCTCTCAAGACTGAGCACCTCGGTGCGCTAGCGCTCGATGTGTACGAGAGCGAGGGTGCGGTGTTCTACGATGACCACTCCGGCGACATCATCCACGACGATGAGCTCATGCGCCTGACTACCTTCCACAACGTGCTGCTGTGTGGCCACCAGGCATTCTTTACGAAGGAGGCTCTGTGCGAGATCTCAGAGACTACCATGCGAAACTTGGAAGACTTCATTGAGAATCGCGAGTGTGCGCATGCTCTTATCAAGAAAGCCAAGGAAAATACAGGCCACCCGGTGAGAACTGTGTAAATAGTCACAGCATTATCTCGTTCCGCTCCTAGAACTAGCAATTCTCTTCTCCTCTTCCACTTTGACATTTCATGCATCTTTTGTGATTTTTCTGTTTCTTCTTCATTTTCGAATACGGTTCCGACAGATTTTGGCTCAACCGAACAGGAAAAGGTTGGTTAGGTGGGTGTCTTTAGGGTTATCAATATTTCACTTGTATCGAAGGCAGTCACGATGCTTCTCACTTTTTCACCTCCTGACTGACACTCGGGTATTTCTATACGTGATCAAATTCTGTCCAAGAGGCATTTTCACATTCATTACCGCTGCTCTGACAGGGCCTTTATTATCAATATTCACGATTTACCTCCTATTCAGCGTTTACTCCGCCTTCAACACGTAAGCCAGCACATTCGTTTACATTCTTTCCTTGAGCCCAACCGCGTCACTGCCAATACGAAATAATTAATAAAGCATAGGTCAGTCAACATGACGCACGCGTCTAAGAAAGACCTCTTCAGAACTTGTGCGTACATCCTTTTCTGAAAGATCGTTGCCTGCACAATATTTGAGGCGACCTGCCGTGGCTTAACGCCCTGCACCGCCCCATTTCCAGGCTGTTGGCTGCCCCAACATTGGTGGCCTCAAACTAATTGGTTAGCCTCAGTTCATCCAATTGCAATTCCATGGTGATCTCATTCTCACATGCCATTTCCCATTTCCCATTTCTACAGGTTTACAAATCTTTAGAGCGTTCGCACAACATCACCGACATACCGTGACGACGACTGCGTAACAGAACCCAGAGGGCCATACTCACGATCATAACTCATGCAAAGGAAACGAACCCACCACACAAGAAGGTGGTCAAAATCTTACTGTGCATCAATCGCCTCCAATATAAATATTTGTCTTTGAGTTTGGCATTTCACTGAGGCTGGAAGACCTGAAGTAAACCCTCACAAAATTCATGCACCTAGTACTCCAGCCCCATCAGGCTATTTCGCCACAACGATCCACCGATTCATCAACTTTGAACTTTTGGTATGCAAGATAGTGATAGCTTTTTGTGTGCTACTACCTGAATTGTGAGGCGAAAGACAGGCTTGCGTAACTCGGCTTCGCGGCCATCCAGTTGGGAGGGCGAGCTTGGCTTTACAGGGCTGTCATGCTTGCAAAGTTGACGTCAAAGTATTTAAGCTCCCCGAACTAACATTTATTCCCTCTGGCTTGAACTTTGTTTTCTTTCCTTTCCTTCCAACTCTCATTTCAATTTTCATTCCAACGCTTATTCCTCCGCCAGTCTCGATATTAAGAGATTTGGCCAACTCACGACCTCCTATCACAGCCATGACCCGACTTAGCATCGACTCGGCCATCAACACCGCTGGCCTTGCTGACGAGCAGCGCGGTCTTCTCGAGCTTGTCGACAAGCTTCAGTTTGCCCAACTCGAAAATGTCAAGCTCCCTCAAATTGTCGTTGTCGGTGACCAGTCTGCCGGCAAGAGCTCTGTGCTCGAGGCCCTGACTGGTACGCCTTTTCCGAGAGACTCCGGCGCATGTACCCGCTTTGCCACCGAGATTCGCCTCCGTCGCGCTGCCGAGCCCGCCCTAAAGGTGTCAATCATTCCCGACAAGAGCCGGCCGGTCGCTGATCAAATGCGTCTACAGCAATATGGCGGTGCTGTTACCGAAGATACGCCCTTTGAATATATGATGACGGAGGCTGCTGAGCTTATTGCTCCCCGCAATATCCCTGGCCGATTTGCTGCCAGAGATATCCTCGTTGTCGAGAAACGGGGCCCGGATATGCCTCTTCTAACCCTAGTCGATCTCCCGGGTCTCGTGCGCGTAGCCAACCGCGACCAATCCGAAACCGATATTCGCACGATTGAAGCCCTCTCTGACCACTATATGCGCAGTCCCCGAACAATCATCCTTGCTGTCATTGGTGGCAACAACGACTACGTCCAGGCTCCCATTCTCAAGAAAGCTCGTCAATTCGATCCCACCGGTTCCCGCACGATCGGTGTCCTCACGAAGCCAGACCTTACAGACAAAATCGGACTGGAGACCAAATTCATCGAGCTTGTCCTCAACAAAGACCCCGAGAACAACTTCAAGCTTGGCTGGTTTGTCCTGCTTAATCCCGGGCCGCCTCAGCCGGGACAGCCGTGGCCGAGCCCCGCCACCCGCAAGCACAATGAAGATATGTTCTTCATGCAGGGCAAATGGAGCGAGATCCCCTCGTCTATGCGTGGAGTTGGTGCTTTGAGACAGAAGCTCAGCTCTCAGCTCCAGAAGCACATCGGTCGACATATTCCCGCCCTCCGCCGCCAAATCCAGGAGGCGCTCTCCCGCTGCGATGCGGAGCTGAAGTCTCTCGGTGTTGGATTGGATACCGTCGAGGAAATGCGCCTTCAAATGGGTGAACTGTTCTCGACTTCAAACCACCTCGTTGTTCCTGCAATCAACGGCAATTACAAGAACCCTCCGGGTGCGAATTTCTTCCCTCGCCAAGCCACTGTCCGTGGAACTCCTGCTCAACGTCTCAGGGCCCGAGTCCGCGAGGAGAGTGAGAGGTTCGCCCGGCGTTTCCGCGATGGCGGCAGCAAAGTGAGATTCTCGACTCCTGCTGCTAGCGATGGCGCGCCGAACGGGGAAGAGGCAGGTGGTAGCTCGCCGCAGTTTATGCCGTCAGCAATTCTTGGTTCTGGTGGCAATCGCACAAAGCGGGAGTTCGCCCGGACCGAAGTTGAGCCCCTCTTGGTGCAGATCCGTGGTACTGAGTTGCCAATGGACTCGAATCCTCGCGCCCCTTATATCCTGTTCCAGGACTATTCTCAGAACTGGCCATCTCTGGCAACTGAGTTTACCGACAACATTGTCGTCATCTGCAACGAGTTCCTCTCTGAAGTTATTGACTACGTCTGGCCGGCGCGGATGCGTTCCCCTCTTCGTGAGCACTTTTTGGAGCCCGCTATGGCCGCTGTTGCGAAGGATGCTGAAGGAGAGCTTGGTCGCCTCACCGGGGATATGGATCTTGAAATTCAACCCTTTGACCCTGAGTACGAGGAGCGTCTGAAGGCCTGGAGAGCCAGAGCGGGTGCGGACGGTGCATCGTATTCTGAAGCCGAAGAAGTTCTGGAGAAGATGCTGATCTACTACGATGTAAGTTTTTCGCTTTCCCTTTCGATACCCTTTTAGTGTGCGTTACTAACTGTTGGCGATTTCTTGAAAACAGATTACCGCGCGCATCTTCATTCGCAACGTTATCACCCAAGTCTCAGAACGGTACCTTATCATGGGTCTCCACCGTATCTTCAACCCAGTCAAGATCCTCCAGATGTCCAATGAAACAGTCGAGGCAATTGCGTCCGAGACCCGCGATATTCGTGAGCGCCGCTCAGCGCTAAAGATTCAGCGCACCGCAATTGAGGATGCACGTATTCTGTGCGCCAACCTCGCCATGCGCAGTGACTTGCGCGCCTTGCCTTACGAGGACGAGGAGGAAAGCTTGAGCGCCGGCTCCGATATTGACGAGAGTGTCAGCAGAGCCGCTCCGGCGCGCATGGTTAGTGCCCGTGATGTGCGCCGCTTTCCGCGCCAGCCGGTCCCAGTTGATACTTCGGGTAACTCTGCCCAGTACCAGCAACAGCAGCAGCATGGAATGCCTCCTGCTTACGCAGCCACTCCCACTCAAGATCAGCGAATGATGGATGAGCATGAGCGGATGATGCGCGCAGCACGGGTCTCGCCTGCCCGCCCGCCGGTCCCCACTTCAGCGGCCCCAGCCCCCCCGCCATCCCGGCCGGTGTCGGAAGTGCCTAGAGCGCCATCAGACTGGGAGACTCACGAGTATTACAATAATGGCAGTGTGAATGTACCGTCGGCGAATCCCCCGCCGCCGCCCCGGCCACCGCGCCCCTACGGATACGCGCCCGAGCGTCGGGAAGAAGTGGATCCCCGCCGGTCTTCGGGCACCGAACGCCGGCGCTAGGACCGTCATGGCGTGGATAGAATGGACAGAATGGACGTGAATTTGTAGAAAGAAGTCCCGCGTCGGGCGTGTCTTCTTGTCGTTCCTGAGTTATGCTAGCCATGAGCAGTTTATGAAATTTCTTGTATTATTAGATAGGAAGCATGATTTGTGTTTTTCGTTCCTTTAGAATTACTGAATACAAACATACGGAAAACTAATACCAACCGGAGTTGTAAGATGTTATAAGACCATGATTTCGTAGCGACTAAACGTGTTGGGATGTCAGTTCAAGCCGTAGAAGACTATTCTGTTCAGTCACGTACGTAGGTACAGACTTGGATATCTGTTGATAATTTCATGTTGAGCCTATCATGACCCGGATATCCAACCCTAACCCTAGGGACTAATGCCAATATTAATCATCATTATCGTGCACGGACCACTTAGGCACAAAATGCCAGTTCTCTGTTTCGCACCAGTTTGAATCGAAATCGACACTTGCCTTGAACCTCAGTTGAACATCACTGTCCGATCGCCGGGTTCCACAACGCCGTGATAATCGGTTGAACCGTTCTTCATCTCACGCCCCTCCACCGGTAACCTAGAAGTCCTCGGAGGTGACTGTGGCGCTTTTGGGTTTTCTTCGACATTATTCTGTTGTCTTTCGCTCGTTTTCTCTTCCGTTTTCTCTCTTTCTCCCGTTTGCAATGGATTCAACAGATGTTGACCTACCGCGTCTCACCCCTAGGGGTTCAATGTTCGGCGTGCTCGCCTCCGTGAGCGTCCCGGCGAACGACGTGTATGATACCTACGAACAGCTTTTCACGACGCTAAAGACTCGGATGCGCAATGAGGGGTTTCGTGTTGTCAAGGCGCGTTCGCATCGGGGGAAGATTGGCGGCGCAGGCGTGCCAGGGAACGAGATGGTACGGTGCGACCTGGTGTGCGATCGCGGAGGACGACCGTATAAATGCCTGGCGACCAAACATAAGACATCGACGAAGAAGACCGACTGCCCGTGGAAGGCAAAGGCTGTCCATCGTAAAATGATGGGCGGCTGGGTGTTGACGATCATTTGCGACGAACACAACCACCAACCTGGGACTCCGGAGCCGCCTACTCCGTCTGCCAGTGAGCACGACGCCGATGGCGAGATTGACATGGACGATGGTATGTTGAGTTATAGCTACTGCATATCTTACTTCGTTTGCTGACAATAGTCTCATGGTGCAACACATCTACAGGCCCAGACCGAACGATTGATCCATCCCTTACGGATGCTCCAGAACGGATACCTACAACCGAGATGTCTCCAACGACCGCAATATCTATGACGACAGCGCTCCTTGCCGGAGTACCGCCCCCTGTACTTAAGCTATCAGGCGATACATTTCAACAGTTCAAGAATGAGTATCGAAAGATGCCCAAGACGGATCGGTTCAATACTCTGGCGCAATTGCAACTTCGCATTGCTGCGATCTACGCCATCGAGAACGAAGATGTCCAGCGCCAATCGCGGATGGACCAACAAGAGCGGCGAAATCGGCAACAACTGGATGAGGCGGCACGGCAACTTCTGCACCAGGCTGGTGATAAGGATGGTGGCGCTGATGCGGCTACGGAGGCGGCGGCAGCGGCTGTGGCTGCTGTTGCTCAGCAAGTACAACAACAACAGCGGCAACAGCAACAGCAACAACAACACCACCACCACCAATCCCATCCTGGTCTGGCCCACCCACAGCACACGTCGCCGCAACATGTTCATGCTTCTCGGGGACTCGGCTCACCAGCCCGCCAGCGGCGGCAACCGGCCGACGTGCTGATGAGCGGCACTGCGACACCCCAGGCGCAGGCACCGTCCCATCAACAGACGTCGCCGTCTCAGACACAACAGGTCACGTCGGCGGCTAGCCCGCCGATGGCGACAATGCAGCCGGCGCAGGACTTCCTGACGAACCAGTTTCAGTTCCACGTGGCCCCCCCGCCGGCCGCAGTTGCGCCCCAATTCACACAGTTTGCGGGGCCGGCCTCGCGGCGTTTGCGCGCCACTCGACCGAATGGTCAACAGTAGTCGTTTTTAAGTGCTTTCAATTTTCCTTCTTGTTATTTGACATAGGGTTTCTGGATTCTTTGAACTTCTCCAGTTGGTTCTCAATCCCGTTCCTCATTTCATCTGTATGGCGTATTTGCTGATCTGTTGGGCCTCCTGGTATCCCCTCTTCTGACTGGCTTACCTAGTACCTGGGCGGTGGAATTGCGATTATCGTTACAGGCTGGCTTTTTATCTGGAGGACGGCTTTCTTTGCATTCAGTACTCACTAATAGTAATATGGTAACATTGCCCTTCAAGCCTAGCATAAGCTATATATGAGCATGGGCTAAGGGTTGAATACCTTTACGTCTACTCCAACTCCCTATGAAAGCTATTCCTTATGCAATGCCACACCCAGTCGTGTATTGCTATATTAAGATCTGTCTATGGGCACTGAGGTCGGGTGGGTACCTACATGTTGGGAAGGAGGTGCCTCCTGCTTCAAACCGGGAAGGTGCACCAACCCTTCGCACCTTCATCAGGTGCTCACATAACTGGTATTTGCTTTCCCTCAAAAGACTGCCTACTCTACCTACACCTGTTTTCCTTCTTTCATCTTGGCTCTCTTCCCTCCAAAATCTCCCGCTTTTATCATCACTTTTCATCAATAATTTCGAGTCCAAGCCAACCATCATGGACCATTCCCGGGATCTTTTCACTCCTGGGGTGCCGCCCCAGGTTGGGAGAGAGTCTCGACTTTCTTTGACTTTGACCTCGTCCCTCCCAAATTCATCTGACCAAGGAGGAACTCTACCTCGAATTTCCCAGACTCCGGTTTTACGCCCGATCCCCACAGGAGTCCATCACAGCGGCCAAAGTTCTCGTCGACTTGTGACTCCACGCAATGCTCGAGGTCTGCCTGACCACCGCCAATCTCGTGCTTCTTCTAGCAGATCATCCCTATCCGCCTTGGCCGCTTCACAAAGATATCAACCAAACCAGAGCATTGCTTCCCGATCGGACACACCATTTACTATCAGCACTACCACCGGCGCCGGCGGAGGTACCAGCGCAACATCTCGCCCCAAGTCTCGTGCGGCGTCCTCAATTGGCGGAGGAGAATCCCATCAGATCATTTGCGCCTTATGCGAGGCTCGTGGAGTTCCGCCATCAGTTGGCCTTGCCTTCGTCAATCTCACCACTGGTGAAGTTGTTCTCAGTCAAATTTGTGACAATCAGTTTTATGTCAAGACTGTCCACAAGGTCCAGATGATGGAGCCATCGCATATTCTGTTCTTGACCTCATCTTGCCCTCCGAGTCCGAAGTCCACACTCTACTCGCTAATCGAAGAACATGTGTATGACGCCAAGTTGGTGTCTTGGGACCGAAATTACTGGTCTGAGACCGCAGGCCAGCAGCATATCCATGACTTTGCCTTTCGGGAAGATGCAGAGGCCATCAAAGTTGCCATTGGGGGCAACTTCTATGCCATAAGTGCCCTTTCTGCTGTAAGTTAACCGTATTCATCAATATGCACTCTTTTACTCCTACGATGTATGATGGCATGTCACTGACGTTTCCTGCACATTCTTATCAGTGCATGTACTTCCTGGATAAGGAGCTCTCCGTGAGAGTTTTACCCGGCTCTCTCCGGATGAAGTTTCAGCCCTCGGAGGACACTATGATGATTGACATATCGGCCGTCCGGTCTCTTGAGCTCATCACCTGCAACCGGGACCCCAAGTCCAAAATGTCTTTGTTTGGGCTGTTGAACCATACGATTACGCCAATGGGCCGTAGAACGCTGCGGAGCAATATACTTCAGCCATCCACACTGGCTGATGCAGTTCTCACTCCTCGATACGATGCACTTACTGAACTTACGACCAATGAAGATATGTTCATGAGCACCAGAAAAGGTAATAATAGTTTCTGCCTCTATGGTAAATCTCTTTGCTAACTACTCTGCTTCACTAAATAGCCCTCCGAAGATTTGAAGATGTCGAGAAACTACTGTCAAAGGTATAAAACTTTCGGATGACAACAGGAGGACATGAAAAGCTAACTTTTCTCTCCCAGATGATCATCGTTCCCGTTAGACCCGGCATTAAGGAGACAGAGCAAGCGATTAACAATGTATTGATGATCAAGCAGTTTCTTGAATCGGTGCCATATATCTTCGATTCACTGATGGGCGCACAGAGTCCATTACTTTGCAAAATCAGAGATTTATGCCGACCCGAAATTACCACTCCAATCCTGGACTTGATTCTGGAGACGATTCAAAAAGAAGTCACATATTCTAAGTCTCCACTGGAACTGAGAAACCAGCGAACATTCGCGGTTATGGTGAGATAGATTCCCCCTGAGTAAATTTGAGAGATGGACATAACTGACAAAGAGTGATAGCCTGGTATCAACGGCCTTCTTGATGTCGCTCGCCAAACTTACCAAGAAGGCACCTCTGATGTGCACGATCATGTGGCGAACATCAACAGTATGATATAAGCAATCTCCTTGTCTGAGAGCCATACGGTTCCAAAGGCCCCTATAAACCTAGAGAATCTTGAGCTATCCAACTAACACTTTTGTGCAGGAGTCTACGAAGTTAACGCCGTTCTGAAATATGACAAAACCCGGCGGTACTGGCTCAGACTCAAAAGCGTCGATTTTGAGAACCGGGACATTCCAGACGTATTTACGAACATTGTCTACAAGCGAAAGGACATCGAGTGCAACACACTCGATCTGGTTAAGCTGAACACCAGAATTACTGACTCGGAGATGGAGGTGATTTTGCAGAGCGATAAAGTGATCAGAGAACTTCTGGACACTCTCCGCACTCAGATCCCGCACATGTTCCGATTTTGTGAGTCCGTGGCACTGCTGGACATGCTGGCTTCATTTGCAAACCTCTCCACCATCATGGGCTATGTACGCCCGGTTGTCGGCAATACTTTGGCTTTGAAGCTGGCAAAACATCCGATTCTGGACCGAGTAAGTAATACAGCGAAGTGATCAAGAACAAAGGCAATTGCAGAGACCCAGTTAAGGAGGTAGCACTGACGTGTTATTTCAGTACACCGATAACTTTGTACCAAACGACTATTTCTCATCTCCCAACCATCGGTTTCTGGTCATTACAGGTGGAAATATGACTGGAAAAAGCACATACATCCGCGGATCAGCCCTGCTGCAGGTGATGGCACAGATCGGATGTTTTATCCCGGCCGAATACGGAGAAATATCAATCCGACGGAGCCTGTTCGCGCGGGTGACTACTGACGATAGCATTGAGGGGAATATGTCAACATTTTCGGTTGAAATGAGAGAGATGGCGTTCATACTCAGGTAAGATATCGTGCCACACTAGCGCAAATCTCAATCGAGATGACATGCCTGGATGAGGTCTGGAAATCAGCACCTCGAAGGTCGGCGTATGCACATCTGTATGCGTTAACTAACTCTGCTAACTTACAACGATTATAGAAATATGGACGAAAACAGTTTGGTGATCATTGACGAGTTGGGCCGCGGAACGAGTAACAAGGAAGGGACGGCCATTGCTTTGGCGATGGCAGATGCGATGATTAAACGAAAGTCGACTGTTCTATTTGCTACACACTTTCTGGAGATGAGTGAGTGAGCCCCTGCCTTAGCTTGAGAGACGAGAGACCGAAGACATGAACTGATCAAATCGAAACTTCTACACAGGTGAGAGTCTTCAGGACCGAAGTGGGGTCTTGAATTTGCACCTCGCAACTGAGACTTCAGTGAACGAGGATAATATTCCTGTCATCTCGATGCGATACCAAATTGCTGCTGGAGGAGTACCCGAGTCACATTATGGCATTGATCTGGCGAAGGCTATGGGATTGCCATCTGACTTCATCGCCGACGCCAAGTCAACGGCGGACTATCTCGCCAACAAACGCGAGGAGTCTAAATTGGCAATCGAGACGCGCCGTCTTGGTGCGCGGAGTAAGCTGATCATTGACCTGCACGACATCCTAAAGTCTGAGCAGGAGAAAACCGAAAAGTCTCCTGAGGAGTTGCATTCGTTTCTGATTGACTTGTACCATGAGTTCAACGAGCGCATGGAGGAAATCAATCGGAGATATTCGGAGGAGCAATGGGAGAATGTCACCGACGGCGAGCACAATGTTGAACAGGTTTGAGCAGATTAGATTGTGATTGAAGGATTCGGAATGTCAGCACGACTTGGAATGAGAGATTCGAGGCTAAGTGAGGGCTGGGTGGTTGTCTGGTGGAATCCTTCTCTGTGTGTTGGGGGTGGCGTGATGGGGGTGTGATATTACTACGCCGCACAGTTAAATCCTTTATACAGCCTGGTTCTCAGAAAAGATCAGTAGAGATCTGCAATTTAAACAAAGAGAGTCCACATGAATCCAGAGGCGCTTCCTCATTTGCCACCCGGGAATATCACCATGTTGGCTTGTGTGGCGAGAGGAAGCCCAAGCCGATGAAGCCGCGCACGTTCCTGGAGCATAACGTGACAACATAACGGACCAGATTCTGCACGCCTAGTGAGAAAAGCTTAAGTGAACGACGTGTTTGATTCTTCTTCCAAAAGATAAAAAAAACGGCTCCACCCACTCCGTCCTCTCAGAGGCTGTTGGGACAAGAGTGAAAGACGGTGTAGGTGTGTTGGGATGGATGCATGTCTCGGAGTGTGGAGCGTGCGATCAAGAAAAGGGGCAGCCAGGCGGGGAGAAGAAAATTGCGGCTGCCCGCGCCTACTTAGTTCGTTTTCGGGAGGCCCATCCCACAACATCAGCTAACCACGCCTTGATAGCTCAGTTGGTTAGAGCGCGACACTAGTATATCCACTACGAAATGTCGAGGTCAGCGGTTCAACTCCGCTTCGAGGCAGTTTCTTTTTTTGTCTTTATTCTTTCGCCATTCAATTTTTTCCCTCTCTTTTTGCTGCCGCAATGATACTTCCTGTTTTATAATATAGGTTATTTTATGGAATATATAACAATCCATAATTATTTACTTTAATCCATACATGGCCTTTTTGCCAGAATTATCACGGGTTGGTAAGATTGATCAAGGTGGTGGTGGATGCGACTCTCTCCTCTTACATGATTGAGTTAGTACTGCATATATAAACTCACATAGATGACGAGGTAGTTTCAAGGAAGTCTCAATCTCCTGAATTTGTTATCGGAGATCAAAATGGTAAACACAGAAAAAAGAATAATCTCTGACATTCTTCCGAGTACATCCTTGGGGGTGCCGAGGACAAGAGACAACCTCTATGCCAATCCGGGCTCTTCTCCCCTGTCGACCCTCTCTCCCCAAGATCTCAGGAAGATTTCCAAAAACAACAAAAGAAGATAAACAGGAAATAAAAGTGAAAGACCAAGATGGACAGTTCCAAATAAAAGAAAAAACCAAGTCCAAGAAACCGTCGTGGTTATGAACTGAATACAAAATCATTCAAGTGTAGATATATGGCCGTTGGGGGTGTGTAGGGGAAGGAATCAAAGGTGAAGGATGGGACTCTAAAGCTGGAGGGCGGAGGAGAGACACAAAAAGGAGTCGAGTGAACCACTAGCACAACTTCTTGTGAAACAAATTTTTTTTTTTGGTTATTTGCTGGGACGTTTTGGATCTTTTGATTCATACTCTTTTTTCTTTGGTTTGTCCTGTCCACGTCCTCTTTAGACGACATAGCGGTAGAAGGTGGCGTTATCACCCTGGTCACGCTCAGCGATCATCTCCTCGCGGGTGAAGTCCTCGGGGCGCTTGTACTCGCGGTCACGGCGGGCGTTCTCGCGGCGCAGGTACAAGGTCATGCCGATCGACAGGATCATGCTCATGGTGGTGGTGGCAAACAGGATAGCGTGGCCGCTGACGTAGCGGGGAGCATCGGTGGTGCGGTAGACAAAACCGGAGATGGCACCGCCAAGGTTACCGAAGCCGACGTGCATGGCAATGCCGACACCGCGCTTGCTGGAGCCTCCAATGTTGTTTCCGTTCCAGGCGACTCCCTGGGGTACGTTGGGGTAGATACCGCAGGCAACCAGGAAGCAGGCGAAGTATTGCACGTGGGTGTTGGTGGTTCCCATGTTGATGGCGTATCCGGTCATCGCGACGGCGCAGAAGAAAATCATGTAGATGCCACGCTGCTTCTGGCGATCGGCAAGGTAACCACCGCCAATGGTGCAAATGCAGGCCGCGACGTAGGGGGGCACGGTCATCAGCTGGGCAGTCTCGTTGGTGTATCCCAGAGACTTCACGATGGTGGGCAGGAAGAAGGAGATGGAGTACAGTGGGGTGTAGATGCCGATGGTGATCAGCATGTGCACGTAGATCTTCCAGTCCTTGAACGCCTGCCACACAAACTTGTAGTCGAACTCATCGGCCAGGACGGAGCGGTCCTCCTCAAGACGGGTCACGACCTCCTTGCGGTCGGCGTCGCTGAGGAACTTGGCGGTGGCAGGGTAGTCATACATTACCAGGTAGGCAATGGCGGCAACAATGATGGTGACGATACCCTCAATGATGAAGATCCAAGACCAACCGGCACGGCCACCAACACCACGCATCTCCATGATACCACGGGCCAGGAGACCGCCAAAGGCACCGGCAGCAGTGGCAGCGGAGAAGAAGATAGCCATGCGGAGACCGCACTCATCACGCTTGTACCAAAGAGTAATGCTGGATGAAGGAGAGGCCAAGGTTAGGCAACTGGTACAGGCGCCAAGGTTGCGGATTATACGGAGATGGAACACTTACTAGTAGGTGATACCGGGGAACAGACCACCTTCGGCGATACCAAGAGCAGCACGGGCAGCAATGAGACCGGCGAAGTTGTGGACGAAACCCATCAGCGTGCAGATGATACCCCAAGCAACCATCAAGCTGGGAATCCAGACCGAGGGGCTAAGACGCTTCATGGCAATGTTGGAGGGGACTTCGGCGGCGGAGTAGAAAGGGAAGAACACCGACAGGGCGATCTGTATTGAATGGTGTTAGTGATCATAATACTTCTCACATGCCGCTATTTCCACGGACATGTCTCCACTTACATTGTAGTCAAGGCCGTGCATGCCCAGGTCGGGCTCCAGGCTCGCGAGACGAGCATTTCCAATGTTGGTTCGGTCAAGAAACGACAGCCTATCATTAGGGTATAGGGTTAGTTCTGATGTATCAGTGAAAGTGGTGGCTGTAAAGTACAACGGGATATCCTCCGTCCAGAAAACTATTTCTCGGCGATGATATCTTGGCGGCAATATAGAAAACTTGGTTTCTGTGCTCCTGCAGCTGGCTAAAAAACCATTAATGCACTTTGTTGAACCACTTAGAGCGAGAGTGTTTATGCAGAGTTCAGGCAAAAAGAACTTAAGCTGATGTGATAGATAGGAGCGCACGTCCCATGCTCGCCTTCGCCGTGAGCCCGTGGCATACACGTGTGAATTCTCCGGAGAGCATGCTAGGTAGAAAAGGGCGAAGAAGGGTGACCCAGTGAGGAGAAGATGACGAGATAAGGTAACAAATCATGGTAAACCAAGAGATATTTGGAGAAGTCGAAGGGGGTGGTATCAGAAGCAAGGAAAAAGTTTGGGCAGCAACAGAAAAGAGGAAAGCGCGAAAATAAAATTCTTGGTCTTCAGGCGAAGCAGATGCGAGTGGTTGGCCAGAAAAAAGAGCGGCAGCCAATGATTCTGAACGACACACCGACGTACAACCCACACGAAGATAAAGCGGACATGCCATGCACCAAATGCCGAGAGAAAGGTGCAGGAGGAAAAAGAAGTGGAAAAGACCGCAATTCGTCCAGTTTCGACAGATTCACTTACAAGTAGAGGAGTGACAGGAAAGGGAGCAGTCTCCAGTCGATTTTGCGGAGCAGCGCCTTCGTTTGCTTCTCAGTGAAGCGGCCGCCGCCAGTCTCGCCATCGGTCGACGCCTCGGCGCTGTCGAACTTCTTCTCGTTGGGGTATTCCACCACCGTGGCGGAACCCTTGGTATCAGAGAAGGCCATGATTGCGAGTTGTTTTGGGGAAGGAGGGAGAAATGGATTGGCGGGAAGTGGTGATGTCCGGTTGTAATATACAGATGTAAAACGGGAGTGTTATATATCTTATATACGGTGTTCGTGGACTCTGAGGATGGCTGGAGAACAGACGGAAAGTCACGATGGTTGAGTCGACACGTAGTGAAACAAGTCAACTGCCGGATGGACGGGGTGGATGCAAGTTTTTTGCAGGTCTTGGCCAAATCGCAATCAATCTGACCACACTATCTGGTGCAACGAGCAACAAAGATTGTCGGTGCGGAACAGATGACGAAGAAAATGAGGGAGAGACAACAGATGGAAGACAGACCAGAAGGAATGACAGCGGAAGTGGGAGAGGGAAAGGGGGAAGATAAGAGTAAGATAGAGAAGAGAGAGGAGAGAGGAAAGGGGGAAGTTGAAAAAGAAGATGGGAGAGACAGGAGATATAAAGGAGAAAATAAAAGGCCCGACAGAGGAAAGAGGGAAGAGGGTAGGAGCGAGGGGAAGAAGATAATGAAGAGGAATGAACTCAGATAAATTGCTTCCTTCTAAAATCTGGGACGGTGGGTGGGGGAAGAGGCGGGTTATTAAAGGATATTCAGCTTGGTAGGGCAGAGTCAGTGAAAAGGGAAAGATTGAGGACGAGGAGATAGACAGATGGGAGAGACAGGGTCAGCCATAGAGAAGGGAGACACAGACCAGCAGAGACATCCCATGGGGAGTGGTTGCAATCCGTTAAAAGGGCTTGGATAGAGTCATTAAAAAAACGGAAAAATATCAAAACAACCCAGAATAAATAATAATAATAAAATCATGATTACGCCTAGGGATACTACCTTGAATGGGAAGTCTGGGGATGAAGATGGGGAAAGAAGAGATGGCATGGGAGGAGCGTGTGGAGAGAGGGGAGGGAGAGCTTGGAGGATAGCTCGACTACACCACCTACACCCGCACACGTTATAGTACAGTACGTGCAACTTCTGCGCATGTTTTGTCCCCCGATACCTACCCCAGAATGAGATTCGCGTGATGGCGGGACGAGTTCAGATTCAAGCCGCGAAGTCTGGACATGGTGGCTAATTATCTCCTAAGTATGTCTTCGCAGCTTTAAGCGGCGAGGTGGTATTAAGTTGTCTTCGATTTCCATTTTGTTGAGGTTCCATGTTGCCTTTCATCCTAGAAGGCAAAGCCCGAAAAGAGGAGCCCCGATACCAGACTATCCAGCTTCCCCAGACACGCACGTCTCTCGAGTCTCCATTTCTCCAGATTCTCGTCGAGTTTCCCCAGATCCTCTTTTCGTCCCTTTAGTGAGGACCCTCCTGTCGTCTGCCCTGCTAGTTCACCTATCTATAAGTCGGCGGTTTGAGGGACACCAGTAAGAGCAATTCCAATGTGCCTGATACGCCGGAATGCTATAATGGCCCCCTCCCTTTCGTTGTCCACGCCTCCCCCTCTCCCTCCCCCGGGCACAGGAAGACGGTTGGCGGACATGGGTGATATATGATGGACTGTGGTGACTGGGACTAGGGCGAGGCGTGATATAATATTGCCTTCCAGCGTTCGGCTTTCGCTTGCTGAGAATTAGGAGATGATGCACACCAGCGCCCATGCACCCGCCCATTATCACAGATGCAAATCCTCCCTTTCGCGTGGCAGCCTATAAAAAAGAGGCCTGGGCTGACATGTATCCGTGGTTTGTTGAGATGACCTGGAGGTGCATTTACTTGACTTACATGGAAGTTGGCCTGTTATATCAACGGCGGATACCGCCCATATATGTAAGTACTGTATACTGTACTGTACAGAGGTCGCTATATATGCGGAGAACAGGTTATTACTATCTCGATTATCCGAACGTGTACAGGATATATAAAACAGACGAGCGGCGTGATTTTCCAGTTTATTTGGGAGGATGTCGTCTCTAAACCGTTTTTGTCTGTTCGCGTACGCTCGCAGTCGCTCACTTACATGCCACCGCTTCGGGCACACCACCGGCCATTTATCAACAAAAAATGATAAAAGCCGGTCGGGACCCTGGTCCGGGGAGGGTCGGCGGGCCAAAAGTATGTTACCAATCTGGCGGCCAAGACTTTGCAAGATCCAATAAGAGATGACTTGATGGACTCAACAAGCAACCCAGGCGGATCATGGCTACGTATACTCCCCCCCCCCTCCCCCCCCCGAAATGCCACATCCCCCGCCCCCCTTCCCGGCTCGTAGTCCAAGGTAAAACATGCATACGCTGTACTGTAAGTAACTGGCTTTTTGCCTCTGTTCAGTGTCTCCTTTCACTGGGATGGGGGACCATTGTTTGAACCTTTTGCTACGGCCAGCAGGTTCTGGATACACGAAGAACCGCTTTCTCTCCCCACAGATGTACCTCGGAGGTCCCCTCTAAACAAGGTATGAGAGTTTAAAAGCACTCTGGGGGAATAACTCGACTAAAACGATAATCCAACACTAACACTAACCGCTCAAGGGGCGAACATGAGGTTAAACTTACTCCCACCATTACACGCCAGTGTTTGCACTCTGTCGTCTTCCAAGAAAGCGAATCCACCCACGAAGTCTTGGAAATATAAACGAAAAATGATTGGCCCTATACACCAGATACGGGATATACCACGTCTGAACAAACGGGAGAAGGGTGCTAACAACACACCTCTCTGGTGCTCCCCCCTTGACATGCAAGAAGCACAATTTCCAGGCTAACTTCAAAGGAGCATCGTGCCGGGAGAAAGGAGGGAGAGGTCTAGAGCGCAACCACGCGGGGCATGGGCGAGCGGATGAAACCCCGAGGCATTGGTGTTCTCATTTCGGACCGCTTGGCAAAAGTGAGAGAGAATCCCAAGAGGCATGCATACAGTACCAAAGAAGGTCGGATTGTCGGGTGAGGAGGGACTGTTGTAGTACTGTACAGTCTCCAATCTACCTGCTCTACGGGACCTGACAGGGAGGATTTCCTAAGGTGCCGGAGAAGGAATTATATTCATTCATTATCAAGGAAACGATATACCAACCAGCACATCCATATCATTTGGGTCTTGTACGAGGGCAGGCAGCCAGATACGAACAAGCAGAATTGGAGTAGCCGGCGCTGTAGCCGGCGTTCTGGCCGAACTTATACCTGGCATCTACAGTACTCTATTTGCAGATGGTTCAAACCCCAGTACTACCATGCAAACCACAGTTCGCCTTCACGGCTTATGCGCCACGTACACGTACTCCGTCCGTATACCTGTGGCCGAATACAACGACGGGTGGTACTTTATCTATGCTTTCCCACCTGCAGGTGTACCTCTTTTAGCATAACGAACGTGGTTCCGGCTAGTAAAGTTTGGGTAATTGGATGCTCCAGTGAGGGTGTGGTCGGTGTCCTTGTCCAACGAACACGAGCAATGAGAGCAGACTGTCCCGTCCGGCGTCGTGGTGAATGTCTATTTGTGCGTGGTTCCGTTGGTGATATCGAGCGGGTGAATTTCGCCGACGCGTCCACCTACCTTCGTACGAGCGAGTGCAGACACTACATGCACACAGACGCTCGCTCTCACGACCGGTGAATCTAGAGAAAGAAAAGGTGTCAGCTAGAAATACGGGCAAGGACACTCAGCCGCGCGCACGCAATATGGAATTCAGGAAGCCCGTCCCGACACGGCCACCGGCCGTACCAACCGACGTAAATTGGAATTCAGTGGAAAGCACGCACGTTGTGATCCTTTCTTCTGGGAAGCGAGATTAACTATAGCATATATCCTACATTGCATCGCAGCTGGGCTGTGTTTCACCAGATGATAGGATATCCTCGATACCGAGAACGAGGATCAGGAGAGGGGACGCAAGAACCGGAAAATAAGTTATCGTGAACGTGCGACCAAGACTCATCTGAAAATAAAAATAAAAAATAGAACCCCCTACAGGTACACCACTCACACAAATGCACGATGCTCAAGAAAAAAAAATAGAAAATAAGAAAAAGCCCCGTGGCAGACAGAAAGCCAAGCGACCTTGGCAATTACTTCTCCCGTTCTTGTCCTGCGTAGCTGAGACTATTCTACGCATGTATTTCCTGGCTTCATTTTGTTTTCCTAGTGCTTCTATCTATCTAGAAGGTTTCCATTTTCTTGCACGCTACAGGACTCCCCTACGGATGCACTTTTGGTTCCCCAAAATCCTTTCCGTGTTGAGGCGAGGGCTCCGGGTGTCACAACAGGAGTGTGCTTCCAACGGATCAGATCGATTTCTCATTTATCCAGGAGGAGTTGGGCTTACAGTGGCTTGTACAGGTGGCATGAAAGGATAAATAAATATAGGGGGCCAGTTGGACAAACGAGCACACCTTCTCGTAGAAGAGCGAGATATGGGACAAAGGCGACGAAATCCGGTGGCGTTTGGTGATACAGCATGCTCAATGCCTCATTCGGGGGCCAACCTGCTGCTTTCCGTTATTCAAGGACTGCGCATTTTGCATATTCCGCTTGCTGCAAAATGCCCCTTTTCCCTTCTCGCCAACAACCACGGACGGCGCGCTCTCGCTTCCACAGCCATGAAGCAAGCTTTCGGCTGCCTTACCCAGTTGCCGACAGGTCAGCAGGATTGGAGGACCGCCGGCTGTCATGACCGTTTTTGGAAGCTTGCCGAGTCTGCGCCCCCAGGTCTTTTGTTTAGTGCATTGTATGTCTTGTCCTTTTTGATTTTTCTCGGTTATACGAGCCGCAAAGCTAGCACCCGGGGTGCTCGGGGAAATCTTTTTAGAAGCCCACAGGAAGATCACACACACACACTTCCCTGTAAACCTCAATCTCTCCTCTCACACTTTCACGCCCGCTTTTAATCATGACTGGGGATGTGCTTCCCTTCTGCGCATCCACTATTTGGGGGGAGCCCGTTTAGCACTTATTTAGGTACAGGCGGCAGCTCACGCATGCACTCGGGGCATACGAAGTCCAACACGGAGAGAGGTCACGTTCGTGGGAGGCCGGCGAACTCCTTCACGAGTAGCTGTCCTGTCCCGGAGCAGGTCTCTGAGACCATCACGAGGGCCGTAAATGGTTTCTTCTTCAGTTGAGGGTATCCAGGGACTTTCATCCCTGGCTCGGAGCTCCTATGTGCCCCTCTGCCTCTAAGACTTTTCGCCACTTGAGATTTACCCCAGATTCTAGATGAAAGTTCGTTGATTTAGTCTTTTTTAGTGAGCTCCAGCACACAAATCCTGGAGGCTGGTCGTATTTTTTACCCCAGATCTCCACCAACAGGACCCTCTGCATTGGCGCATTTCCCCGGACGTTCTCATCTTTTAACATGGTTCACACTGTTGGAAGCCTGAAGGTCCAAGAGCTATTATCGAGATGTGTGGGGAGGATTTCAGGACTGCGGCGGTTGTGGTCTTTTTGGAAAGGCGACACCAACTATGGCAAGCATTCGCCGGTGCTCTCAGACCGCACTTTTCTCTTCCCTTCCCTCGGCCAAACTAGATGTGCGGCCGCAAAGATCTGCTGCTCAGACTCTCCCTTTCATTTCTGTAGTCAAGACTCACTAGCACGTCGCGACAGCTCCACGAACTAACCATGTGCCGTCCGCGCCTTGATGGAGCTTCGGGATCTTCTTCTTCCAGAACAGTTACCCCATCCGGTTTAGTAGAGCGGATAGAGCACTGGGAAAAGAACACAAGCACACCAGTTTAGCGTCAGCAGGGTTGGGCTTTAAGTTCAAGTGTGTGTGTGTGTGTTTGTTTCAGTGGTGGGATTTGGGTTTTGGACACGCCAGCTATACTGAGAACAGATTAGCGGCCCTGGGCGTCTAAGGGATCCTGTCCTGTACCTTTTTTTATACGCCTCGTGAGAACGTGAACAAGGCACGCCCACACACGCGCACACCACCACACCATGGTTTAGTCTGCAAGCTATGCCTCTTTCTGTACGGAAGCTCCACACTCGTGTCCACAATTCCACCGTCTCACAGCCGGTGAGAAAGAGGTCTAGCAAGTCAAGCTGACGGATATGGGGGTTTGGTTGTGTGGTTGGTTCTTTATATTTAACCATATTCACAGCCCACTCGAGCATGCATTGTATTACAAAGTCTCTTACTGCGCGGGCGACACAGAGCTATAGCCAAATGCTTTATAACGGGCGAGGATCTGGACTGTGACTGACTTTATATGAAACACTGTACAGTAAACAGCTTAGATCGCGAGCCTTGGTGGGTGTTGGGGCTTTTTCGGTGGTTATCAGGGTGCGACTTCAGCAGATTGCCTTTCATATGTTGCTTATTGCACTTTACACTTTGCATGTCCTTCACGCTCTGGCGAATGGCATTTACGTTGTAGGTACGTGATTCATGCTGCCAGTCAGTCGGGCGCTTGCCTACATAAACTAAGCACACCAAGGTCGGCCGGGTTCAGGATTTGGATACTTGCAGTTCGTTCCACACTGCCCAACCCGTTGAATCCTACAAACCAGGTGTTTGTCCAGAAAAAAAGAAGGCAGAAAATGCAGAAAATGCGCCGCCCGCTACCCCCAGGTCAATACCACGTCTTATGTGGTATTGCGTGAAATTTTCCTGACATAATACCACCGCATTCACTGCACGACTTCTCATTGGCATTTAGACTCATGGGCTGTGGTTCTAGGGTAGAGTTTACCACTATGCCTGTTGTCCAAACCAGTAAGATATAACTCATCACCAATACGTGTTATGCTGAAGCAACCTTGATGGCATTCACACTTCCACCAGCCACCCTCCTCAGTACCATTAAGGAGAGCCAGCAGACCTGATACGGAGCAGCATGATCCTTGGCCTCTCTCACTTCTGTGTTTTTGGCCACTGGATTGTTAATACCTATACGCGTGGACACTATATTATACCAAGCTCCCCACCCAAAGCCCCATACCAAGACATGTCCAAGAGATCACCATGTCCCTCCCCCGCCGCCGAGGCGAGTTTGGGCCCTTGAAGAGCATTTCACATTTGAATTAGGTCCAAGGAAAACAAAATCAGGAAGATGGGGATTGGTCGGTTGAGCCCAACTTGGATTCTCATTAAAGCCGAAACCTTGGGTTCATAGCCGGAGTGGGTATTTCACGGTCTTGGGTTGGACTCTGCTGTGCTGTCTGCGCTCTTCATATCCCAGCCAAAACTCCGAATGACTGAATGTGCTACTAAGTGGCAATACCACCCACAGTTGTTGAGGACCGAATAAAAATGGTAGTATGTAATGTCTAGGTTGGGGGTGAGTGGCGGCGGAGTTTCTTCTGTGCGTAGATTGTGGCATAGGAGTGCTCATGTTGTGTTGAGAATGGCCCTCTGAGACGGGGATAACGAACCGTGGCAACTCCACACGACTTGCATGCAAGAGCCATTCCGGGACTTTCAGCGCTGCGTATCTCTGTGCAACGAGCAAATCATGCAGGTGCAACCACGAAAAAAGTGGCTAGTTCGTACCCGCAGGTAGTTGCACAAAGGTCATCGGCCCTTGGTGTTTGGTCCATGTCTTGAACGCTGTCACACAGTTCGTCTTGAGGCTGATCGCGGCGCAAGATGAGACAGAGGACGAAATTCTTCATCTGTTGATCCTCGAATCACAAGGTTGAGCATCTACCCAAACAAAATGTCATCTTATCATCGCACTGTGTGCATCATTCCTGCATCCATGTGTACTGTACAGTAGTCACTGTCTGAGGACTTGTCCTAGCCAGTCGCATTCATCCTACGCTGCAGCGTAACCGACTCGAGCGGCGGTGTAAATGCTGCCTTTTTTCTCCCATCAGGGAACCCAACCGAGGAGCCTCAAGAGCCCTAAGGAATCGGAATGTCAGGTTCGTGGCTGGCTGATTGGGCCAGGTTCCTCCGCCACTACTGATAGGAAGGGTTTCTACAAATGTCCGGGCATGGCTGATCTTGCCTACAACAAGTGACATATGCATATAGTAGGTCTGCAATGCTGCTCGTCTTGTTTTGGGCGGGGTTGAGATACAAGATGTGTCTCTTCAACTATCGTGTGTATTCAGCACAGCCAATCAAGAAGGACAAACATTCGTGGGCGTCAGACCGATAGCCATAGAGACGGATCCAGGATGGCACAGGATAGGGCAGCCAAGCATTACTACCGAACGCCCGCTGGTGACAGACTATTGGTGAAATTTACGAAGCTACGAGGATGCCCAGATACAAGGTCGTCCATGTTGCCCAAGCTATTCTTTTTCTTTTTCGAGAATTGGATTTATTACTGCCATTCAATCAGGGCAGCCCCAAAGTTTGGATTCTGGTTATAGACGGACATATTGGCTATATTTTTTTGGGCATCAGATTGTTGTACCCCAACTATGGCTGTCAAAGAAGAAGAAAAATAATATTGTGATATGCAGCGTTATTGGGCATTCAAAACAGTCCTCCGTAAGCACAATACCATGTCTGTGCCTCCATGCATGCATGCCCTTATCCGATAGCTAGCTAACCAGCAATGGATGTTTTAAACTACTGCACATATCATCACATCCGGGGGCCCCATCCGGAGACGCAATTAGCTCTGAAAACACAGACGCGCGTAAAAAGATCGTGAACACCTTACAAGCGTATACGGGAGTTGATGCATTACTAGCTCGGCTTATGAAAAGACAAGATCATTCGATTTTGCTTTTCCCAGTGCATCCGAGGTTCAAAATCCCTCCTTATCTTTGTGGTCTGTGGGGAAGTTTGATAGCCGCCATCCTCGGCCATATCATCCCAGCCACTCTTAGTGCATCTGAGCCAGACCAGTGAAGACGAAAGAAGAGAAGGAGCTGTTTTGACCAACATACTCATCTTTCTAGGAAATATTCTATAGTTCGCAAATTGTATCATTCCTGGCTTCACTCTTCGCCTCCTTTTTCTCAGTCCGTGTCCCATGACCAAGTCATACTCAGGTAAAACATAGAGAGCATGAGCTTGGCAGGTCCAGGATTCTCAAGGATGTGGACGAACGGAACATGAAATCATCACCTCTTTCCCGAATAGGAAACCTATACGCATCTAATATTTTAAGAAGATAGGGGGCTCTGCCAATGGTCAACACACACTCGTTATTTCTGTGATGAACTTCTGATCTCAATATGCAGAGCGCACATGGCTTTTTAGCAGTACCTGCTTCTGTCCTCTCAAGAGGGTGGGTGGCCTGAAAATGCAGAACACCTATAATCCAGGGCCTGAGGCTCTAGAGACTAAAATCTCTTAGTCCGTCTGAGGACTTTTTCCCTCGAGGTTCTACCCGAGAAATGGAACGAAATCTCTGCCCAAAGAGGGCAAACTTCCTTTCAGCCGCCTCCCGACCACAGGCAATCCTTCCCGGTTGAGAGGAAGGAGAACAACGTGGGAGAGGGAAGAAAAGGGAAACAAAGCTAAGCTCGGCTTGAGTCTCAACTCCAAAAAAAGCTTTTGGGGTAGAGGCGTGTGCGAGACGTCGATGAAGGAGGAAGAGGGAAAGAGGAGCAATCTTTAGATTTTCTCTGCGTTGACTGGAATCCGCGGGGAAACAAAACCTGGGGGAAGGAAAAGGGGCACAGTGACGGGATTTGCGGGGAAACATAGCAGAAGTTGGGGGAGGGGGGAACGCAGGTGAGGAGAACAGAGCGTGATGAGGCTTGTGTCTGGGCGGTGGTTTAGTGTCGGGAAAGTTGGATCTTAGCGGGCTTAGGTTGGGCCAGGCTTGCATGGTATCCCTGTAGATAATGTGGTTTTGATATCGGGGATCTGATTTGAGTTGACAACACACACACCCAGGGCCACGACGACGCCTGCAGCAGTACGTTCTCTACAGCTCATGAAAAGAAACGATAAAACCAGTCATAACATCGTTGTAAAGAGGGGTAACCAGAATCAGTTCGTCAGCTGGTAGAAAAGAATATTCAAGGTTCTGATCGAAGTGGAGTTGACGGAAAGTACGGTGTGGAACAGAAGTCACAGAGCGGACGAGTCGTATCAAAGAATCTGTAGGTGGGTAGTGATTACAGTACTTGTAAACGACTGGTTGGCTATAATGGGAAATTTTGTTCGTGACAAGGGGCGGCAAGTAGTCGACGCTGGGCGGTGGTGGGTTGACAGGAAGGAACGAAGGAACAGAGAACACTTTGCCTCCTTCCCGGTAAAATCCTATCCCCAGATTCTGCTTCCCCAGGTCTTCTTCCCCAGATCCCCAGATAAACAGTCAAAGGAAAACAAGCCAACGAAGCATTAAAGTTCAAGGTCAAGGCAATCAAAGCTCGCTCGGCCCCAAAAGACCAGAAAAAAGAAAGAGATCCATACCTGTCCATCCGGCGGCGAAGCCCTTCCATATCCCAAAACGGGGCCCCATAGTTTAAGCAAAGTCCAACAAGCCCACAAAATCTTCCCCAGATCTGCCACCACGTCGTTCTTCTCAACTTTCCTACCCACTTTTCTGTTGCTCTTCCCCATGAATTTTTGTTAGCACAATCCCTGGAGTCTTAGCCGCTGCGAGTCGTTTTCTTTTCCTTGTGCTTTCTTTCCCCCGAACAGTGAGTTGTGTTTTATCCTTCACGTGCACATCGCCTCTGGGGGAAAGAGGATCTCTCCTAGGCTTCCCCGGTTCATAAATGGGTCGTGGGTGAAGGTCGTTTTCTTCCGTAAAGTTTAAACGAGAACCGCCCAGTGCGGGGAACTCCTGACACAAGCTACTGTGGAAGACCAAGAGCCCAGGGAGGGAACCGGCATTGCACACCAATCCAAATCCACTCTCACAACCTCATCCCGTCAAAACGGGCATTCCAACCATCTCCAAAAACGCTGATGATAGAGGGGAGGATGCGTGATGTGCGTGTCTCTTTCGATCGGCAAACTCAACAAAACAGGAACTCCGACGCCGGCCAGTCTCGACTAATCCAGACCGGCTTGGCTGGCGGTCAACGTCTTCTTACATGAGTCTAAGCTTGCCCATGAACAGCAATCTCGCAGCCCGAGAGCCCGAGAGCCGCAAGATTCCAGACGTGGTCAAACGGCGAGCAGCATATGCGCTTACTGCCTGGTTCTCGATACCACAACCCTCCCAGAGTCTGAACAGTACCGCCCCGCCAACCATAGCATTGCTACCATCTGGGCACGCGGGGGTGGCAGACACACACCATGATCCGAACTTAGCTGCAACGCCACGGACCTCGGTCCTCGCAACACGAAGAGTATGTGCATATGTAGAGTATCTGAGTTGACTTGGTGCAGACGGCGGCCAAGACTCCAGACAAGAACCGGCCTGTAAGCCGCAGCGTGGTTCTAAAAGTAACCAGTATGCCGCATGGCAATGTCATCCCCGCACGAAAGCCATGCCAGATATCGAAGTGACAATATTGGCCCCGTCTTGTCTTTTGTCCGACATGAAATGACCGAGACGCGAGCAACGACGGAGGACAAGTCGATCGAGACAGATACCGCTTCCCCAGAGTGGTGTTCAGACTGGGGATTATGTCCATTTCCACGCCCCCCCATGTCTGTATCATGTGCCGTTGCTCATCTTGGACGGGCCCCGGTGTGACGGATGGTTGGTAGAGTTTACGTATTTGCCTGGCAGATCCAAAGCTCCGGCGAGGAGGCAACTCTTTCTCCAAAAGGATGTTTGGACAGTTCCCAATAATCCGTGATCTCCGTGCCCCATAGGTTGTAATCAGGCAGAGAGATGGTTGCGCTTGCCACTCCGCATGCAGTACGGATCCTGTGTGTGAGGGGAAAGGCAAGTTAACGTCTGCCGACCCAACGGACGAGGTATCCTGTATGTAGCAACCGTTTCAAAGCCGCCGCCCGCGCGAACCTGCCTGGCCCTAGGTGATGGGACACGGCAGCACGCACACGTGCTCCCATGTGCCGGTGCGACTCTGGCCGCCCTCCCCCTCACCTCTCTCTCGCCTCTTCGGGCCATCGGTTTCTCCCATCTTCCGTGCTTTCCGGGCGTCCGGTTGGCCAGACTCTCGACAAGTTCCTCTTTTTTGATTATCTGCCTGCACGGCCTGCAGGGGGAAGATCCGAGTCTCTGGGGCTGGAAGCGCTCTTTGGAGAACGGGAGAGGCTGCGTTTTTTGGGGGCACAAAAAGGAAATGTTCATGTGGTTTGGAGAGATACCTTTGGTGTTCCCCAGCTGTCACATCGAAGCACTCTAGCAACGACCTGGGTAAGGTCTCTCTCTGAATGTTGTCGCACTGCAGTTCTTTGTTCAGTATATCGCGGATATCGGGTCGTTTCATTGTGTCGTTTCCGTTGAAGCGGCGGTCTCTGAAGATTCCGGTATTGCCAGAGCTCCATGGGCCCGGTGCTGTGGCTGCTTGTGCACCGGCTCCGAACACCGGTGGTGTTCATGTCAGCTGTGAGTGGAACCAACACGTCAAAGCACCTGAATCTGGTTCCGCGGGACTCGCCTAGGAGCGAGGTGAGCTCATTGCTTATGGCTTTCAGTTCAGCCTGGCCAATGGTGGAACTGCGTCTTTGGAAGCCCGGTTCCCGACGATAGCAGCTTCGCGGTGATCCGGGGGAGCATAGACTCGAGTCATGGCCGTACGGTGTCCATGCCATTTAATCATGGACAATGTAAGTTTTCCAACGATCGTTACAGCTCATGAATATCGTAGCAGACATAAGTACCGTAAATCAACCCTCATGCATCGTCAGTTTCTGGCATTTGGTCCTCTAGAGAATCAACTCCGCAGCGTCGATATCCTTCACCATAAGAGATTTCTTATTTTCAACCATCCAGTAACTATCTAGCAGTACTTTTCATCGTTGATCACACAGAATTATGATGCGACGTGGCTAGCCGGTGCCATCAAGCCAAGATTGTAGGATGACGGTTTCGGTGGAATCTCGCGGGTTAGGAGTGCATTCAGCTTTCAAATGTTGTATCTCATACCAGTCAGTAGCAGGACATTGATCTCATGCTGTCCTGTCATGATTCAAAGGAGATTTGAGAGCATCATCGCATCTGGACGCCAGAATAGGAGCCAGTGACACTCCAAGTCTCAAGATTCGGTGCGAGAGTCATCCAGACAGTAGTCTGACAGCACCGAGACAGACAGGCAGTTTATAGAGTCAATAGACAGCTCATTATCGTGGCATTGTGTATTCAGTTCAACATTCGGGGGTTTTGACACAAAGAACACGTCTTATTCGTCGACGACTACGATCGACGAGGGCGAGTAATCACGATTCTTCGTCGCAACGTCTGTGGGCAAGATTTGTATTGAAGTCAGTATTACTCAAGCACTGCGGGATCGTCAATATAGGATTTCAAAAATCGGCAACACATAGCATTGTATAGCTGTCAGATGTAGATATGAAATTTAAAGAGAGAGGTTGTCACCATGACGCGACGAACGTGAATATGATTGTCATTGATATGGGGGTTAGACACTCTCACCTCCTCTCATAAGGATGGTTGTAAGAGGGTGGGCAAATCACAAAGGACATACGTATCTCCCTTTCAACTACTGGCAACACGTCAATATATTCCAAGGACGATATGTCAGATGTGGTTGGAAACTGTTCAGTAAATGGCAAGAATATAAAATGGTATGTGATAAGACGCGTATGAGATAGTAGTCGATCTAGGAGCCGACCCGGAACGAAAGAATCATACAAATGGGTCAGAAAAAGAACACGACTAGTCGAAGTACACAACCTAACAGATATGTAAGGATAGAGAGGGGGTTCGTCTTCATCAAGAACAACAGAATTATCAATGGGACCTTTCGTAGGAGGAGATAAGCCCAAACCCTAATAACCCTAATTAGGCATAACCCTATCATATCTTCGGTCCCACAAGAAAGTTTGTCTTATCGATAAGAATAGAGGGGCGACTCTTTTTATTTTTTCTAACTTTTTTTGTGAACGACTCAGTTACTAACTAGCTTGACTTGCGAGAGTTCGATACGTCTTTTGATTTGAAAAATTGAGTTCTATGATATAAGGATCTTCATACTTCGTACAGAATCACTTTATCTGAACCTCCTTTCATATACCCTCCGACTTCGCGACTACCAAAATGTCAACAGTACCCCCGCCGCCGTCGAAACGGCAACGCCGCGAACACCTCGAGCGCACGAAACTTCAGCAGGATGTTACCGCTAGTTCTTTGCAAGAGATCGGATCCTTCAAGGCCCGGTTTGTCGATTCAGATGGAAATCAGTTGGCCGAAGTCATCGAAGTTCCCCTGGCGGATGCGTCGGAAAAGAATATCTCCTTGTTGTTGAATACATTGTTGGACAGAGTAGGTTCTTTCCATGCCATCTGTAGGCTTTGACGACGTCGAGGCTCTAACCCATTTTTTTGTACAAACCACAGGACCAAGAAGACTTCCTTCCATATAAATTCCGGGTACATATTCCCGACTCAGATATCGTCATTGATCAATACCCGACAGATCTCCTTGGCCTCCTACAACGCCATGGCATCGCAAACCCGTTCGAAACGACGATAACGCTCGGAGCTGAGCCACAGGCGGTTTTCCGAGTGCAAGCCGTCACACGAATGTCGCATAAAATTCCTGGTCACGGCGAAGCAATCCTCACAGCCCAGTTCAGCCCGTCAACAAGCAAACGGCTTGCGACAGGATCGGGCGATAACACGGCCCGGATATTGGATACCGAGACAGGGACGCCCGTGTTCACACTGGCTGGTCATTCAGGCTGGGTACTGTGTGTGGCATGGAGTCCCGATGGCGAGTTGCTGGCGACAGGAAGCATGGACAAGTCCGTTAGACTATGGTCACCCGCCACTGGCCAACCCGCTGGCCGGCCGTTGACCGGCCATTCCAAATGGGTGACCAGCGTGGCATGGGAGCCGTTCCACCTCTGGGGCACGACCGGCCCGCGCATCGCCAGCGCCAGCAAAGACGCGACCATCCGCATCTGGATCGCCAACTCCGGTGTCACCGAACACGTGCTCTCCGGCCACAAGGGAAGTGTCAGCTGTGTGCGGTGGGGCGGCACCGGGCTTGTGTACAGCGCGAGCCACGACAAGACCGTGCGTGTGTGGGACGCGGAGCGCGGCGTGCTAGTGCACTCGCTCGCCGCCCACGCGCACTGGGTGAACCACCTCGCGCTCTCCACCGACTTTGTGTTGCGCACCGGCTGGTTCGACCCAAGCCCGACGAAGGTCGGAACCGCCGCGGCGGTCACCGCCGACTCACCGATGGCCGAGCGGCAGCGTGTAGCGCGCGAGCGGTTTGAGCGCGCTGCTCGGCAAGCGGCGGGTGGAGGTAGCGACGCTGTGGTTGAGCGGTTGGTGTCTGCTAGCGACGACTTTACGATGTACTTGTGGGAGCCCGCGAAGGGAACCAAGCCGATCGCGCGGCTGATGGGCCATCAGAAGCAGGTCAACCATGTGACCTTCTCGCCAGACGGACGGCTGATTGCCAGCTCTGGTTGGGATAACCACACGAAACTGTGGAATGCCAGGTACGTTTTATGACTGTCTATTGCAGGCTACGACGAGATTCGACACCAGAGGATACATATCTTTGTCTGTTGAAGCGACTGTTTTGTCCTGGTCTCTTCACATTCTTCCTAGTAAACCTTCTTCACGCCTACGATTTGGAAGCGCTCTTTTTCTGTAACCAGTTACTAACCTCCTCACAGAGACGGAAAGTTTATCAACACCCTACGCGGCCACGTCGCTCCAGTGTATCAGTGCGCATTCTCCGCGGACTCGCGACTACTGGTGACAGCAAGCAAGGACACGACGCTCAAGGTGTGGTCGATGTCGACCCACAAAATGGCAGCAGACCTGCCGGGCCACCAGGACGAGGTGTACGCCGTAGACTGGAGTCCGGACGGCAAGAAGGTTGGGAGCGGAGGAAAGGATAAGGCGGTGCGGCTATGGTGTAATTGAGCACACACACACGCACACATGCACGAGCACGAGCACGATGGGTAAGAGAGGGTTAGATTCATTCCTTCCGCAGGCTGGTTGGAGAAACAATACGAAAAAGGGTGGAGTGGAGAACGGCGAAGGAGTGAGTGTGTTTGCATGCACGAGGGAGGAGGGTTGTATTTCTTTTCGATAGGTTTTCATGGTCTGTCCTGACGATATGTTTACGACGCTGATATAGACTATCTGATTGACGCTTTGGGGTAACGTTGGCTACGTTTATATGTGGTCTGAACTTTTCTTTTTCTACTCCCACTATTTTCCTAATTATTCCCGTGTATGGCCTGTTCATCGCTCGCCTTATAACGAGGGCAACATCTGACCATGGATGGCTGGCCAGCACATAGAACCAGCATTACTAAATCGGACCAGCCAACGTTCTCGGGGACGGTTGAAAAGAAAGAGCCTACGAGAATGCCGAAACACGGACGCCGGAGTGATCTGTTTTCCGTTCGTCTGGTTGGTGTCTAGAACATGGGAATATAGTAGCAACAGGCGGGAGATAGAAACCTGAAAGGGCACAGCCGGGTCACCAATTGAGACTTGTCATATTTGATACACACACACACACACATCTATCTAAAGCTCATATGATGATATTGCATGTGAAGGACTTGGTGGATGGTAGTGAACATGAACTTGAGCTTGCGTTGTGTCGTTTGCTAAGGGTGGCGGTGGGGTGGTGGCTGACCCGCGAGGAACTGGGTGAAAGGAAGCAAGAGTCCACGATCTAAAGCAACAGCGGAGTACGCCACGGCAAAACTTTTTGGGTTCCCAGCCCGCGTCTAGAGGAAGTAAGTACGTGCGCCTCTGGAGATGACCGGAAAAGGCGGCGGCCAAGCCAAGCGGAGGCCGCCTAGATGCAGCTTGTTTCCCTGGTGTACAAGACGGAGCTACATAATAGCTGGACCAAGCTCAGGCTTCTTTTCGGCTTTTCTTCTTCAGTTGGTGCTCTAGCTGTGCGACTCAAAAACAGCTTGATAGGTGACGATCATCTTGCCGTTTTGACTGGTGCGGTGCTGTGGGCATGTACATACAGCAGCCAATGGCGCGATGTCGAAGGACTTTTAATCAAAAAAAAGTTTTTTTTCTTGGTGAAAATGAATATGCATGGGAAGATAACGGCATAAGGACCAGAGGTGAAATGCTACGGAAACTTTTTTATTTCTTTCTTAGACAAGCTGGAGGCCGTTGATAAAGATCCGAGGGGGGCTGGCGAGCGGCGCACAGCCATGACGGAGACTTACTAGCTGATGTGCGAACCTCAGATTTTGCTTTCTGGTCTACATGCGCCTCCATCTCTGTTATCGTGACGTGGTGGACACAATTTAAGCAAGCAGACGCTCACTGGAAGTTGGAGAATGACCACGGTATTACACCATCAAGAAAGAAATGAATCCAAAGGAGGCGAATGGTTTTCCTATTACGGGATCGGGAGTGCTCCTTGACTGTGGTTCTAGAGCGGGGGTTTAAGGTCCCCAAGCTCAGGGAGGGGGGATATGTCTGGGTCCGTCTCGTTGAGAGGCGGCAAAAAGTGTGACGGCGGGAAATGGGGAGCAAGCAGTCAAGTCTCGGAATGCGAGTGGATATGGGCAGGGAGACACACCATAGACAAGGTAAAGTACGGAGGTTTGCATGTGTGTGTTCTTATCAGAAAGCTCGTTGTTACAATGCTCAACATTCCTCAATCATGCACGATACTATCGCGTCCATCCAGTTAAAAACTCAGCCATGCGCCAACATCCGGCTAAGTCTGAGACATCCAGTAGCAAGGCTCGCCCTGTCGGCGTGGCGAAGGCGGGTTCCAGCCAATATATTTCCAGAAACTTAACACTGATAACCAGGTCTTAAATTGGGCGAAAGAGGCTGGATGTTTCATACAAGCGGCCGGGAGATACCGGGACCGAGAGGGAGGTGAATCAGGCCTGGAACTGGTCGGTACTGTGCTGGCCGTTGCTAAACAGGGAATACCAAAGCCCAAGACCATGATGATAAGGCGAGATGGTTGTTGGAAGGCAGGATTTAGAAAAGAAAAAAAACCAGATTGTCGATCGTGAAGACGTATCTTTGGAGACTCCACTACGGCAGAGTGAAGAACACAGCTCTCAGGTATCGAGATAAACCCAGCCTGCAGTGGGCCGGTGCCCCGGACCTTGATTCCGGAACAGGCCCGAGGGAGATACCTCAACGCGTCCGTCGTGTCCCCTCGGAACAGCTAGAGGATTTCTGCCACGGACCGAGTTAGCGTTTCTACTACAGAGAAGATAACGGACTCCCCCCCCCCCAAAAAAAAAAAAAAACCCCCCAGTATTGCTCCCAAGTTTGGTCAAAGGAGCTGCGCAGTGATGCAGCCTACTGTACACAGGTCTGTCAGATTTGTGCATGGATAGATGCATGTGCTTTTTACCCAGAATAGACACAACAGGGAGAGAGAGAGGTGCTGAGCGTTTGCTAAAAGGAACAAGCAAACGAGAAGAACAAAAGAAAAACGTCTTTTTTGACGCAACTCTGTCGTCATATGTGACTGTTCGAAACGAAGAACTTCACGCCTGTCTGGCACTTACATCGCATTATCGAATGCATAGTTCCTTTTCGACTGCCTGAAAGAAAAGAAAAGAAAAAAATCTTTTCCACCCTCCTCGCTTGCCGTCTCCGTAGTCGGTCCTCTCGTCCCGACTACTGTTATCCCCCTCCCGAAGCGATCAAAGAGCCTTGTTTGGCGTCTCGCCTTAGCCAAAGGAAAAAGACCGAAAAAAAAACCCAAAAAAGGCACGGCAGCACTGGATGAAAAAAGCTTGGGAACGCACGCACGTGGGTTTGGATGTAGATTTCTATAGGAGAACAGAAACACAGGCCCGAAACGCAGGACGCCTTTTATAAACCCAGAAATTGCTTTTTCTGCTCGGTATCCATAATGACGGACGCGGCCTGAGGTGAGAGTGTAAATGGAGCCTATTGATAAATGGAACGAAATAACGGGGAAGAAAACGAATAGCAGACTGAAAATTGAGGGGTCGGTGGTTGAGGAGGGGGAAAGGAATCACAAACGCAAGGGGATGGACCTGTCACAATTTTTTTTTATCTTCCCATTTTTTTTTGTTCTTTTTGCGGAGGCTGATACTAAAGAATATTGTCAAGGTGTCAGTCAACGGGTGGAGCGAAGGTAAATTCGTGTTCACGGACAAGAAAACACAGATGAACAAATCAGCGCAGAGGCTATTCCGACATCCCCGTTCCGGCGGTTCAACCTGAGCACCACTACGTACAAGATTTCTGGGTTGTCTAGGCTGACTCTGTGCCTTTGCATAAGTTATTATCTTCTGTATAGCAGAGCACCGTAAACCCAGCTTAGTTCAGTGTACGGTACACGATAATTTAGGATCGAAGATTGTTGGCGTATTGCACATAACATTGCTGCATGCAACTCCCGAGGATCAGAGACCTCGGTGTTATCTCGTTGGCCAAAAGAAGAAGACGAAGCGCAGGCTTAGAACAAAACGAACGAGTCAAATGGATGCAGATCAAAGCATGAACCACCCCTCTCTCATCGCTCACACCCTCCAGTTCATCCTTCCGACCTGGGAATGTCCATGCGAACGCCGTGCTTGGAGAACTTGATGGAGTGCCTGGTTTTTTTTTTTTTTTTTTTAAACGTGTAGCGACTGGGGTAGAGCGGGAATTCCATTTAGAAGTTTACCCGTCCCTTGTCAAAGAAAGATAAAAAGATTTTGCATCTCAACCTTCCATGCTACACAAACGAACAGCAACAATGAAAATTTTCGTCGAAGATGGGGCAAAGGACCCTGATAAATTGCATTAACAAGATATCCGGAGCCTCTCTCTTTCCGTAGAGAGAAGTTGGGATACCTCAAGAGACCTACGGAACACGCAAAAACCACAGCCTCACATCCAACTCAGCGAGCTCATGCCGGCCGTCCAGATTTTTTTTGGATGCGGCGTTGGTTCGGCCCGTCAAGAGGACCATCACTTACAAAAGCCGACCAGGGGGGTAATCTAGAGCCAAACTTAAAGGACAGTAGAAATTGTTCATGGGTGAGGGGTAAGTTGCTCTGGAAATATTCCCCAGGCCGAAAACCTTGCTACGGACTGATTCTGAGAAGAAGTGGTATTATCGTTCCTTTTGTATTCAAGAAGTATCAGGAACGGCAAGAGTGGCGAATGGGGTACGACCCAGAGACTTGGATCCAACCAGCTTTCCTCTCCGGGACGCCCCGAGAAAGGAAAAAAATATCATGCGCAGGTTGCTATCATCACTGCATAAGTCCTCTGCAGGCGGCGCGGAAGATGAACGGCGGCCAACAGGGAAGGGAGAACTCGCCATTTCATATGCAAGTGTTTTTATTGCAGGGAAAATGAGCCGCATAGGAGGCACCACGTTATAGATCTCTCCTGTCAAAAAAATAAAACAAAAAATTGCGGAAATGGTCAAGGACAGGAAAAAAAAAAAAAAGAGGAACCTGGGTATTTTGCCCCTCAGGAAGAAAATATCTCGGAAACGGGGAGAACAAAGACGTGAGAGAGGCGCGGAAGAATCGAACGGAGAGAGTCCAAGACGGGAAGCGGATGCCGTCTGGGTTGTTTGCTGGATAGCACTATGGAGCGAGGAGTGCGTCTGGTTTCTGCACATTGTTGATTCACGGCTGGAGGGTGAGAATATCGTGTAATGCCAACATCCTGGAACGTGCAGGTGTCGAGTGAGTGACTGCCTCTCCAAGAAAGGCCAAGCAACTTTCTCCCTAGGACATTTTGCACCGTTCAACAGCTGTGAATACAGACATCGTATAGTACGCACGTACCAAAATATCGCAGCGAGTGTCTCTCTCCGCTTTCCCGCTCATTGTGTCTTTTCCTGGGATATATCTCCAAGTCCATCCATCTCGCTTTTTCTGGACCTTTCCTTGACACAACTTCTCCTCAGTGTTCTCCAAACATCTCAGTTCTCGCCACTCACCCTTTAGTGCAAGTTTGTCCACCACACACTTATACATATCTGACTTTTCCTGCTCCTGACTGAGTTCATCTGACTCTTGGGGCATTGCTCGGGATTCGTCGTCTCACCTTCCATTCGTGATTCTCCAAGTGTCACCAATCTTCTTCAGTTCTCTTTTTCTAACAGCACCAGCGTTATCATGGCTCTTTTCTAGCAAAGTCTCGGTGTAGCCGGGTTACACGCTCTGTCCATCACAACTCTCTAACTCTCTTGTCTTTGTGCCTTCACATGTCAACTGGTCCTGCCTGCTGACACGTTGATCTTGTTGGGGACACACTCACACATACGCAAACTCGCATACACTCAGAGACACTTCATACTCATTGTCCTTCCTCAACGCCTATATCTGGATCTTGCCGCCGCTTGATCCACTCTGGCACTCTTATTTCTTCTCCCTTTTAACCTTGAACGTCAGCCACATCACCAATCCTTACACAACGCCTGAAAGAGTAGCACAATAGCGCGGCTTTTTCTGAGCAATACCAGGATTCGAAGGCTTTGATCTTCGGCATCTATTACGTCAGGTCTCTCCATCGTCCTGCACGTTGCTATTTTTTTTCTTTCTGCATTTGGTTCAACTCGTTGAGCCCACGATCTGCCCTCATAGGCCAAAAACTGCGTCGAACATTCTATGTAAAGATCCATCTCTGTGGAGACACTACATCACTCTTCGTGCATGTGAACATTTCCCGCCCCAAAACTGTCTTGATATATCTCTTGTCCACTTCCCTTGGAAATATCAACTGTGCTACTCCTGGTCCGTTCCTCGTTGTTTCATATACCTTCTCTCGTCTCGGCAACACCCCCCCCCCCTCGGGAACAAGTTAAGACCCGACAGAAACATTCCAACAAATCTTTCTTGATTTTTAGTTTCACTTTTTTTTTTTTTGAGCGGCCAAAGCCCTTCTTTGATATCACCATCTAAAACTGTCGACTATCTCCACTCAGACACCCCTGTTTTTCCAGACTTTTCTGTTCCTTGTTTGTCCTCCATACCAACACCTCTCGCTCTCTGATCAACATAATATCAGCGTGCAAATCGAAATCCATCAGAGCATCAACAATCGGAGGTGCCATATATCACGAAGCTTCACAAGGTACGTTTTATTGTTCTTCTCTTTACTTGAGTTCTGCAGTACTAGCCCGTTGCAATTTCACTTTGAAAATGCCCTCCTATGTATGATCGATCATCTTACCTTTCCAGACAACCTGGCAATCTGATTCATCCCTCGCCAGTGTGTTGGGAAGAAGGTTGCCACGGCCCGTCATCCGTTTGTGTCCCGGGAAACACCGGGGCTTATTGTTCAGTTACCAAAAATGTTCCCTGAGGCTTCGCCGCTTCCCTTGGTCCAAGCTCAACGCAAAAGACCTCCTCCCCCTTATCCATGTTGCAGAAGGAATTTTTCTCCTTCGCCCTGAGGTTCCTGACAGCTGAGGATGAATTGCTCACGGCGTGTTCTTCTGGGAACTTTTCCGCCCTGCGATTCTCGTCCTGTTGGCAAAAAACTCTCACAATCCCTGCCATGTCTGTTCGTTTCCTTAGCTCCAAACAAGTGTACGAGCACATGAACTTTTTTTCTCCTCTCTATAACACATCCTCTCCACTGATGGATCCAAGAGGTCCATCACGGATCATTTTTAGCCGCCAAGAGGTTGTTCTGTTGCCCTCAAACAACAGGCCAAAGCCTCAGTGGGCTTTAAAAATATATAGAGAAATATGTGTAAGTGCATAGAGGAAACAGATTAGAGAAGAATGAGAAATGACAAAGGACAGAATTATTATTTAATTATCCGGTCTTCTTTTTTTCCCCTTAGCTTCTTTCTGGTCTGCTATCTATGCCCCCCTCTATAACAGAATCTTCTATGGCCCGGGAGCTTCCTAAATTTCCCCCTTCATTCCTTAGACCAACACATTCTTGTCTTGATGATGTGTGACACAAGGCTGTTGAAACTGATTTAAAAAAAAAAAAAATTAAATTCGGACCTTCCTAATCCTTTCTTGTTTTTCATCCTATTTTTCTTTTCTTTTCGTTTCTTGGTTCTGGTTCCCTTCTTCTTCTCCCCTGACTTCCCTCGTCTCTTTTAGTTATTACTTCCTTTTCCTTTTCTATGTCCTCCGTCTAGCTTAATATTGCAAAACTTCCTTCCTTCCTTGCTTCCTTCTCTCTTAGATATCTTACTCGTTCCTTTCCCTCTACCTCCTCCATCTCTTTGATTCGATCCTCTAGGCCCTTCTCTTCTATCTCCCCTTTAGTCTTCCTTCCTTTGGAAACTCTCTTATCTTCTACATTCTAACTAAATGGCACATTTTATCTAATAGCCTGGAGCTATCAGAGGATAGGTCTTGAAGTTCGTTCCAAAATAGCTAAATCTCGGACCTTGTGACAACCCGTCTTGATCACAATTTTTTTGCACTATTACTTGATCTACTTGAACTGAGATCCTCTAGTCCAATCTCTTCAACTTCTATTGTCTCATTATTTGACCCCAAGTTGCATTTCTCCTCTTTTTTCCCTTCTCTCATCACCTGAAAGCCGAGTATCACAGCCCATCAAAATTCTGATTGAAGCTGTGCTCCTCTTTTCTCACCACTTCTCAGATCCCTGTGAAGAGCCGTCTGGCCGGGTTTATATCTACTGATTACTTCCCCTCCTCTTCAATTTGATATTCTGTGGCTACTAGCCAGTTCAAATCGCCCATCATGACTGTCTTCATTGCCTCTCTGTAAGTATTTTTCTTGTGTTGTTGAGGTCTTATTCGCGGCGGATAGAAAAAATTCTTCTGCTGCGGGTGATTTCGGAGCTTGATGCAAGCAATTCGAAGATCGCGATCCCTCACCCACAGGGGTGCCATGTTTGCGTTCTGGGTCCCCTTGCAGCTTTGAATTTGGCCTGCGATCCGTCGTGTTGCAGGACACTCATTTCACCAAACACCAGCACCATGGGTGAAGGGGGGGGGTTTGGTGATAGACTGACTAACTGGTGGAATTTTTTTTTTCTTTATTAGCTTTTTACCCAAAACCGTCCATTTCAACTTGCCCGGAACTTCTCCCCGTGCCGGAGCTGCTGCCGACCGAAAACGCAAGCAAACTCGCCAGGTGTCACAGGTTTCTCACCCCAGTCTGTTTGACCCCCAGAACGACATCACTCCTCCAGTCACTCCCATCGACGATCTTGAGCCTCTGGACCCATTCTCCAACGAAGATTGCGGCTTCCCCATCCAGTACCAGTCCACCTCAGCCCCGGCCAGCGAATCCGGCGAGCCTATCCTGGTTCCTACCGACAAGTCCTCGCCGAAATGGGGTGGCCGCGCAAACCAGCCAATGTCCCGCGCGAACTCTCCTCCCCCGGCCGCTCTTGCCGAGGTCTCCCGCACCCTAGCCAAAGCTCGGGAGCTTAACCGTCGCGGCCAAACTCAGCCCTCTTTGCTCGCCCGCAGCGAGAGTCACGACCGCGTCTTCGCCAACGCCGATTGGCGCATTGTCAACGCCGACCAGGGAAATGGAGGTCTGCGCAATGCTGCCGAGGCCGCCCTTCGCGAGGGTAGTGTCCAGGAATTCACCTGGGTCGGCACACTGGGAATGCCCACCGATGCCCTCGATGGCTCTCAGCAACGCCAAGATATTGAGGACCGTATGGCGACCGAACATGATATGCTCACTGTTTGGTGCAGTGATAAGGACTTCGACGGCCACTATTCGCACTTCTGCAAGCAAATCCTGTGGCCCGTGTTCCACTATCAGATTCCCGATAACCCGAAGAGCAAGGCCTACGAAGACCATTCGTGGAAGTACTACGTCAATGTCAACCAGGCTTTCGCTGACAAGATTGTGAAGAACTGGAAGCGCGGCGACGTGGTGTGGGTTCACGATTACCACCTGCTTCTTGTCCCTGGCATGGTCCGCCAGCGCCTCCCCGATGCTAAGATTGGATTTTTCCTCCACGTCGCTTTCCCCTCTTCTGAGGTCTTCCGTTGCTTGGCTGTCCGTCAGCAACTCCTTGAGGGCATGCTCGGCGCCAACCTGATCGGATTTCAAATCAACGAGTACACCCGCCATTTCCTTCAGACCTGCAGTCGCCTCCTTAGTGTCGAAGCAACTCCCGATGGCCTGCAACTCGAAGATCGGTTCGTTGATGTCATAAATCTGCCCATCGGTATTGACCCCGTGAGCCTCAGCCGCCACCGCGAGGCCGAAGCTGTGAAGCGCTGGATTTCCGTGCTGCGCGAACGGTACCGTGGCAAGCGCCTGATTGTGGCTCGCGACAAGCTCGACCATGTGCGTGGAGTGCGCCAGAAGCTTCTGTCCTACGAGCTCTTCCTGAATTCGAACCCGGAATGGCGGGACAACACCGTCCTCATTCAGGTGGCCCTGTCAGGAAGCGAAAACGCCGATCTGGACGCAACCGTTTCTGATATTGTCACACGTGTCAACAGCTCGTGGGCCAATCTTGCGTATCAACCGGTGGTGTATCTTAAGCAGGACATCGACTATCCGCAGTATCTTGCGCTGCTTACCATTGCCGATGCGCTCATGATCACGAGCCAGCGTGAAGGCATGAACCTGACTTCTCACGAGTTCCTCTTCTGCCAGGACGGCAAGGTGTTCCCCGACAAGAAACATGGCTCCCTCATTCTCTCTGAATTCACTGGCACCTCGTCTATTTTTAACCGGGTTGAGCTTGTTGTGAATCCGTGGGACTACCGGCAGTGCGCGAACGCCATCAAGCGTGCTTTGGAGATGCCCGACGATGAGAAAAAGTCCCGTTGGAGCCAGCTTTACGATGCTGTGATGCATCACACTGGTGAGCACTGGTTCAGGGAGTTTCTCTCTCGTCTGGATATTGTGTATGACGAGCAGCACCGCCGTGATCAGACTTCGGTGCCTCGTCTGAACATGCAGACCCTTACTGCACAGTACCAGCGTGCTGAGCGCCGCCTCTTCATCCTTGACTATGAGGGAACCCTTGTCAGCTGGGGTCCCGTCGACCAAATTATCCCCGTTAGCCCGCAACGCACTCAGCATATTCTCACCGACCTGCTGACTGACCCGCGGAACACCGTTTATGTCATGTCGGGACGGCGGCCCGATGAACTCAGCCGCCTGCTCCGCCGGGTGCCCAACCTGGGCCTGGTTGCGGAGAACGGCTGTTTCGTTCGGGACTGTGGCAGCACGACCTGGACTGAGATGGCCGATCGCGAGCAAATCGACTCATGGAAGGAGTCGGTCAAGAGTATTATGACCTACTACCGTGACCGGACCCCCGGATCTAAGATTGAGGAGCGCCGGTGCAGCTTGATCTTCCACTACAAGAGCGCGGATGACTACGACGCGGCGTCGCGCCAAGCATCTGACTGCGCTAGCCACATCAACGATGCGTGCGAAGCTCAGCGTGTGCATGCCATCCCGCTGGACGGTAGCATCGTGGTTGAGCCGATTGACTGGACCAAGAGCACCGCGGCTGAGCGGGTGTTTGCTGATCTGCGGCGCCGGATTGAGGGCGAGACGGCGGCTGGCAGCGAGGAGGTCGCTGAATCTAGCAGTGCTGCTACGAACCGCCACGTTGACTTCCTGATGGTTGTTGGTGACGGCCGCGAGGATGAGAAGGTGTTCAAGTGGGCTAATGCCCTCGGCACTGAAGGTGTCGTGTCCAATGTCGTGACTGTTAGCCTCGGTACCCGTAACACTGAGGCTACGGCTACTCTCACACAGGGCGTCAGCGGTTAGTATTTTCCTTGTCTTGGTGTTTGATTTTTTCTCTTCTTGAATTGGGCTAACATGGCATTTCAACTTCAATAGGTGTTCTTATTACGCTGCAAAAGCTGGCGGCTCTGTCTTCCGCCTAGATGATGATCACCTGCTGATAGCAGCATCGTTATCATACCAATCTTTCTTTTTCTCTTTTCCCCTCACGTCTGCTTTCTCTGCAAATATCCCCACTCTTCGTAGCTGATGCTCTATTTGTTGCGTTTGCGTTTACCTTTGTGTTTGCCTTTTTTCGCCTTTTTTTCTCCTGCCGCTCTTCATTCCACCTCTCTTCCCCTACCTCTATATAAATGCCATTGAACGGCAACAATAGGGTTCGGATGTACATGGAACGGAGTGCTTCGTGTGTTGGTCTTTTTATTTTCCTTCCAAATTTAGAACTGGGAACCAAAAAAAGATGTGTTTGGGAGGTAGATAGTGCTTTCTTTTTTTTTTCGTCTTGTTCCTCTTGGGTGCGTTCATGTTTCTATGAAGGCATCACTCTCATACTCTTGTTACGTTTTGCGTTGTGTTTACGAGCCTGTTCAGCAAAACCGGTGAAGATCCTGGGAAATGAAGTACCGAGAGCTCGCGTTTTATCATGTGTGTTTCGTCTTGTTCTTCTTGCGTTTGTTTTTTTCCTGTTAGAGCTTTTGAATGGATATCGGGTGTCCTTGTATGTTCGTTTTTTTCTTTGCGGTTTCTGCGTCTTTTTATGTTGATGATCTCCTATTCGATTTATATTCTGTTCATGTTATAGCCCTCACGGTGCACATTTTATCTCATATGAAGCCCAGTTTTCTGTTGATTTTTCATCCATTCCTGCTTTTCTGATGTTCGTCCCAGTGGTGTCCACACTTCGTCACTGCTTCTATGTTCTGATATCGCAAAGATAGTGTTGAAGCTCATATTCCTACACATGCACATAGTTTGACCCAACTTCCCAAATATTGAAGAAATGCTTAATATTTCAAGTTGATGAACGAAGTATCACCAGAGGTCGTGAGCAACTCCACCAACACTCAGATATCGTTTAACTTGCTCGCTAGGCAGGTTAAACCCTAACACAGACCCCGGTTTCCCCGCGAAGCCGACATCGGCCATGACCTCACCAATTGGTGGGATGACATTGGCTGAAATTTTTTTCTCTTCAGGGCGGCCCGGGGAACTTCTTTTCGCTGTGGGATCAAGGTGCCGATGCCTGATTCACTGGTTCTCTTGTTTGTCATTCCGCCATCCAGAGAAAGATTCTGCCACGGAGATCCGTACACGCCCTTCAACTACATACTACTTTGCTCACATCATACTCTATTCCCCACGACGCTTACACTTTGTAATCCGGGTTGCCTCTTTGTTACGTTAAACGGCAGCAGCTCTGAGTTAGTGGTGGGTTGTTTGCTTCAATTGGCCTCCCGGGGTCCCTGTCTGTCCAATACTTTGTCACTTGTTGACTCACTCCGTAACCGCACGAACCGCCGCCTCTTTAGTCCCTCACAAACCCGGCTTGTTCATATTTAATTGAAGACTCCAGTCTCTTTATTTCTCTCTTGTCTCTCATATGCGAAGATTCGAAGACTTGTGCCGAAATCTCTATTCCATACAACCCTCCTTCGTCTAGCAGTATATCCCTCTTACAGTCATGGCTTCTTTCCCTCCTGCGCCGACCAGCTCGATTGACTGGTCCAATGTGGGCTTCAAGGTCCGTGAGGGTAAGTCCGTGAAGTCGTTGACACCCAAAATGTTTCCCTTGGGCATGTGGCACTAACAGCAACCCCGGTTCTCAAATCCAGTCAACGGCCACATTGAATCCACATACTCCCGCGAAACCGGCCAATGGACCCCCCTGAAGTTCGTCGCCGACCCCTACATGCGAATCCACGGCATGGCGCCGGCGCTCAATTACGGCCAGCAGGCGTACGAGGGCCTGAAGGCGTTCCGCACACCGGGTGACAAGACCCTGCAGTTGTTCCGGCCGAACAAGAACGCGTTGCGCCTTCAGCGGTCGGCAGTGGTTGACTCGATGCCGCCGGTGCCGGTCGACATGTTCCTGGACGCATGCCTGGCGGCGGTGTCGCTGAACGCCGAGTTTGTGCCGCCGCACGACACCGGCGCGGCCATGTACGTGCGCCCGCAGCTTTACGGCTCCAGCGCGCAGCTCGCGCTTAGCCCGCCCGACGAGTACACGTTTGCGGTGTTCGTCATGCCGACTGGCGTGTACCACGGCACCCACCCCGTGCGCGGACTCATTCTCGACGAGTTCGACCGCGCCGCGCCCAACGGCACCGGAAATGCCAAGATTGGCGGTAACTATGCGCCCGTGCTTCGGTGGAGCGACGCCGCGCGCGACGGCGGCTTCGGAATCACCCTGCACTTGGACAGCGCCACCCACAGCGAAATCGACGAGTTCAGCACGAGCGGCTTCGTTGGTGCGACTGTCGGGCCCGGCGGTCTGGAGGCGGGCGATGTTACCATTGCGGTCCCCGACTCGACGGCTGTGATTGACAGTGTGACCAGCGACAGTGTGCAGGAGATTGCCCGGAGTTTCGGGTGGAAGGTTGAGAAGCGATCTGTAAGTCCTCAATCCTTCATTTTATGGGTTCCTTCAAGTTCTAATGTTGTCTCTACTCTCTATTCTAGATCAAATACGAGGAGCTTCCCAACATGACCGAAGTCATGGCTGCCGGAACCGCCGCCGCCCTGGTGCCCATCCGCTCGATCACCCGGCGTATCTCCCCCACGAGCGCCGGCTCGCTGGCCACTAAGATCGGCACACACGCACGCCTGAGCCTCGCCACGGACGCCAACGGCGTAGCCACTGAGACGGTGACCTACATCCCCGAGTCCAACCCGGACGCCGGCCCGGTTTGCTTGAAGCTGCTGGCTGAGCTCAAGGGCATCCAGCTTGGCAAAGTGGAGGATCGTTTCGGGTGGAACTTTGTTGTCGGCGAGGAGCACGGCAAAAAGGTGGCGAAGGAGTAAAAGACCGGAATTTAAAAAGGGAATGAAATGGACCAAAACTTTTCAAAAGGGACCGATGTTCTCGGTTTTTTTTTTTTTTTCATTCTCATTTCTTAGGTTTGGGAAAAGCTCTCTGTCTTATTTTCGCAAAAGTACTGCATTGTTAGTGTGTTGTATCGGAGGTACCCATTTAGATCCAAGCTCTCGGCGTGACCCAAGTTCCTCCAACCCAAGTTATCGATCGGGATCAATGTTCTGTCTCATGTAGTCAACGGCTTGTAAATGCCATCTTCCACCCCGCCATCCTCAATTTTGCCAGGCACTCCAAGTTGTGCATCAACCCTAACAAGCCTGATCCGGCCCAATCCGTCGGCATGCGCCGTTTCCAGCCGTGACACGCGGCGTCAAAAGCTCACTCATCATGTGCATCGATACTTAAGAGCTGGGATTTGTGGTATAATTCCGCGTGAAGTAACCGTGGGAAAGTGCCTGAGTCTGCATAAACTGTGCATTGTTCCTTCCAAACCCCTGTTACTGCCAGTTGTGTGAGCTCTCCAAAAGCGTCATTCAATTTATCGATTTTCGGTCACTTACTTCCCTTCTGTTTCCCTTCCCACTTCTTTCTTCGTGAATGAATCTTGTCTCTCAAGTGTCACGAGATATCTGAAAATAGCATCCCATCGTCGATTTTTTGGCCCGCTGTTTCCTGGAGATCTTGTTTCTCCTTACACTCATTTTCTTCTTTTGGTATTTTTACACTTAGATTAATCTGATTTCGCTGTTGGACGCACTGCTTTCTGTGTGTCTCTCTCACCTCTGTTTTCTCGGAATCGCCAACCGTGTGCTTCTAAAACTGTGCCTCTCTTCCCACGCAGGGTTGCCTGATCTTCAGTGGCAACTGTTTGCGCAAGCTTCCTCTCGACTTCTCACAGTGCTCCTGACTGCGAGGACTTCGCATATCTCAAATCCTGATCTTTCCGTCTCGTTGCTATCAAGCTCTTGCTATTCCAGCTGCAAGACGCCGTCCCGTTTAATATCGCAGACCCTAGTCCGAAAATATCTCCCACAGCCTCAATAGATCTGACAATCAACAACGCAACGACCACGAGCCACTCCTACGAGGGTGGGAGTCTGTATCCGGCATACACACTGCCTTGAACCCGCAAATGTCGAGTATGCTCCTTTCGCCCCGGTGGCTGTCCCCCAACAGCCCCGGGTCGATGTTTGCTCCCGGCGATGATCAGGATGATATTTGCGACGGCAAGATATACGTCCAACCTGACTATGGGCGCAGTCTGGTTCTTTTTGGTATAATATCAGTAGCTATTGGACTACCTAGCTTTATTGCGTTCTGTGTCTGTGTTCCTCTGTACTCACTCACAAGGTTGGCGCTGCAGGATAGATCGTCTAACACAGTCATTGTCTCTTCTCTTCAACTAGGTTCTTCGTACAAAATGGTCGACACTATACTCCGCGCGCAAACGCCGAGCGAACCCGAATATTGGTCTCCCGACCCTATACAAATCGTTTCTCGGATGGACTGTCTCGCTGTACCGTATAACCGACGAGCAGGTCCTGGCTTCGGCCGGCCTTGACGCCTTTGTGTTCCTCAACTTCTTCAAAATGTCGGCGAAGCTTTTCTCGATAATGTTCCTCTTCGCCTTTGCTGTCCTTCTACCAATCAACCAAACCTTCAGGCCTGGGGATCTTCCGTGGCATTATCCCCCACCCAACAACGGCACCGGAGACGACGGCGACGACGGAGGCGACGATGAGATGGTGGTTGATATGGTTGGCAATCCCATCACCAAAAACAAAAGCTTCATCTGGGCGTACCTGATCTTCACCTACTTCTTCACTTTCCTCATCATCTTTGTCGTGAACCGGGAAACCCACCGGGTTCTGCGTTTGCGCCAGATTTACCTGGGTACCCAGTCAACCATTACCGACCGCACCTTTCGTATTTCTGGAATCCCCAAGGAATTAAGGTCGGAGGAGAAAATCAAGCACCTCATCGAGAAGTTGGGTATCGGTCGCGCTGTTAGCGTAACTATCTGCCGAAACTGGGCCCCTCTCGACCGCCTGATCCAGCGCCGCGACTACCATTTGCGACAGCTGGAGAGAAACTGGAGCATCTTCCGCTCACGACGTGACAAGCGCCCAACCCCGCTCTTCACATCTGCTCTTAATGGCACGCACGATATTAACGACGACGACAACGTCCTCGTCCCTGATGTGGAGCGCCTGGATCTCCCCCCAAGCCCTAGCGCTGATCTCTCTGAACCACTGTTTACGAACGGCCCCGAAGAGCCCCTTGTTCAGCCCAACCACGTCGAGTCCGACGACTATGGCAAGGATCGTCCCCAGATTCTTGTCTGGTACGGCTTCCTTCATCTTCGCAGCAAGCAAATGGATGCCATTGACTACCACGAGGAGAAGCTGCGCCGGCTTGATGAGAAGATTGTCGAAGCTCGCCGCGCCAAGTACAATGCCGCGGATCTTGCGTTTGTCACCATGGATTCGATCGCGTCATGCCAGATGGCCATTCAAGCTCTGCTCGATCCCCGGCCTGGTTTTCTCCTGACTCAGCCTGCGCCGTCTCCGTCTGATGTTGTTTGGCACAACACCTATGCTCCGCGCGTGAACCGCCGAGCGAAGTCGTGGTTTGTTACAAGCATCATCGGTATTCTCAGTGTGTTCTGGCTCGCTATCTCCACCATTGTTGCCTCGTTCCTGAGTATTTGTACTATCAGGAAGATCTGGCCCGCTCTCGCCAAGCTTATTGAGGGCCACTCTGTCTTTGGAACGGCACTCCAGTCCGGTATCCCTCTGGTTGTTGTGACGATTCTCAACTCGCTCGTTCCGTTTTTGTATGAGTACCTTTCCTACCGCCAGGGCATGATCTCGCGCGGAGATGTCGAACTTTCCATCGTGTCCAAGAACTTCTTCTTCACGTTCTTCAACGTGTTCTTCATCATCACGTTTGCTGGATCATTCTCCGAGTTCTTGGTTAATCTCCGCCGGGCCCTCGGTGACATCAGCCTGGCCAGCCAGATCCTTGCCGGAGCCATCCAGAAGCTCAGTAGCTTCTACACAGGATTCATCATGCTCCAGGGAATCGGGCTAGCGCCCTTCCGTCTGCTTGAACCTGGTGGTGTGTTCTTCTTCATCTGGTCGCGCATCCGCGCCAAATCGCCGCGCGACTTTTCGGAGATGCGCCGGCCCCCGGTCTTCAGCTACGGATACTACCTCCCTACGGCACTCTTGATCTTCATCCTTTGTGTCGTGTACAGCATCCTACCCGCGGGATCTCTTGTTCTCTTCTTTGGTGTCATTTTCTTCGTCGCCAGCTACTTCACCTACAAATACCAACTCCTGTATGCCATGGACCAGCCCCAGCATGCCACCGGCGGTGCTTGGCGCCTCATCTGCTTCCGCATCGTTCTGGGCCTTATCATGTTCCAAATTGTCATGGCTGGCGTGATCGGTCTGCTGGGCTCTTGGGTGCTGTCCTCGCTGCTCTCTCCACTGTACATCGTCACTATATGGTACGCCTTCTACTTCCAGCGCCGCTATGTGCCCTTGACCAAATTCATCGCACTGCGCAGCATTCGCGCCACTGATGATGTTGATGCCGAGGATGCCGCGGCGCTTGACGGCGTCTTCGGTACGATTATTTCTGCGTCAGGGGATGCCGCTCCGGTCCTCCCGACGAATACATCCACACCGCTATCTTCATCGTCATCGGTATCTCTACCGTCATCGCAGCGGCTGGCGCGCGGAAGCCTATTGCGCCGTGGTAGCACCCTCGATGAGGAGCGTGAGCGGGGCGCCCGCTTCATCAACCCCAGCCTGATGATACCACTAGAGCAGCCGTGGATCTACGACGATCCCCCGCCACTGCCCCCGGTGGGCGCATCCGCGATCGGCTGGGACCCCGAAACTTCGAACGACATGTTCAACGGTGGTGCGCCCGGCATCATTGAGGACGAAGCCGGTCTGTTTGGCCGTGACACCACATCCCCGAGTCGGTCGGAGAGTAATATGAGCCTAGGAGATACGCACATATGGCGTGAATAAGAAACTCCCAAGATTGTCATTTTTCTTTCTTCTGTTTTGGTCTATTGCCGAGTTCGAACTTTTTTTAGAGAGCGGCTTGTGTGTTTTCTCACACTCTTTCCATCGTCATGTCTCTCGTCCTCCTTTCTTATATATATATCTACGATACCATGGATACCAGATATTTTTTGTTAGTCTTTCTTCATCCTGTCTCACACTATCGAGACCCATCATAATCATACACTTTCTTGTACATATGTGGCTGTGTCTTCTTTCTTGTTTATTTGACTTTTGGTTTTCCCATTCGCTTCAACATGTATATTCAGTCAGTGGAGGACGGGTGCCGGGGATAAACGTGTATCAACGAACGAACTATGAAACTAGAATGTACGATTACTCTCAAACTCTAAACCAGAAAAGAAGCGAAAACCCGAAATGTGATGAAGCACCAGATAGAAACACGAAGAACCGATGCCCCTTAATGCCGCTCGAACCCCCCCGTTATCGACGATATGGTACCGGGAAACAAAAAGAAATACATTGCGCCAAGTTCCTCAAACTCAACCAGCCAGTCTTTCTTGTTTTCAACTCCCGCCTGTCCATGGCCTAACCTCCATTAGAAGGTGAGTGTCTTTATACCTTCTTTTCATTCTCCGAGCCGTACTTGTCCAATGCAAGCGCGGGACGCTCGTAGAAGGTCGACATGCGGTACTTGGTCTCACCAGCATACTGCTCGAGATCCAGGCGGGCCTGGCGAGCCTCGCGCTCGACGGTGGCGCGGATCTCGGCGCTGCGCGGGATGAACTCGCACTCGAACGGCTCGGGCCGCATGTTGAGGCCGTTGGTGTAGGCGTTGATGTCGACGGGGATGAAGCTGCCGTCGGGGCGCCGCTTCTTCTCGATGCGGAAGGCCCACAGGATGCGCGCAATGGTGACCCAGGTGCCCTGCTCGGCCAGGGCCTGGCCGGAGCACACGCGGCGGCCCCAGCCAAAGGTCATGTAGCCCTTGTCGTTGGGGAAGTCGCGGGCGGCGGGGTTGCCGGCCAGGAAGCGGCCGGGGTTGAAGCGGTCGGGCTCGGGGAACTCGCGCGCGTTGTGGTGGATGGCCCACACGTTGCCCTGCACCCAGGTCTTGCTGGGGATCAGGTAGCCCTTGTAGTAGTCGTCCTGGGTCGGGGCGTGCGGCTGGCCGCCGATGATGGCGACCGAGCGCCAGCGGAACACCTCCTTGACGAAGGCGCGGATGTACGGCATGTTGGCCTCGTCGTCGAAGTGGGGCGAGCGGTTGGGGCCGACGACGCGGTCCAGCTCCTCCCAGGCGGCGGGCAGGGTCTCGGGGAAGGCGCAGCAGGCGAGCACGAAGGTGATCAGGGTGGACGACGAGGTGTCGGAGCCGGCGCCGAACAGGTTTCCGGAGAGGGCGGCAATCTCCTCCTGGCGGAGGGCGTACTTCTCGCGCTCGTTGAACAGGAACTTGGAGAACGACTCCTCGTGGTGCGGCTGCTGGTTGGCGGCCTCGTCGGACAGGGCGAAGAAGAAGTTGGCGCCGCGCTTCTTGCCCATGCCGCGCTTCCACGGGGCGATGATGTCGGGCAGGCGGGCGAGGATGGGGAAGGTCTCCATGAGCATGGGCATGGACTTGCCGGGCACGTTGAGGTCGGCGGCAAGGTGCATGGTGGCGATGACCTCGGTGATGATGGGGTCGTCCCAGCTGGGCACGCGGCGGCCGAAGCCGATGATGCTGACGACGCTGGTGGCGTAGCGCTCGAAGTTCTTGACGTAGTCGGCTGGGTGGGTCAGCAGGTCCTGGGCCACCAGGCGGCTCTCGTCGTTCTGGAAGCTGCGGTACTTGCGCACGGCCTGCACGCCGACGGCGTGGTGGATCAGCTTGCGGTGCACGCGCCACCGCTCGCGCTGCTCCGGCGTCACCGTGTACATGTTGACCAGGTTGTCCTGGCCGGGGCCCAGCTCGGCGAACACCACCATGCGCGGCCGGCTGGAGTAGATTCCGGCGCGCTTGTCGAACAGTTCCGAGGCGGTCCAGGCGTCGTTGATCCAGACGGTGGGGTTGCTGCAGATGCGGTCAGTAAAGTGGTTCGACGGGGAGGAAGAACACAGGCAGGTGTCAGACTGAACTTACCGGCCGATCCAGAAGGTGATTAGCGGAGCGTTGTACTTCTCTGACAGCTTCTCAAAGTACAGCCACGGCTTGTGCTTGGGCAGCGAGAAGGTGTTTCCGATGATCGGCCACGGGAAAGGTCCGGGGGGCTGTATGTGCGGGCGAGTTAGTTACTATATTCTTCCATCTCGTTCATGCGCGCGCGATCCTCAAGAGCCGGAGATCAACCCACCATCTTCCATCTCAAGTAGAGCATGCGGCTGTAGTCCAGCAGCAGCAAAAGGCCGGCAAAGGTGGCAACCAGTTTGACCACGGTCAACGGGTCCTGGGCTTTGGCGAAGGTCACAGCCTCGGCCGCGAATTTCGAGCCGTGCTCGATGATTTGGTCGGTAATCATGGTGAGCGGTATGTGGGGTAGGTAGTAAAGAAAACACGAAAGATCTACACGGCTGACTCCCCGCGATATCTTGTCGGTACAAGTAATGTCAACTTCAAGAAAAGACACGATACCGAAAGAGAGAGGCAGTTGGTAGTCGTCTGTCACCAGTGCTCAGACAGCCCGTATAGAAAATCAGAACTAGCCGGTCTCCGTCAAATCGATTGAATGTGACAGAACAGGAAAAGACAAAACGAATGAAAAGATACAACCAAGAGAAAAAAAAAAGAAAGCAACAAAAAAAAGGCCACAGGTTTATTCAACAGAACCAGAAAGCAGAGCCTCTCCAGAAACCTTTACCCTCAGTGGACGCGGACGCGGATATTTGAACTCCAGCCTTCGGCTATACCACTAACACCCTGACAGGCAAAACGTTCAAGCCGACCCCTCCTCTTCAACATCAGGGCAGTGGTCAGAATAATGGGGAGACTGTCGTGAGGGTAAAACGCACTAGACGGAATTCTCTGAGGTTGTCTGCGGTACCAGTGATGAGTCCCAGTAGCAATAGAAGCAGAGTCCGGTCCCTGGGGAAATGCATCGCTGGTCTCCGCCCCTAGAACGCAGATGGCCTGGGGGAGGAGTTAGTTGGTGCCGGCCTGGAGGGTTCGGCAATGCATGGGCGGCCACCACTAACACGGACGCGAGTTAGTTTCGACGTGGGCCAGTATGCTGTTTAATGAGACGTTCGATGCGACGGCATGCTGGGAAGCGCGGGGGAACTTCGACGTGTCCAGCACTTGTGTGCATCAGGCCGGGGATAGTCATTTGACTGCATTTACCAAGGACTCTCTACGTGGACAGGACCCAGCGCTGTTGGATGTGCGGGCATGACGTCCATGACCATCGATGAAGAATCCGTCCATCTCAGGGACTGGTTGTGAAGGACCGGGGTTGGCAGGCTTATAGGGCTCGTCTGTACTGGCTAGCTCGCCAGCCCTGGGTTGGGTTCCCCTGCAAACGCGGGGGAGGAGGGGAAGCGCTTCTCATATAACCGGCAAACCTGCGGGCTGCCCGGACCGGCAATGCGAACAGCTGCGGAGAGAGACGGTTCAGGCTTTGTAACATGATGCATGTTGGCATGGTCGGCCGGTGCCTCCGCGACCAGCGGCTTTCTCCCACAGAGACGCTCAGATTCTTGCAGAAAAGGAGGGCTTCAGGATTATATTCAAGACGATGATCTCTATTACTGTGGAAGACCTCTCGTTCACTCATCCTTGCTGCTCGAAACTCCGAGCAAGTCCCCCAAGACCTTCAGAAACGGTCTCGATCGGCATTCCCCAAGAAGCCATCCATCGTCCAGCCAGTAACACTCGCTGCGAAACCAATCCTCCACGCAAAAACCAACTGCCGAACTCCGACCAGCCCCATCGGCGCCGGGCCCCCCTCTCTCAAAACACAAAAACCAGGGGAGATAATACGCAGTGCACCCAACCAGGATCCCAGCATACCCACAGAACCCTCTTTTTGAAATTCCCCCATGGGGAAAAAAAGCACGAAAAATGTTCAGCTAACAAGACGCTGTCTGGGTCCTGTCAGTTATCTCTGTCTGATGTCCCTCCCCCGCTCTGTCTTTGTACTTCCCCCTCTTTCTGGAATTCACCGAGGCTATTGATCCAGCTCAACTCCCATCCTCGCGTATCTCGCTCTTACTACTACGACTTTTTTTTTTCACGCGCTCTGTTTAGTGCATCTTAGTGATGCGACTCTCCATTCCTTCGCTTCTTCGCCTTTAGTTCTGGTCCCCGAGCCGCTTTCTTTCCCCCGGAGGATAACCCTAAAAGCCCTAAGTACCATTTACTCTCTCAACGTTCGTTCCCGAACACACATCACAGAAACTTCACGAACGTCTAGTACATTGCCAACCAAGCTGTTGGTTAGTAGTATGTCCACGCAGCCCGTTGGTCCGTCCGGTGAGGCTCCCTCTCTCTCTCTCCTCCGCCGACAAGTGTCCCGAGTCCGCCTCGCAGTGCCGGCTCTCCGCTCTGCGGCCCCTCTTCCTCTCCTCCTCAGTTGACAAGATATAGAGTCTACTGTTGCTGTTTCAAGGTTGCTTTCAAAGTCCGGCCGTCAGGCGTTTCCACATGTACCATCACGTTGGTAATGTCGATGGCGAAGGAGGGGAAAGCAACAAGTTCAGCATCGGCTATTTCTTCACGGGTAGATAGATGGCGCTGTGAGCATGTGTGAAATACATCACAGTGGTGAAGTTCTTGAAGTAAAGTAAACGGTAGTAAATAAAAGTAAGATAAAAATGCAAACATAAGACAGGTAAATTCCACTCTGTTCTTAATCCCTTGATATGTCCCTGTATATGCGTCCCGCTAAACATAGAAACATCCCAAAGAACCCAGAAATACTCCTCCAGAAAAAAAAAGAAAGCAAGATAAAAGTCACAATTCAAGCAAAGGCAAAGCAAAGCACAAGAAAGGACAGTCGGAATGGTCCCTGGAGGGTCCCTCACCCGCTTACTGCGCTGCTGCCGGGGCAGCAAAGTGCTCCTTCGCCTTCTCCTCCGCGTCGGTCAGGACGTCGAAGGCGTGGATCCAGTCGGGCCGCGGGAAGTGGATCAGCGTCGGGTCCTGCTTGACCTTCTCCCAGTCGGTCTTGTGCCAGAGCTCGCGCGTCGACTCGCCGGTCTTCTGCACGGCCTTGACGCGTTCGTAGCGGATCTTCTCGTGCAGCCGCACGGCCTCGGGCACGCGCTTGGCGCCAGCCTCCTGCAGACACGCGGCGATGCTGACGCCGTCCTCGAGGGCCTGGGTGGCGCCCTGCGCCGACGTCGGCAGGAACGGGTGGGCCGAGTCGCCCAGCAGCAGGATGCGGGCGTTCGGGCTGACCCAGGTCGGCAGCGGGTCGCGGTACACGAGCTTCCAGTCGACCAGCCGGTTCTCCGGCGTCTTGCTGATGATGCGCTCGACCAGCGGGTCCCAGCCCTTGAGCGTCTCGCGCACGTCGTCCAGCTTGCCCGGGAAGCTCCACGACTCCTGGATGTCGTGCTTGTCCGGGTGCGTCAGCACCCAGCTGACGTCGGAGCCGTTCTTGAACGAGCTGAACAGGAAGTGCATGTCCGGGCCGATCCAGCCGTTGAAGCTGTCGCCCTTGGTGCAGAAGTCCGCCGTGGCCGGGTCGTTGCGCAGCTCGGTGGCGTCGAACCACGCGCGCCACACCGCGTAGCCGCTGCTCTTGGGGTGGTCCTCGTATCCCAGCACGTTCAGCCGCGCGCGCGACCGGACACCGTCGGCGGCGATGACAATGTCTCCGGTGATCTGGATATGGGGCGCAATGGCGTGTTAGTCACATTTTCTTGTTTTGTTTATGTCTAATTCCCCGCTTCATCTCATGCTTCCGCGTTACTACTAACCTTCCGGCCGTTGTCCAGGATGATGCCAGCTCCGTTCTCGTCCTCGAAGTAGTCGGCGACGCGGTGGTTGAGGTGCAGGGGGATCTTGAGGTCGTCGCGGACATAGTTGAACACCACCTCGTGCAGCTCGCCACGGTGGCCGTTCAGGGCGGGGGCCTCGGGTGGGTAGCGCGGGCTGGGCTGGTTGACGACGATCTCGCCGGTGTCGTACTTGTGGATGTTGAAGCCGTAGGAGCTGAGGTTGATGACCAGCGGCAGCATGCGCTGCAGCACGAGGCCGTCCGACCAGCGGCCGAAGATGCGGCCGCCGTTGGGGCCGAACGAGATGATGTCGCCCAGCGCCTTCAGCTGCGGGAAGGCCTCGTAGATCTCAACATCGAGGCCGCGGCGGTGGCACTCGACGGCGGCTCCAAGACCTCCGAAGCCTGGTTGAGTGGGAGACAACAAAGGGAAACAGTTAGGGTTTGGGTCTCTCTCGTGTACAAAGGTGTGTGTTATGTTCCCTTCCCTTCCCCTCATTCTCCCCGCACTTACCAGCACCAACGATGATGACCTTCACGGGACGGTTGTCGACAGTCATCTTGCAGGTGGGGTTGGGCAATCAAAAGTCGAGGGGGGATGTTGTAAGTGATGTTTTCTGTTTAACTCTGTATAAGACTCCTGAAGATGAAAATCACGAGATGAAGAAACGAGATAATTTGCTGTCATGGAGAGAGTAAACAGGATCAATGTCAGTGTTAGATTGAGGAGACGCCGCTATATAACCGAATCGAGTCGATACCGCCACCTTCCATCCTCCAACGGTACTCCATGTGGGCCAACGCAAATGCCGTCCATGTCCATCAGGCACTTGACCTCAGACTGCGTGCTAATGGGAGCAATTCCCGAACACAAGCTTTTTAGAGTTCACACTCATCCCGCGACTCAGCCGATGGGCCAGGGCGGGTGTGGTAGAGGTGAAAGTATCATGCGGGGGAAGCACGCACGCATGCAAACATGAGGCAACGACTCGGGACTTAGGATACACAGCTCGCTTTCTCTCTCTGGGCCTTCGTCTCTTGGTTAGCCTAAACACCCTCGCCAGGGGGCGGCGTCACCCACGCATGTGGTCAAGAGACTTTTCCCTCCAGGGTGGATTTGGAGATGCAGCGATAGCTCAGCTACACAGTACAGTACAAGTGTACTCGGATCATCGCTGGACTCCCTGGAATAGCGCTATTCCACTCACTTGGGCTATCGGGAGCTATCTTTGGAGCCTGAGGGGGGAGCCCGAGGACACCTGAGGCCGAGCCGAGCCTCCGCTCCTACGCCAAATCAAGGCCGCCTTCCTCATCTTGCCGCCCGTCCTGCTGCCGGATCACCCAGCATTGAGAATCCATGACTACAGGTACTTACTGAGCTGAGCCGCGTCGGCCGACAGAATCAGGCAAAGAACGGCAAAGCTGGGATAGCACGGAGCGAGAAGGAACTTCAGGATGGCGTGTCACGGCCAACTTGGTCCCCGGGAGATGCGAAAAAGGGACAGATTTGAAAATACCCCAGCAGACACCCCCAGAATCTTGGAGAAAGCCTCTGATACTACCCCAGTGTTGTCAGCTAAAAAGGGTTAAATTCGCTGATTGTGGGGTGGAGATTTACTACACAGCAAAAAGAGAATCTGGGGGAATCCGGGGAGGGCAAAATGCGGGGGAGGGGACAGCCAAGAGGACCCGCGAGAAAAGCGATTATAGGCCGGTTTTATTATAGGCGCGAGCTCGGCTGAGTGGCGTTGGTGAGTGAGTGGGCCAAAAGCACTTGAGAGAAGGGGCTTCATACACTATATACTATTGGAGGGAATTTAAGTCGCGAGAATTTTGGGCGATATCTCACATATTGACCATCTCCAGCTCCAGTCGCCTTCTACGCAAAGTCTCCCGTGCCCAAGTCGCCAAAGAGGATTCCATAAACAGTGCACCAGCTGATCCTACAGGAGGAGGCACAACAGGCAAAGTCTATGCACATCCCAACCCGGTATAAGACGGCCCCATTGAAGCAGCAGCCAAAGCCACGTCTCTCTGCCAGCCCTCGCTTCTTCTACTTGCCGTTCCTCTACACTCCCTCGCACCCGCAAAGAAAGGAAAATAAAAACTAAAACCCCTCCCAAACGCCACCCCGCGATCAAAACATATGCCGCTTGCCGCGGTCTTTCAACGATGCACTGTTGGGTCTAGCGCGGGGTCTTTATCCCCGGCACGTGTGTCCCACCATGTCCGAGAGCGCCCTTGTTATGCTTCCTGGTGAAGTCACAAGTAAGTACAGTACACGTACATGTACAATGCCCAACTCTACCTGTGTTGGCTCGTGTTCAGGCTCGAGGTACATACACACACCGCCGTTGTGTCTGTCTCTCTGCAGAATGGATATCGGTCGGTTCCAAAATCTAACCCACGAGGCCGAGGCCGGCTGGTAATAGCAGACAGCAGCACACACACGCACACACACATAGCGAGGCTATATCGGCCGCTAAAGTTCCAGTGGGACCTGGGGTAGCAGGGCAGAGGCAGTTTCATTAGTGAATATTGCAAAAAGGGGATTTGCTACTCACGGCTCTTCTGAGCAAACGAGAAGAGGGGACCGGAGAGGGGAGGGAACAGGGGGGAGGATATTTGCGGTGTTCTCGGTGGCCTTCAAAAGGATGCGAATATCCTCGGATTCCAGCTTTGATGCCGTGATTGATTTCTGGGGTTTCTGCTTTTATAACGGTGAATCTCTCTAGAACTAAAAAAAGAAGGCCATTTATCTGGGTATTCGCATCATCTGTCTAATTTCAGCACAATATCCAGTATCTCAGAGTCTCGTCTGTCCCGAGATCCCTCGCCGTCCTCAGTCACTCCACTCACCACTTACACGATGACTTCGCACGCCGAGTTCTGTGAGAACACCAGCGGCCTGTTGGTCGCCCAGACCTTCGGCGACCGCGTCAAGGGCCGGAATGGTACGTCCTTTCTTGTTTTTTTTTTTTTTCTTTTCTCTCTCCCCTCTCCGTCTTTCCGTCGATCCTTCTCCCCAACTAACCCGCTTCACACACCCCTCCCAGTCCTGGTCACCGGCGTCAGCCCCGACGGCATCGGCGGAGCCACCGCCACCGCCCTCGCCTCGCAGTTCCCCGCCAACCTGATCCTCGCCTCGCGCACCCCCGCAAAGGTCGGCGGCGTCGCCGACGCCATCCGCGCCGCCTACCCGTCCGTCGCCGTGCACGTCGTCGCCCTCGACCTCGCCTCGCAGGCCTCCGTGCGCACCGCCGCCGCCGCCGTCGCCGCCCTCGTGCCCGCCCTCGACCTGCTCATCAACAACGCCGGCGCCACCGGCACCACGCGCGCCTGGACCGCCGAGCACATCGAGTTCCAGTTCGGCACGAACCACATCGGCCCGTTCCTGCTGACGAACCTGCTGCTGCCGCTCCTGGAGAAGGCCGCCGCCGCCCCCGGCGTCGCCCCCGGCGCCACCCGCATCGTGAACGTCAGCTCCGGCGCCCACCGCATCAGCGGCATCCGCTTCCACGACTACAACATCGAGGGCAAGCCCATCCCCCCCGAGGAGGAGCCCGTCGACGGCCTGCACCCCGTGTTCGCCCGCACCGACGCCGATGGCTACCGCCCCATCGTCGCCTACGGCCAGTCGAAAACCGCAAACATCCTGTTCACCGTCTACCTGCAGAAGCACCTCGAGTCGCGCGGAATCACCACCTACTGCCTGCACCCTGGCGGTAAGTCCCCTTGGTAGTTCTGCGCATCTCACACAGCCCCCGTCGGCTCATGCTAATGTCTCCTCCTCTCCTCTCCAGGTGTCTCGACAAACCTCCAGCGCGACCAAGACCCCGACATGGTCGCCGCCATCGAGAAGACGTCCAAGTACTGGAAGAGCCCCGACGAGGGAGCATCCACCAGCCTGGTCGCCGCCCTGGACCCTGCCCTCGACAGTGAGTTTCCCATCGGCGTCCCCATGGTTATGTAAAAATCTCCAACATGTACTAACCACATCTCACCGTGAACCTCCAGAGACCGCTGGCCTCTACATGGACAACTGCCAGTTCGCCACCGTCTATGCCGACCGTGCGTCCCCCGAGGCTGCCGACAAGCTGTGGGCACTGAGCGAGGAGCTTGTTGGCCAGAAGTTTGCTCTGTAGATATTCACTGAGAGCCACATGTTATCTCTTCTTTTCTTTTTTTTTCCCCTTTATCAGTGTATGTGTTTTGTGGGAGTTTCACGGGATATACGATACCTAGGTAGCTTGGATGGGCTGGAAGTCCAGATAATATATAGAGGTATTATCACCCGACACACAGAAAGGAAGAACAGAACGTGAAAATGATATTAATCTCACACTTCTAAAAAGAAAAAGAAAATGCCCCCGCAGTAGAAAGCACAAGCCGGGTCTTGATAAAAGAAAAAAAGGAAACTCTGCGCCAAAATCTCACGCCTTCAGCTTCTCCAGCGCAGTCCGCAGAGCCTTGCGCACAAGCATCGACCGCTCGCTCTCAATCAACCCGGAAATCGCCGTCGCCACCGCCTCGCGCCCGCTCTCCCCGCCATCCCCAAACACGCCCGCCTTGATGCACCGCACCAGCCGATCCAGAGCTGCGGCGCGGTTGGTGCGCTGAGCCTCGGTGCCCAGGTCGCGGGAACTGGCGTCCAAGCTCGTCAGGAGTTGCGCCACCAGGGCAGCTGACGCGGTGGTTCCCGCAGCACCATCCGCCATGGAAACGTCCCCGGTAGTTGTGGCCGCAGCCTGGGCCTTTGCCGCAGCCTCGAGGAGCTCCGTGGCGCCCTCGTACCAGACTCCCCGGCGCACGAGCGCCAGCTTGTCGTTGAGGATGTAGGGTTGGAGTGCCGCCAGAGTCCGCGCGACAGTAGCTGCCGGCGCCGCCGCCATCGCCGAGCGCGAGTACCCGGCTCCGATCGCCTCAATACCGCGCGAAACCGCCAGATCAGCAGCTGCCGCCGCATCTTTCCCCGCCGATGCATCAACATCCATGCGATCCTCTGACACATACTCGTCCAGCACCGGCCCAACCACCTCGACAATGTCCGCAAACATGTCCAGGTCATTGCGCGCCACCGCGAACTTCCACAGCGCGCGGAACGCATGCGGCCGATACTCGGCGTTGTTGCGCTTCGCCTCGCGCAGCGCAATCTTCCGCATCTGCGCCGCCGTCTTCGCGTCGTCGCGCCACAGCACCTCAGCCTTGCCGACAAACTCCGGGAACGCGGCCAGCACTTTTTCTTTCCCGCTGAACGTCTTGAGCGCCAGCACGCGGTCCAGGAGCGCCCACACGCGGGCCACGTTGGAGTCGCTGATTTGGCCCGTGGCCTCGGATGCCGATGCCAGCGCCGTGATCATGTCAGCGAGCGTGAAGGCAGCAGTGTGCTGCAGGTCCCATTTGGGGGTGTCCAGCCCACGCTCGATCAGTCCGCAGATCTCTGGGACGTACCGCACCACCGACCGGCTGCTTCCGGCTTGCTGATTCCACACCTCCGTGCACGCCGTTTTGCTGTACTCGTCGACATCGTGCATGGCAAAGTATGCAAACGGCAGCAGTGACAGCTCGAGCGCCGAGAACTGGTCCGGCGATGTTTTGGCGATCGACAGTAGCGCATCCGCCACTTTCTGCCGCCGCACCTCGTCCTCGGCGGTAAAGTACTGCTGCTCGAGCTTCTTCCAGTACCGCGCCTTCGTTTCGTTCGATGCGACCCGCAGACCGTAGGCAGCCGCTCGTGCATATGATTTGCTCACTTCATCGTTCGCATCAAACACTCGCCGCTCCAGAAGTTGCATGAGCTTAGGAGTGCCCGGGCGGACATCATTCGCATGGCGGGTGAATAGTGTACCCAGGACTCGACCGCATCCGATCTTCGTCTGCATACCAATGGCAGTCTTGATAGCCCTCTCGAGCTGAGGGACAAGAAGCGTCATAGTATCAGCATCGGCAAACCGCAGTGCATTGTCAATGGCTTCGGAAATGGGCGATTGGTTCGCCGCAGCCGCACGTCGCTTGTCGATGCGCTCTCGCATCTCGCCGCCCATCTTCTGATAAGCGTAACCAACAGCCTCCGGCTCAACTGTACTAAGCAGGCCCAGCATGTGCGGCACGAGTTCAGGAATATACGGCTTCAAATTCTTGCCTCCCTTCTTCGCCACATCCATCAGCGTAACCATGGAGAAAAGCTTCACGTCCTGGACGGTGCTGTCGGTTCCCTTGTCAGACATCAAGAAGGGGATGGCTTTCTCCATCATTGACTTCGTCGCCGCGCCCTCGTTGGATTCGTTCAGCGTCCGAATCAGCGTATTAGAAAGCGTCATACACAGCTTCAGTGCTGCCACACGCACACTATCCTTCACGTCATCGATCACCTTCATTGCCACCGTCCACAAGTCGCCATAGTACTTTTCGTACTGGCTGAAGGGACGGCCCTGGATCAAATCTGAAACAGCCGCGCAGCTGGCTTCACGCACGCGCCATTCGCCAGACAAGATACTCTTCAGGAGATCCTCCATAATCATGTCGATGTGCTTCTCCAAGATGACGTTGGGCTCCTTGACCATGGCCTTCCAAATCTCGTCCATCGACCGCTGCACATTCGGGTTGGGGTCAAACCGATACCGATAGAGCTTTGGGTAGAGTTTTGGGTCGACCTCCGAATCGATGAGAAGGTTGCTCAGTCCAAAGCGCCCAAAAGCAGATCGCGTTGACCACATCGCTGCATTCGATGCAAGAGACATGAACTTGTAGATAAGCGTCTGATCGCCAACTTCGGTGGCCAGGTTGACAATATCTTTGTATGAGGTGACGGACTGTCCTCCACCAGTAGGGAGTGCGCCGGGCTCAAACAGCTCCGTCTCCTCGCTAACCTTCATTCGCGGTCCCGATCCGGTGAAGGCCGACACCAAATCTTCAACCAGCTTGCCACGGAGAGTATCATCTCCCTTCTCGTACACCAATGACAGCCCACGCGACGCCGTCTCTTGTACAATTTCGTCGCGGGCATTCAGGAGGCGCATAAAGGAGTTTTGACACTCTCTGAGGCGCGAATGCACCTCATCTATGTGCGAGCAGTACTGAACAATGCAGAACAGCCAAACTCCGGATGCCTTGATCAAGGATGGCTTGGTTGTCTTTGCATCGGTAAAGAGTCTGTCGAGGACCGACTTGATGACCTCCGGTCGTCGTGGCTTTTGGTACGAGGTCGATGTGCTATCAACATTCAGTTGGAGACGCACATTGTCGGCTTCCCATCGCCCAATTGTCGCGGCAATTGCCTCACCAATGGCGAAATGAACCTCCACCTGCTTGATCTCATCCAGCTTGAAAAGTTCGTCCAGAAGCCACGAAACCTCGTCAGATTGATCACTAAGAATCAAGCCTAGTCGTCCCAAGGCGGCGATGGCAGTTTCATTTCCGGCTCGGGTCGCAGTAAGAATAGGCTTGGCCGTGTCTTTGGGGTCATCCGGGAGGGCCAGGCCAGTTGACCAGAGTTGTGCCAAGGATTCGAAAACGGCATCCCGCACCGGCGCCGGGAGTTTGTCCTTCTCAGTCATGAGGAGCTTGAGAATGACAGTCGACCCTTCACCCGAATCATTGTAAGATCGGCCGTAAAACACCGTCCGAGACAGAAGATGACCGTATGCCACAAGGGCGCCCTCCATTGCGCTCCTCTCAAGTGCCCGCTTCGTCTCCGGAATCTGCAGAGCCTGCACAAGCAATGAACTGAATTTAGCAACCTCAGTGTCGGTGTTGGCAGGATGCGCTCCCAGAATTCCAAAGGCCTCGGCCACCAGGACCCGGAGATCGCGCTCGTGTGTCTGCACCAGATCCAGAAGTTTCGAAGCATGGACTGCGAGGGGTGCCAGGACTTGTTGCGAGCTCAACGAGGCCAGTTCGACAAAGCTGCGCAGACACGCCTCGCGAATACTTTCATTCTGATGGAAAGCCCCTTCCAAACACACTCTCAGGAACAACCCAAGGCTATCTCCATTTTCCTCCTTGGTAAGATATGTCTTGAGCATTTCGCGTGTTTTCAGGTCGGTTTGGAGATGGGACGCCAAGTTCGCCGCCCATCCCTCTTTGATCATAACGTTGTCGACCGCAGCAAGCATCAGCATCTGCTTGACATATATCACAGCCACGGGAAACGCGGAAATGGCATCGCCCTCAAAATTGTCGAACACCGACGAAGCGGCCGAGTCAGAGTCTGGCATGGGAAAATCGCCGTCCGAGGCTGGGGCGTAGGAGGTTTGCAGTTTTGTTCGGAAGTAAACCGAGACCATTTCCTTCCAGTCCGGAAGCTTCGCGCGATCGGCCTCTTGACTGGAATATGTGAAGAACATGTGTGGGTCCAGCCCACGCTGACCTTCCTCCGCAACATCGCTGCGCTCGTTACGTCGACCGGCAATAGCCAGCACATCGATCCATCTAGCCTTGACGTCAGCAAGTGGCAAGCAACGGTTTGCCCATTTAACAGCCGCATGTCGTGCCGAGCGGACCGCAGGCGCTTCGTCAAGAATAGTCATGTAATGAAGAAGGAGAGCCGTCAGCTTCACCTCTGTCTCGGTAGCGCTGGCCGAAGGTGTGTACCGCGCAGTAGTGAGGAGAGAAAGTGCAGAGTCCACATTGACAACCACTTCTGCCGATGGGTCCTCGGAGAGAGATCGGAAAAAGAAGGCAACCAGCTCCAGATATTGAGCCGCTGTAAATTTGCTAGCTTTCACAAGAATGCCAACAATCTCGTAGGCCGTAGCTCTCAGAGCTATCTCGTCAGATGACAGAGAAGTATGAATCGGCCAGCCTTGGGCTTCGATGTAGCCTTTCATCATCTCGATGAGAAGAGGCCCGATTTCGAACGAGCCATGAGAAGGCCCCACGGCCGCAGCCCATCGAATATATTCGAAAATCGCACGGCGAAGCTTTGCTGCTTCCAAAGCACTGGTCGGGGCTTGCTGTTGCTGCCGTAGGTTCATTCCTAGGGAAGACGAAGCTGTCTGACTTATGGGGAGGTCAATGTCAAGAGTTGCGGCAGCAACAATTTGGTCCGCCATAGTAGCCGATATGCTCGACCGGCACAGCATCTGGAGGATCCGCGTTCTTAGCCTAGCAGGCGATGACGCATGAGCAGCCCATAACGAAGTCACCAGGTCTTTGTCTTCAAGATCGACCACGGTCTTCTTCACGAGATCCTCTCCAACCGAAGAAATGCGGGAGTCTGTACTCGACGCAGCATACAGCACCGGCAAGAAACGCTCGCGATCTTTGAATGCACCACTACCCAGAAATCCTGCCACGCGAACCTTGAGCTCCGATATGACTGCGTACGGTTTCGCCATCTCAGTCTCCCATGGCCGGAGAACTTGAAGCTCTTCGCGTGTGATCCCGGAATTCATGGCCGCAATTCGGTCGAGGGCCGCGCCACTGGCATTAGCACCAGCTGGTGTTTCGGTTTGTGCTGCCGATGGTGGAGGAATCCGGAGAAGAAGAATAAGCCCAAGCCACTTCGCCAGGAACTGGGCATCGTTGTCGTCGAGGCCAAGAGTCGCTCTCAAAACTTCATTTTCATTGCTACCCCGCTGAGGAACTTTCATGTCGGCGAGCAGCCGCAAGAACAGGTTCAACATAACAGCTCCACTGCTCGCATGTTTCGCAAAGTCCCGGGATATTCCCTTGGTGACTTTGGGGATGAGTTCCCGACGTTGCACCACAGTCAAGCGTGGTAGACTGTGTTGAATAAACATCAGGTCAAGCTGACAGATAATTGGCGAGTCTGTAGCTTTGAACTGATCGATAAGAGCCTCAACAGGCAGTACAACTCTAGACAAGGCGTTAGTATCACGGCCACCAAGGATAGTATATAACTCTAGCGAAGAAATGGCCGTAGGAAGCATTCTATGCGACATACCCAGGAGGCTCGATGAACGTCTTCAAACGCGACGCTATGGTAATGACTTTCTGTCTAACAGATGCATGTTCGCTCGCAGCTTTCAAGAGCAGTGGGGCCAGGAACTTGGACAGTAGAGATTGGAGCTTCTCCTCGTTGTTTGCAGCACCCAAAATGCGGAAATCAACCCGGTCAACGAGCTCCAGCTCGCGTTTCTCTGAAGAGTCCGCCATTATCCGGGCAGTATATCGTAATCAGGAAAAGAAATGCAATGAAGGGAGGGTGGGTGTAGAGGTCCTAGAACAGATACATGTGGGTGTGTAGTTGGCTGGTCAGAGGATCGCGGGGTTGTTTGTATCACAGTAAAGGTGTGAGCTTAAAAATCATGAAGGATGAGTTGTATATAGTGTCTATGATAATTCTGGTGGGCTGTAGATTTTCACAGATTAATGATTTCTTCTTGGTCCATGTGTAATAGAAGGCAGCACAATGCTGACGCTGATAATCTCAGATCCGCACTCTGTGTATGTAGATCTGCAGGCACACAACTGTACGCAATCAACTTGTTGCTACAAGGTGGGCGCCCACTCCAGGAACCAGATTACGCCACAGTAGCACAAAGTCCGCCACACCCTAGCCATATCTGATAGGAGATTTGCGGGTCTAACCCTTAGTTCTCACTCAAATCTTCACCCCATATTTCCATTGCCAAACCCCCGAAGCATTCAGGACCGCTCAACCAGACGCATTATGCATGAAATAAAGAAGTTGTTCTATAATATAACCAAAAGTATAGTCAATACACTGCAACCCAGCCCCACATGCACATCATGAATACTCAAAAAGATACACGAGCAAACCTCTATTCACCCAGTCAGAACCAACATGGTACCCGCCCAAAAAGAAAAAAAAAAGAGGACAAAGGAAATCGGAGACATCATCGGCCGGAGAGGGAAGAATCTACCTCCATCGGCCGATCATCTCCCCATTTCCATCAAACCTGCCACAGTTCAGTCCCTTCATCCCATCATATCTCGTCTTCGTGGAAATACTTCCCTCTGCCCTGACTGCTATCATATTACCCCCATCCAGCCCTATTCCAGGGAAAGAAAGATATCCGCCCTATTGTTCCTCCAACTCCTTCAACTAGAACGAGAATAAAAGAAAAATGCAAGAAAAAAAGTCCGTGATAAGTAATGGAGAGAAAAGCAAGAAAAAGAAAGCCAGAAAAAAAAGGTATCATAGCAGCGTCTACTCAATTCATCTTGTCGACGTCTCCTCTTCATCCAAAGGTTCAACCCGGACCAGGATCTCCTCCAGTAGACCCTCCAAAAACGTTCCGGCATCTTGTCCCATGCCAACAGGCTCAGCCTTGTCGTAATGATCGATCTCCTTACAAACATGTGCTAGCTTATACACAAGTTTGCGCAGTTTCTCATGTGCATGCTCGGCTCTTTGTTGCTGGACCGATACCTCAGTCGGATTCCGGTCTGTAGAGGAACCAGCCCACGGGCCAAATGCCTGCTGGAGGCAAATTTGCCGCCTCTTCAACGCCTCTTCCAACGCCGGGAATATAACATCGTTCAGTGCATCCAGTTCTCCATTAGAGTTAGCTGGAGCCAGTGAAGGGAATGATGAAGGCGTGGGTGGCTCCGGTAGTCCAGGAGACAGCATTTTCGACTGGAGACTAGTCGTTGAGATGGGTGCAGGTTTCTGACTGGAGCCTGATGGAACTCTACTCTGTGTTTGTGCGGGCACCGGTAACAACTTGGGCTGCTGGTATTGTTGTTGCTGTACTTGGGGCTGTTGTTGGTGGACTGGGGGCTGTGGCGTCTGTAATTGTGGCTGGACTTGGGGTTGGGCCTGTCCACCTCTAAAGGGAGGTATCTCAGGAAGAACCAGAGGCATAACCTTTTGCACAGGTCTCGCTACCTGTTGCGCAGCAACCTGGACACTGTGGCCATTCGCCTGACCGATCTGAACTGCAGCACCAAGATTCATATCGCCCATGTCCCTCTGTAGTTGCTCCTGAAGAGCCCGATCATAGGCGCTGGAAGTTTGCGACGACACTGACGATGGAGTGGGCGGCGCTGCTGCGCGCGCGCGCCTGGACGTATCCATGTCGGTTCTAGTATCACTCTTTTGTGCCGAAGGCGGGAGTGGGAATTTGCTAGGCGAGACTTGAGCCACCTGTGGAACCGGCTTTCGTTGAGGCGACACCTGTCTTGCAGTGCCAGTCGAGCCCTTGAGCGTATCAGCAGCAAGCTTGGGGTAGTCTTTCAATTTGGACGGGCTGTTCTCCCTAGGTCGCTCGCCATAGTCGTCGCTCTCCAAAGGCCGTGAAGCACGAGCATTTGTCGCTGATTCATCCATAGCATTCAGCCCTGGACGGTGGACAACACCGCCACGATCACTGACCAGTCTGACGGTTCCAAAGTCCCACATATCTTCATTCATTGAAGGGTCGCCGCGTTCCGTCATGCCCTCTTCATGCGACTCAAAGCTGTCATCGTCGTCGTTCTTGTGTGTCGCCGCGTACCGATTGTGTCGCTCAATCAGCTCGGTCAAGTATGAAGTCTTCTTGGCTCTTCGAATGAACGGATGTCGAAGCAAATCCTTGGCAGAGGGTCGGTCCTTGGGATCCCTCTTCAGGCACAACTCAACAAAGTCTTTGAATGCCTTCGTAAAGTTTCCCTCTAGGCGCGGTGGAGGGTTTTTGGGAATGAGAAATAGAACCTTCATGGGGTGGATGTCGGCATAAGGCGGCTCGCCGTTGGCTAGTTCCAAAGCTGTGATTCCTAATGACCATATATCGGCCTTGTGGTCATATCCGGACTGCTTGATGACCTCCGGGGCCATCCAAAACGGCGTGCCGACAAAGGTATTTTTCTTGGTCATTGTTGCAGAAAGTTGGCCCGACACACCAAAATCTGCCAATTTAACTTGGCCGTTGGCAGTCAGCAGAACATTGGCGGCTGATAGTGCCGGACTGATTAGTATTATATCATCAAATGCAGGTCTCAGCAGCGGGGAAACCTTGAGGATACACACCTTTCACATCACGATGCAGTTTCTTGTCCGCATGTAAATATTCCAGTCCGAGCAAAAGCTCACGAACGATTATGGCAATGTAATCCTCTCCAATCAGGCCCGGCTTCATGAGATCAGCACAGCTGCCCCCAGAGCAAAACTCCATGACGATCCATAGCTCGGCTCCCTTCGCGTATGATCCATAGTATTTGGTGACATAGGGTGACTGGAGCTCCGAGAGAATCGCAATTTCTTGGATGATATCCTCGACCTCATCCTCGGCGCTTTCAATGTCGATAACTTTGATGGCAACTGCTTGACCGGTCCGTTTGTCGACGCTGTAGAGAGAAGCAGCCGAAAAGCCAAACGTTAGAAAAGTTGTGTCGAACATGAAGACCCGGGGACCTCATATATCGCCTGAGGGACCAAACACAGCTACACGAGGAGCCAGCACTCACCCTTTGAAGACTTTGCCGAAGCTGCCACCTCCTATACAGTACTCCTTCGTATAGAGGAGCTCGGGGTCTTGCGCCTCGTTTGCATCATCGAGATGGCGGTCTTTGTCTGTCATGATTGGCTCTGTGGAAGAAAACGCCAAAGCCAAAAGCCACAGCGGCACCAGGATCGTCAAAGGCGTTCGAACACTCCTACCCACAGCTTCCTGATTCCACTTGTTCGGTTTCTTGTCCTCTGGGCAAACCGTCACTATGCTGAAGCGTCGAGATTTCGGGATCGGACGGGTTTCGGAAGCGGAAGTGAGAGGGAAGTGGCCAAAGATGAAAGAAAAAAGAAAAGCAAAGAGTAAAGAATGTAAAGTAGAGAAAGGAGCCTAGTAATGGCTTCCCTCGTTGCTCAAAATACCGTTATACTTCGGCATGAGGGAGAAGAGGATCTGGTCCAGAATTGGCTTCTTGTCGGGCCGGTGAACAAAAGAAGAAATAGTGAAACCAGAGGAGGGATCGAAGAAACCTGAGCTATTACCAGGATAAAAAAAAACCCGCCCCAGACTGCAAAGGAAAAAGGCCAGAAAACCCCGTTAGTATCAATGGGTTATGTCGAAAGCTCGGAAATTCTTCGAGCCGCAACGCGCTTATGGCCGCCCGCAAGCCTCACACAATGAGATTGTACCTGAGACAGAAATGCGGTGGTCACAGAAGAGGGATGTTCACTTAGGTGCGGAAGACATGAATATGGGAGGGAGTTGGGGTGCATACCTGTACGGTTTATATGTTGCACAATATTCAACGGGGTAGATGCAAAATCAGGACAAAAGGAAAAGAAAAAGAAGGGAGAGAAAACCTGGGAAGGGACTGTGAAGTTTCTCGATTTGACGGTCAACGGAAATCGATTGGAGGAACACAACACTAGCCAAGGTGGCGGTTTGCGATTGAAGAAAACAAGAAAGAGCCGGGTAGAGGTTGGAAAGGAAAGCAATAGAGAACGAAGGCATTCAGTGTCAGGGATAGTGCAAGTAAACAGAGTAAATGAAGAAGTATCACAACAATTCAGAACCAGAGTTGAACGCAATATCGGGACACGAGGGAAATACGCATAAAGTGATTCCGCTCCGCGTGGCCCGTTGTAGTAAGAGCTAGGATCTGTGAGCTAGAAAATAGTGAAGTCAAACCTACGTGTCCCAATAATGTTGATGCTGGAAATATGAATTAGGCGGGGTGCCTGCGCTTTGATGCGCGCTTGGATGTGAGGGTTGTTATTGAATGCTCGTTCCTGTAAAGTGTGGCCTGCCTCGTTTAGTACCGCGTTACTATGTACCAAACTTGACTGCGCTAATCCAATAAAGGTATTATACCTGGCGTGAACATGACTGACGCTGTAAATCCTAGTCATGTTTTGACGTCCATAAACCGGCCACATGCAGGTTGGCAACCGCTGCCCCAGTCTCACTTTCGCACAGGTGTGGCTGTCTGGCCAACTCTGTATCGCAAGATGAGTCTGTAAACGGAATATGGCGGTGCATGGCACCAGAACGGCGCCGTTTCCCTATATAAGTGCCTGTTTCCTTCCTGTTTCCCTCGTTTTAACAACCCGGGTGTTAAACTCACTCGGACATATATTAGCGTTACTGCGTCAACGATGCGTTTGGGCCATAAATATGTAAACGGGGGATGCCCATAGTTACTTGGTCGAACCACGGCACAGTTTTCCACATTTTTGGCGACTCGATGCTGTGCCTAGTAGTTGGGCATGGTGGAAGTTCCGTCTCCGATTTCAAGAAAGCAGTGGATTATGGGATGAGTAGAGTCCTTCCATGTATGCCTAGTCTATCGAGCTATCATAGCAATTCATTAAGTTGAAGCAAGATCAACTCTAATAGCCACCCGTAGTTGTGCTATACTCCGTGCAAAGGTCTTCAAAATCTCTGCTCCGGTCTGAAACTCATCTGCCTCCATTTAACTTCGCAAAAAGACAGAACCGAAATCGTGTGCATTCCCAAGATCCCAAGCAAGAAAAGGAGATAATGATGGTCAGAACTCTAGAACCAATGCATACAAAAGAGCAGCTGACTTCACGGGAGAGAGAAAAACAAAATAGTGAAAAGAAAAAAATGATTTGCACCGAACCGAAGATAAAACGAGAATTCCGGAACCCCACTCTAGCACCAAAACATGGCATCCTAACCCGATCCCTTCGCATGCACATAAACCTATCCTCTACTCCTTCGGGGTATCTACTCCTCAATAAACTCAATCATCACTGTTCCCTGCTTCAGGCCAGCCTCGGAAATAGTCTCATGGAGCCGCTCAATCAAGTCATGGCCTTGAGGCATACGCTTGAGCTCAAACTCAACGCCTTCCTTGCCCTCCAGTGGCTCAGCCTTGAGCCACTCGTAAAGCCGTTCAACTGTGTCATCCAGTTTAAATCTTCGAATAATCCGTCCACCCGAGTGACGGAACTGTATGCGCGTCGTAGTTGCCGGGTCATTATCCGGCTCGATATGAGACTGGTCACTCGCAATCTTGGAGAACTGTGAGGCCGGTTCTGTGGGGAGGAGTGTCGAGGTAAGCGCAGGGGACTTCGTAAGAGAATCGGGGTCGATTACGCCTGACGGTCTTGGAGACTCGTTTCCCGTTTGCTCCGCACCACCGCCCGCAAGACTGTTCTGGAGGGCCATTTCCAGCATCTCATCCTCGGTCATTCGGTCAATGTCCAAGGTCCGGGCACGGCGGGCGGGGGCCTTGGCAACGGGATTCTTGCTGTTTGCCGAAAGGCTGTATCGGTCCAAAAACTCTACAAGCTGCGAATGGAACTCAGAGGCGGGAGGGAAGGGCCGGCCGCTCCAAACCTTGACCTGTTCTCCCGTTCGAGGATCGACGATGGACACGTGAGGGTAGTTGTCGGGATTTTCGTGTTGCTGACCGGGAAAGTAAAATGTCAAGTATTGGTCGGCGGCAGCATCGTCTTTGGCGTATTGCAGAAAGATGAAACTCTCTTTGACCAGCTCCTGGATGCTAGAGTCTCTCCAGATATCTCGATTCAGCGCCTGGCAGTGGAAGTCGCTCATGTCTTGAAGATTCACTAGAATCCACTTCTTATCCTCTTTTCCTTGATCACGAGCCTCGTCCCATGTGAATCGCGAAATCAGGTCGTAGGGGGGTCGGAAGAGATCGGCCAAGCGACGGGAGTGGCTACTCGCGTTTGCACCCGTCACCGGTGAGGGGTCGTCCCACACAGAATGGCTGAAAGGGTTAGAAGGTCGATCTATAGAAGCAGACACCCATAAATTCGGTTAGACTCTGGGGGGTCGAATCGCGCAGCGATCCTAAACAAATATTTGTATGAATCTCATTCAGTTGGTAATATGCACTCACCTAGACGTCGCTGTTCCTGCTGTCGCCGCTGAAGACGTTCAAGCTCGCTCGGGTCTTCAAAGCCCATGGTTGTGTAATCAGGAGCAATAAGGGTCTCCGTAGTTCTCGCAATGGGAGACCGTACATCATCCAAAGACTGAGCACCCCCGGACCCAGAGTAGAGCTCCTCCTGAAGGCGCCGTGCCATGGCGGCATCCTCGTCTTGCTGTGCCTGGAGAGCGATTCGCGCAGCTTCTGCCGCATCTGCTTCGTGGTCGTCTCGCCCCACTCCACGCACCGAATCATCGTCGTTGAAATCGTCCTCGTCATCTATCGTCATGGCGGTTTCTTCGTCGCTATCGATATGTATCACGCCGTTCGAGTCTTCACGGCCCAGTTGTCGTCGCGAGGGGCGCGCCTCTGTAGTGGTTGTGGTGGACGTCGCAGGATGGACCGGATTCTGTAAGCTTGCGTGAAGATCAGGGCTCTCAAAAAAGAGTTGGATGGCTTCGCTCAGATCACCTGAAGTCATTTCCAGATAGCTTCGGGCAACCTGGGCGGTGCAGCCCGTTATATCACGAAAGCTCTCAATGTCGTCCATCGAGAATGCTGTTATCGCATATAAGCACAGCGTTGTTGAGAAAAGAAAGATAGTGGGGGAAAATTAGAGGGGGAAATTCGGAAAGAGAAGTTTGGGTTGATGAGGCTGGTTGGTGGCCACTTGTTTCTTTATGCTATTTGTGGACATAAAAAAGCCAGGCAGTTTTCAAAGAAGTCATTCACCCTCAACAAAGCAGTTTCTAGAAAGGAAGGAGGGGAATGTGTTAGCTACATATATACCTATATATCGACTTCCTTACGTGCCTGGGCATGTATTTAAGTCGTTTTCCAACCTGAGATTATTACCTGAGGAGGGGCAGGACCGAGAGTTGAGCTCACCAATATAAGAGAATATATGTCACGCAGAGCCCTATAAATCCATAGTGCAGTAGGACAAGAAGAGAGAGTTAGGAATAAAAGAAGCAAAATATACTAGCTCTATCTCATTGCTTTCCATATAGAAAATGTGTGGGAGTGAAAGTGCAAAAGGTTTCAGGCATGATATTTAGATACTAGTGACAGGTTGAAAAAGCAGATATAATATTCCCCGCCAAATTCTGCCCTTCTCAGTTAATATAGGGCAGGTAGGTCATGTTTGTTCTGACGTAAATGGAGAAGCCTATATGGTGTAACCCTATTAACCCTATCATGTGCGAGTTGTTGAACTTTAAAGAGTTCAGTTTTACTACTCTGCTTCCAGGTCATAACACCATCCATCCTGTAGTGACTTCTGTTAGTATATTATAACTTGGAGGGAGTCTTCTGGTATACTTGGGTGTGTTAAGAGGAGGGGTATACAAATAATTCTCCGTGAGTGGCCAGCATGAATTTTCCCGTAACTACCTGGGTGGATAAGTTATTTTAGCGATTATCTTCGAAGTAGTTGTGTGTAGTTGAAGTTTAGGTCTGTCCTATTTCCAGCAGATACTGAGAAAATTTAGGTTGTGAAGCATGATTAGAACCCAACCCTAACCCTACATGATAGAGTATGGAGCTTTCCTCGCGATATGATTGGGTGACCAGACGATAATCTAAAACAGTTCCATTGGCGAATAGAAACGAATGGAAGCCCTACTGTACATCTCGGTGTCCCACCCTAGCTGCATGGATGTGGTAACATGAAGTGATGACATACATCCTGCAGCCTGCCCCGTTTTTCGCACCAAGAATGTTCAGATGTTGAACCTGGTCGTTGAACCTGGCCACTTGAGAAACGAAGGAAACTCGAGATTCTAGCAATTGAGAGTTCTATCAAAGGCCGCATTCGCATTTAGTCGAATAAGAATCCGACGACGGCTTGGTTTTCGCCACTAGAAATTTTTGAGGGGGGGCCAGGGAGCTATGAATAGCGATTTCTTCTTCTTCCTACGCCACAAACGAATTGTTAAGAGGGGTAGCGACGTCTGTGTGGCTTCTTTCGCCTTCCATCCCCTGCTGAAGATGGTCCGAACTCACTGAAGGGAAACGAGTCCTCTTCACTGAACCCTGAAGAATGGTACCCTTCGGGGCGCTCTCCTATTTCTCATTATACCAGCCTGGCTGAAAACCCCAAAATAAAACTGTGTAATGATGTGCTAGAACCTTTGATTGAGAAAGTCACCACTCCATCAGGGCGGGCCCCTTGTACATATCTACGCATATGGTGTGTCGAACATAGGTATGCACCGAGTTGGTAGGTACTGTGGTATAGCTGTGTAGGCACATCGTAGACAGGCTGTTTCCAGGCCGAAGTGGAACATGTTTCTGCTCCCTGGTTAGCGAAATGGAATGCTAGGCCCTTGGCAGGTCTCTAGCTGTGGTTACAGGAAATGCCGTAGATATGACGCGACAGAGCACGTCCAAAACGGCTATTCCGTCTCTATATCAAGCTTTTATTCAAGCTCTGTCGGATGAACGATATGCCAGCGAAATGAACATACTCCATTGGTATGAAGGGATCTACTACTCTGAGGGGGCATTCCATCTTGGCCGCAACAGCTATTCAATTCTGCGAAACGATCCCTCTTGACTTGGTGGTGTTGTACTGCATCTCGTCGCTGCACCTTGTACGTCAGAGTCCGGTAACCCCTTGAGAAATCCCTACGCGTTCACTGCCGACAGGTGCCTCACTCAAAATTCAAAATTCAAAGTTTCTTACGTTTTCTGAGGCTTCCCGTCGTTGAAGCGGCAGTGTACCGACATAGGTAGTATCTCATGATTTTGAACACGGTTCAGTATTGGCCATCGAATAGTTCTCTACCGACCAGTGAGGTTGCCATGATAAAATTTCCGTTACAATTGACCGATCGACGGTGAACAGGGAACATATGACTTCCCTAAAGCTGTTCAATATATGCCTCCCGTGTTAGCTCTGACGTCCTTTCTCGGCCGCATTTCGCAGTTCAGTGGTGCAAGACAGCAGTTGCCCGCTAGCTCTCTCCTCTCTTCGTCTTCCCCCGCCCTCTAACTCCATCTACCTCGTATTTTGTCTGGCTCAGACTTGTCGAACTTCGTTCTTTCAATTTTAATCTTTCTTCTTCCTTCTCATCGTTTGTTTCGTTTTCACGACTCTCCTGATTCTTTTTCCTCTTCTCTCCCTCGTTCGTCGTTTCCCGTCCCCCCTTCGTTATATCCTCAGCAATTTGCTTGACGTTGTTTCATTGAGTAAGTTCCGCCAATAGTTTTCCTTCTTCCACTTCTCCCCTTCTTCCCGAAGCTCTCTTTTGATAGCGAAATCTGCGTACCATTTCATCTTGCCCCAGTCCCCCTCTGTTTGCTGTCGTCCGGTGATGTCAGGTGTCTCCAACCCGCTCCCCATCCTGGCTGGCATCGCATGTCCCCTTGAACCGTGCATATAGAGCTATCCTGTTTGTGTCCAGTGACCCTTGTCTGAATCGAACAAATCCTTCACACAGACACCGGAGCGGTCGCCAGTATTTTTCCCCTGCCTGAAGTTTCCCTGTCCTTGGAGTTGGAGCACTCCGACTGTCCGTCAGTCCTCCTGGCCTTTAGCCACATTTTCGTTTGTCTGACGCCACAAACGAGCCCTGTTTGTGCACGGCCCCTTACGTAACCTTCCCACATTTTGCGCCTCGAAAGTATTCGTACACTATTTTTTCCCTCTCTTTGCTGCTTTCGAACCTGTGCTGTCCCCCGCCTGTATTCCTCATTTGGCTCTTTCTGGTTTTTTTTCCCTCCCCTTCTTCCTACTTCTTTTCTTTTCCACCCTTCTTCCACCTTTCTATTCCTCTCTTTTCTGTTTGTTTTTCATTTCCGTCATTCTTGGTTTTTTTCCTTTTCCCCAGACCATTTCGTTTTTTTCCCTCTGTGTTTTTTTGAGGGTTGAGTTCTCGTTGGTTTTTTTCCCTTTTTTTCTTTCGTGCTTGCTGGCGCCTAAAAGTAAGTAGTATTGATGCAATCGATTCACCTCGTTTCCATCCCATCCACAATCCCCTCCCAATCAAAATATATCGCCCCAATTTGCCCTCGCTGTATCCGTTCGCGATCGACGACAACCCTTAGATCCGCCCATCACCATATCGCCTCAAGCAGTTCTTGTCTCTCTGGATTTCGCGGTATACTGCTTGCCAGCAATCCATCATACCCATTTCGGTTTCGTAATCATCCATCGATCTTGCTCAGGTACCCTGGTATCATCCATGGACGGCGAGAGACCCTGTCGCTGATACAGCGCGACATCCAATACCTTCTGTTTTGCGCAAGACGTGAACTCACGATGACACGACGCGATTTAACCCGGTCGCATACGTCGTCACCATATAACTTCTGGATTCCAAACTTTATCTCCCTCAGTACCTCTTGAAACCAAAGTACTACCGGCCTTTTGTCCAGTTCTTTTATTAGTTCATCATCTCGATTGAATGCTTGATCACAAAAACAAAACAAAAAAAAAAAACCCCCCCTCAACCTTACTTGTCTGTCCAGTGACAGCGGCTAATGACAAGATTATATCCCGAAACAACTGGCTGCGCATTTGCTATGCAATGGCACATGCATTTGTGTTTCTTGAATTGTAAATTTCTTGCTGGACATCTCAGTGACTCTAAGCTTGGAAGTGTCCAAGATAGATAATAATGCCATGGGCAAATTGCTCCTGCCTGGAGTAAGCGTCGGCCTTGATCATGCACAGGGTGCATTTATATTCACAGAATCAATTCACTATTGCATTAATGACTCAGGATGCCGGATTTTCACACAGAAGAAATCATGATTCATAGTACTGACGAGGATGATTCTTATTTTTAACAGGTTTCGGTTACTGCAATAGTCGTGGTTGTATCAACAGTTGCACCTCTGAATCGTCTTCTTCTGGGACGAATCACTTCTCCCCCACGATTTTCCTTCCTGTTCACCTTTTTTAACCCCAGCGTTCAAGTTAGAACTCTTGTTTTTTTCTTTCCATTTCAAAAAGACATCGTCCCAAAGACTGGATTTTTCTTTCTTAATCTCGGCTAATAACATCTTTCATCAGTGAAGATTCATTCTGTTCCTCACTCATACTTGACACCTTATCTGGACCCTTGTTCTTCTCTTATTCTTGGTTGTGTTTTCGGAGTACCGGTTTGGCATCTGGATTTCGTTATCTCGTTTCCTGATTCTCCAAGCCTTCGTTATTATCATATTTTTACGCATCTACGACTTCGGGTTCTAGAGATCGGCGCGTCCTAAGTTACGACTTCATTCGGTTCTGTTTTCGACATACCTTAGTTAAAATCGTTTGCATTTTGTATGTATAGTTGACCGGCCGCCCATCCCATCTGTGTCGAGCGGTGCTTCATCAATACTGACTTGCTGAAAACACCTAGTTCGTTACTTTCATCATGAGCTACCCTGGAATTGCCGGTACGGGTAACACCCCTGATATGGGTGCTATGGGTGCTGGTGAACAGCCTACTAAGAACACACTCTGGTTAGTTCTCTATCCTTGCCTTAATCTTCCATACCTGAGCTGGATGGTGAATACTGACAAAACTCATCAATCAGGATGGGCGAGCTTGAGCCGTGGATGGATGAGAACTTTATCAAGGGTGTCTGGCTCACCGCCTCTGGTGAGAATGTCCAAGTCAAGGTCATCCGCGACAAGAACTCTGGGTAAGAAATGAAATCCGTTTTCACCTGACTTACCGTCCGTGCTGCTCTTCATTCTTGTTAACGTGCTTATGTTCTCTAGTGCTGGATACTGCTTTGTCGAGTTTGGCAACGCAGAGGCTGCTACTAAGGCTCTGAACCTTCATGGAACTCCAATTCCCAACTCGACCCGCTCCTTTAAGCTGAACTGGGCTTCGGGTGGTGGCCTTGTTGATCGCCGGTAAGTACAAGAACACCTAATAGTATACTTCCTTGGCTGGTTTCTTTCTTTCTTTCTTTGTTCTTTTCATGCTCTAATGCGCCATTTTGACGATATATTAGTGATGATCGTGGCCCTGAGTACTCAATCTTCGTTGGCGACCTTGGTCCGGAAGTCACTGAGTATGTTCTAGTGTCTCTGTTCCAGGGCCGTTTCCCGTCGTGCAAGTCGGCGAAGATCATGACTGATGCTATGTCCGGTCAGAGCCGCGGCTACGGATTCGTCCGCTTCTCTGACGAGACTGATCAGCAGCGTGCCCTTCACGAGATGCAGGGCGTTTACTGCGGAAACCGCGCCATGCGCATTTCCACTGCCACCCCTAAGAATCGGTCGCATGGTTTTGGTGGCCACCATGGTGGTGGCTCCCAGGCGCCCCCTATGATGCCTGGTGTCCCGCAGTCTCAGCTTGGCTGGCCTGTCAACTTTGGCAACGCTGGTCCTTACGGAGGATTCAACCCTGCCACGCAGATGAACCAGTTCACCGACCCCAACAACACCACTGTGTTCGTTGGTGGCCTGAGTGGCTATGTGACCGAGGATGAGCTCCGCTCCTTCTTCCAGGGATTCGGAGAAATTACATACGTCAAGATCCCCCCCGGAAAGGGCTGTGGATTCGTCCAGTTTGTGCACCGTCACGCTGCTGAGATGGCCATCAACCAGATGCAGGGCTACCCAATTGGAAACTCCCGTGTTCGTCTGAGCTGGGGCCGTTCCCAGAACAACTCAGGTATTGGCACCCCTTACCGCCCTGCCCCCCCTCCTCCCCACTACATGAGTATGGGTGGCGGCCCTGGTCACGCCGGCTATGGCCCGCAGCACTTTGGTGGACCCGGTGGACCCCAGGGACCTCCCGGTCCCCAGGGCCCTGCCGGACCTCACCCTGGAGCTCCTGGCGCCATTCCCGCTGGACCTCCTCAGGTACGTGTCTGAGACGAGAACACGAAAACTTCAAGATGTTCAATGACCTTGAATACTCTTTTTGATTTCTCGTTTTCGTGGTCCTCGTTTCCGTTTCCCTGTTTTCTAACTCGATTGCTGCAGTAAACACTATGGGTTGAGTTACTCTATCCTTGGTTTAGGTTAATCGGACTCTTAAGGACGACCTTTTTCTGATTGTATAACCCAATACATTCATGACTCCTTGTGAAAACAATCACCCATCTTCCATCAACCTTGGATGAGTCCGCAGTTTCAACTGAATTGCCTGTTTCCATGGTTATCCTACGGCCACCCCGCTTTACCCTCCTTTATCCCCTCTCTGCTTTGCTGCTTGAATTTTTATTTTTATTTTTTATCTCTCTCCCTTTTGTTTTTGTGTGTTTCGGATTGGAGAGTTGGCTGCTGGGACTTTTTTTCGTTAGGTTCAAAGAGCGTTCAAATGGTCGTCCTAGGCGTTTTACTTTGCGTGTCTCTTTACTTACGATCATGGATCAAAGTATTGAGTCTCTCTTTTCCATATGTTGATTGGCAGGTTTTGGGAGGACCAAAAGCGGGATTATTATCTTTTTATTTTCTTTCCTTTTTGAAGTTTTCTCTCTGGTTGTCTTATCTTTCTGTCTCTCTCTTACAGTTAGCATGACTTTTCTTTCGTTTCATTTGTCGCTGGTTTTCCTCCCTTTTTCCCTCCTCAATTTTGTTTCTGTTTCTTGACCATCGGTGTTGACTTTTTCTCTCGCTTCCCGATATGCCTATCCCCCCTATTTTCACCTGTCAAAAACGGCGGTTGTCTCATTGGGTCTTACCCTGAAGTGATGGCTCGGATAGGAGGGTCCGAGGTTGGGAAATGACAGTAGGTCGGGCTGGCAAGGCCAGATATCCACCCATTCGTTATTTTCTTTCTATTCTCGTTGTGTGCTTGCTGCGCGTGGTTCATCGCTATGATACCTACGACTCATGACATGACATGGGTGTCTTTTCTTCGCTTGGACGTTCATTTTTACTTTTCCTATGTTACTTCGATTCAAATAAGTTCATTTTCTACATTTAAGTTCTCTAGTCAACCTGGTTTGCTTATCTATCTAACGTTTTGTTCTCATGATTCACGATGATAACAATGTAACGATTTCTCATATAACATGAAGTTATATCATGCTTGAGTCTTTGTAACCTTTAATCTATACCCTCCTATGAATATGCCCTATGCTTTAGTACTCATACCTATTTTTTTACCCCGTAAATTTCGAGTCATAGCTAGGGGACATAAGCATGAGTGGAATAATGTTACTATGCTTAACCTTTACTCTTAAGAAGGGATTTTAAACAATCTCTTACAGGCTGCTATGCTACTAACCTTTCAGATAGTCTAACATCAGCAGTGATTAGCAAGCCATGCCAGAAGCTATATTATCTATATCTTATAAAATCATAGAACTTTAAAAGATTTGAAATCATCTTGATACTAATATATTTGGGAGAAAAAGAGAAAGACATTAACATCAAAGAAAAAAAGATTTAACGCCGATTCATATGACATATGTAACCATCATTCCTGAAACTGTGCCATAACATCATAAAAGCAAGATAGAAAAAGAGAGTTAAGAAAGAAAAGTGATGTAAGGGGTGTTGAGGGGGTATTTAAAACACTGGACGACGCTTGCGACCAGTATATTTCGATGTCGCTTTGACAACTTTGCCTTGGAGTTCCATCTGCTCCTTTTTCTTTAGGATCCATAACTTGCTTCCCTTCTTGATCTCTCCCTTGCCAGACTTGGTATTCTTCCGGCGGTGTTCCACAATGTCCACTCCCTCCATGCCATCAACAACACCCGTGATATCTCCTCTCGGGATGCCCGCCACCGCAGCGCTACCAACAGTCAGGACCAAGTACAACTTGACATTTTTGGTACCGGGGTCGTCCTCAAGGATACCGGCACCGAAGCCAGCTCGTACCGCGGCCTGGGTTATCATGGCCCTTTGTTGGGCGTTTTTGGGGTAGAACTGGCACACCGCACGACCGCCACGGCGGATAGAAGCGTAGAGCGTGTTGAAGAACCGTGATAGTCGGCCCTCGGGGGACGTATCGCTGCTCTCAGCGTTGCACAGCCACTGGATAGCGGAGATGCTGATGGCGGCGTCGAAGGCACCCGCGCGGAACGGGACACCTTGGCCAATGTCGGCGAGTATCAAGTCGCCCTCCACATCGCGTTGTAGGGCAATGTCGAGCATCGATGGCGAGACGTCCATGCCGATCCACATGTGCGGGCCACCCTGCTCAGGCGGTACGGCGGACAGGATCTCGCCGGAGAGGCCGCTGCCACAGCCGACATCGAGGATTAACGAGGGTGTTTTGAGATCGAGGAGCTCGAGTGCGCGGCGGGTCATCGATGCCTGAATGTTTTGGATACGAGAGTTTGTGGTGTATTTGCGTGCCTCAGTGTCATCATAGTGGATGTCCGCGGCGCTGAAGACAAACAAACGAACGGAGAGGGTTAGCAACCTTGCATATAAAAATTGAACAGCTATCATATGATCCAAAGCAGCATGTGTGCTCCCATATGAGCCGGATCGAACGTACAGAGAGTCCTCAGGCCGAGACATGCTGGAGGATAGACAGGAAGGGAATGGAAGGGAGGAGGCTGGCTGAAAGCGACAAGCGACGTTCGGTCAAAAATTAGATGGAGGACAGCCAACAACACCCAAATTAGAAATCCAGTCTTCGATAGTTTTCTTCATAAAATTGAGCAAGTCAATGCTAAAGTAAAATCAAGCAATAAACAGAGCCGTAACTTTGCGAACACTTGGATGTGACCACCGAACTGTTGAATGTTTCTGTAGAATTTTTGGTGGGGTATTGAGAAAATCCTTATCTTATCACGGCGACACGGTTAAACAAGGGTTAAACTTTATCCTTGAAAGCCATGACGCCTCTGAGGAAACCTGGCGACCTGGCGCGTGTCGAAAAGCACTTACGTGTAAAATTGAAGCTCCTGTTCTTTGCATAACAGGTGTTGGTCCCTCGAAAAGCTGCTCTCGTATCCTGTGATATGAACCCCCCTCCAAGATCTACATCCAGGTCTCTTCTTCCTTCTCTTCCCTTCTCTTTTTTTCAACTTTTCTTAGCTTCCCACTGCATACCTCTGCTCTCATTTCTTCTCGGTTTCTCCTTCGTCGTTTCTTAATCAATACTGCGTGTTCTATTCACATCTGTGCTCTTCTAAATCTTAGCGCTTGTTCACAGCTCTTCTCGTTTCTCGATATTTCCCTCCTTCCACGTATAATCTTGATTCTTCTCGTCTCACTTCTGAAAATAGCTGGACACCATGTGGATTCTACCTCTTGTGGGCTATTTGGGCACCATTCTTGGCTTTGGGTTTCTTACCCTGGCTATTGGTATGCTTGTCTTCTAAACGTGGCGTCTTCTCGCTGAGGTGGTGGCTCACTGGCTAACTTGGTGTTACTCGTTTTATGCACAGCCTCTGGCCTGTACTACATCTCCGAAGTCGTCGAAGAACACACGGTCTTTGCGAAGCGATTCCTCCAGCGCCTAATATATTTTGTCATGGGTCTCCAGCTATTGCTATGGATTATTGATCGCTTCCCGTTCATGCTCACCACTCTTGGGATCTTCTCACACTTCATTTACCTGGGCAACATGCGCCGGTTCCCTTTCGTAAAACTAACCGACCCGCTGTTCATCTCATCAATCGGTATGTCTTTGCAAAATTGTTGCACTTGTATTCGTGATACCCCGTGCGCAGTCCTAACTGGTTTCCTCTTGCCGTCATAGTCCTCGTCATCATCAACCACTATTGCTGGTTCAAGCACTTCTCGGCCTCTCAGAACCGATACTACCGCGGGATGTCCAGCATCTACGACCAGCCCAACGTCCCTTCGTTTGCGCAGATCGCCTCATACTTTGGCATATGCGTTTGGCTGGTTCCCTTCTCCCTCTTTGTTAGCTTGTCGGCAAGCGATAACGTCCTTCCCACAATGGAAACGACCGACCTTGGCTCCGACAGCCGAACAAAGCGCCAGGGTCTCGTTAAGGCCATGGTTGAATCGACCTTGCAAGCTGTCATTGAAGTTTTTTCATCTAGCACTCGACACTCTGGAGTTTGATTTGGCATAAATAGTCGACGTCGCCGTTGGTTTCCAACCCCAGGTCTATGCCTCTTGTGGAACGGCTGCTTGACGTTTTTCATCTGTTTGCCACATAACTTTTCACTTCTGGTCACACGCAAACACCTTCTGGGTTGCCTCAGACTGCACTTCTGTATCCGCGCCAGGCTGTCCGACTGCCCTATGTATCATTTGCCTCCCATGATATCCTCCCCTAAACGAGACGACGCTTCGCCCATCTCCCGAGGCCGCCAACCTACTGAAACACTTCTGGGCTGTTGAGATATCAGCAAGCAGCTTGTGTGTAGTACATAGGCAAATACGACCAACCCGAATTTTTGTTGGAAACCATCCGCAGAACAGCCGTTCTCATAGAGGCTTTCAACAACCCTTCCGTACGGTCCTTTCAACGCTGCTGTCCTATTTACCACACTAGGGCTTCCAAGAAGTGGTGTTATACCATCCTATGCAGTCGTTTTGATGTGTACACTGTGTATCTTCGTCAGCTGCACATTGTTCACAATTACGTTACATGCGTGTGGTGAATCAGAAGAGTGGACTATTTGCTCCCTGCAATGAATATAAATGTTCTTTTTCGGTTGCGAGCTTAACGCTGTCGTATCCAAGTTTATCCGTTTCTCATATCTACATCCGCTTATACTCGCCCTTTATCGTATAATCTTTCTTAGGGCCCCTCACTGTATACTCAAGATTCCAAGTTCGCAAGTGCGCGCCAGAAAACACAAAATCATAAGCGACGTCATAGAAATCGTCAATGCACAAATGCCCCGCTTTAGCCTTCCAGCTCGCCGGGCCCGTGGTGGAAGCTGCGGCGGCAGCATCTGGCGGCACGAACTCGACGTTGTGGAACAAGTAGTCGGCGCGCTTAGAATCGTCAGTCCGCACGAACCAGACGCTCAAGCGGTCATCGGCCTCGTTATATCGCCAGACATAGCGCCGCGTAGCTTGGAAGACAAGCCCGTTATCAGCGCGGAACTGTCCAGTCTCGATGTACAGATACTCCAAGTCCGTGGGATGGTACTCCGTATCCACGACCGAAATATCTTTCACCGCGCCAGTTGACGGAGTTGTTGCACACTCGACGCCATCGGGGGTTGCGTGTCGTAGCTGGAACGTCGCAGTCCCGCTAAAATGCCCGCTGGGGTGGGTGGGCAGCCGGCTGGTCAGGCCGCGCTCCAGCTGCCAAGTGCCCTGGAGGCTACGGAACACGGCTGCAGCGACAAAATTGGTGCCCATGAGAGCCTGTGTTGCGGTCTCGTGGGTTGCAGTAAGGGCTTTCTGCACTGCGGCCTGCGCAGCCTCAGACGCCCTGGGAGATGTGAATCGCGCGCCGGTAAACATGTCGAACGGTAGCCCGCTGGTAGATACCGCCGGGAGAGGGGGCTCCAGGGCCGGCGCCGCGACCAGGTCTAGAGCCTCGGCAAATTCGTGTAGTAGATACAGCGTATCGCCCATGGGAAACTGACTGAGCCGCGGATTGTCGCGAATGTCGAGCATCCGCGCAATTGAGGTGTCTTCAGCGAGTTTCCGCGCCAGGTTCGTGGGCTTGGGTGCGGCGCTTTCCGGTGTCCAGAGGGCCGCGACCATTCGAGCCTGCATTTCCATGATCGACCAGTACGGGCTCCGGTAGAACCCGACGAATCCAAGCGTTGGAAGCTTGGGGTGGTGAGAACCGTGGAATGCGAGGGCTAGTGGTACCGCAGGGTTTGTTGGGCTGAAGCTGAGGGCTGCAAGGACGTCTTCGGGTAGATAGGAGATTTGGGGCGACGGTTCGAAGCCCGTGGCAGCGATTACAGCGGCCACTTCGGTTAGGGTTTGCAACGGAGATGATTCAGGCAAGATCTGGACCGACGTTCCGTCCACTCCTTCCAAACGGCCATTGTGCACGGTGATAAGCCCCTCTCGGACAAACTCCAGATACGTCTGGCTGATTGCCATGTAGGGCTTGCTAGTCGATGCATCCCCGCGATCCATAGCCAGGGCGGGAGAATACTCGGATTGCGCAGTTCCTAGGAGGTTATGAAAGAACTCGTGTGTTTTGGCCGATATCTCCTCCGTCATGACTCCTTGCGAGTTGAAAAATGGCCGCGGCTTATTACTAATGTTTGCAAAGTTGAAGTCCATGGGGACAAACGGAGTACCTCCCACAGTCGGCTGGTATACAACTATTAGGTTAGAAACAGTATCTCTATATACTTATGGCAATATGAGTATAAAATAGAATTATGAGGAAGACATACCTTGACGGGCGTGTGAAGGGGAAATATCCACGCAGGATTCGGCATTACATGGTGTATAGAATACTGCTCTGGATCCGGAATCGGCGGAGCTTTCGGGGAGTGGATCGCGGACGAGAGATGTGTAGCAAGAGTTCCAGCAAGCTCAACCCCCGACAGTTGACCACCCACAATAACAATTTTGCGGCCTTTTGGTGTCGCTCCGGAGCCCAAGAGTCCCTCAAGAGTCCGATACTCGCTGCTATGGCAAGTCCGAACCTGTGAGGCCCCCTCCATAAACGGCGGAACATACGGCTTGCCAAAGAACCCAGAGGCGACCAACAGGTAGTCGAACACCGATGTTTCAGGCCCAGAGTCGCTCGTTGTTGAAACTTTCCAGCTACCGTCGGCGTTCAGCGCCGCGTTTGTAACTTTATGTCCCAGCTTGATGTTCGCGCCAGGGTACGCCTGCATATACTTTTCCAGATACTGGCCGATCATCCACGCCCGCGGAAAGTGTGGCAGACTCTCGTCCCACGCAAAGTCACTGAACGCCTGCGTATGCCGCGATACGTTTGCAGACATCGTCGGCGGCACGGCACTCGAGTCGTCGTCCGGGTGGTTCGGCCACAGGCCACCCAGTCTTTTGCGCGACTCGTATATCGTAACATTGAAAACACCCGGCGGAGCATTGTATAAGAGCGTCTTTGCGGCAACCAGCCCCGCAGGACCGGCTCCTGCATTGCCATCCAGACTGAGCGTCAGTATTTGCTAGATTGATCTAAAGAGAACATCTGTGAAAGAAAAGCTTACCCACGATACAAACTGTTTTTGACATGGCTCTGCTGGAAAATCACCGGAATTTCAAGGCGCAACGGGTGCAAAGCTTGATGGTATTACCAATTCTTCGAAGAGCCGCACTCTCATGAAGACCGCCCTACTTGCGATTCACATCAAAAAGATGCGAGTATCATCAACCAATTCCAGCACCACTTTGAACCAACCAAGGAAATTGTAACCCTATGGTAACCCTAACATTCCTTTTGGCGGGAGATCTTCGCTTAACTGTTGTCTTGATTTCTGCACTCTACGCGTCCAACGCGTCTTGTCCAAGCCTGGATGGAAAGTGCAATCAAGACCAAGGCTGAACGAGAGGCAGGCGCCATTATTTGGTTCTGGAATTCCCCGTCTTGGTTTTTATTTCTGCTCATGAGCGTCGAACTCTCCAATCAAGACAAGCACAACCCCCCATAACCTTCACAAGACATTGATATAACTGTTTTAAACGCCCATTTCGACTCCTTGATTAACTTTTCGTTCTGCCGAATCTTGCGTTTACGATTGCTACGATGGCTCCGCCAGCGAAGTCGCAGGCCAAGAAGCAGCAATCACTCACCAGCTTCTTCTCACCGAAAAACACCTTGTCCTCCCCAGCACCAAGCCAAACCCGCGCCGCAATTCCCCATTCGAGTAGTCCTCTTCGCCCCAAAGAGAAAGCCAGTACTGGCAGCGAACTGCTCAAGAAACGCCCGTTAAGCGAAGTCGTTACCGACAACAACGTCAATGTGTCCGAGAATCTTGCGAAGCGACCGAAGCCCAGCCGAAAGCGACGGTTAGTTAACGATGACGACGAAGAAGATTCTGACTATGTTGACGGCGTCGACGAAAAGCCAACCGAGGAAGCACCGGCTGCTGCTGAAATCGAACCTCTAACCCCGGCGGTCGACGTCGCCCCTATTCCGCACAGCAGCCGAACAGAGAAGTTTGTCCTGGGCTCGAGTTCGCAGCCCACCCCCGACAGCTCAATCTCGAAAGCTGAACGCGAGGAGCTTCATCGGCGATTTGTGAAGAAGCTTGGCCACCCTGATAGCATGATGTCGTATCGCCGGCGCTGGAACCCAGATACCAGCGCTGTGGCAACTGGGGACGGCGACGATGAAGATGGTGGAGAAGATGAAGACGGTCAGGATGAGCCACCGGCTCCGGTCGCGAAGGGGAAGAAAGCTGCCGGAAAAGGTGGAAAGGCGAAGCTTACACCCATGGAAACTCAGTTCCTCGATATCAAGCGGAAGCATCTGGACACGATTCTGATTGTCGAAGTCGGCTACAAATTCCGGTTTTTTGGGGAGGATGCCCGGATTGCGGCAAAGGAACTCAGCATCGTGTGCATTCCTGGCAAACTCAGATATGATGAGCGTGAGTACCCACCCCACTATCGAGTCTACAACGTCGAAAGTCGCTCATTGCTGACATCCCCTGGCACTCATTTTTTAGACCCCTCCGAAGCCCATCTGGAGAAGTTTGCCTCGGCCAGTATCCCAGTTCACCGACTCCCCGTTCACGCGAAACGACTTGTCGCTGCCGGCCACAAAGTTGGAATTGTGCGTCAGGTTGAAACAGCAGCCCTCAAGAAGGCCGGAGACAACCGCAATGCCCCGTTCGTGCGCAAGCTCACCAACATATACACGAAGGGAACGTACGTGGAGGACATGAGCGAGGCGGAGCAGAACGCGAGCATCTCATCTGCCCCATCTGCCGGATATCTGTTGGCCATCACTGAGGTACCAACTAAGGGCGCGGCCGGTACCGACGAGAAAGTCGACGTTGGGATTATCGCGGTGCAGCCGGCCACTGGCGACATTATCTACGATAGCTTTGAGGATGGCTTCATGCGCAGCGAGGTTGAAACCCGATTGCTGCATATTTCGCCGTGCGAGTTCCTGATTGTGGGAGACCTGACCCCTGGAACAGAAAAGCTGGTGCAGCACCTGTCGATGAGCAAGACAAATGTGTTTGGCGATCGCAGTCGTGTTGAGCGTATTCCACGTCCCAAGGCAATGGCCGCAGAGTCTCATTCACACGTTACACAGTTCTATGCTGACCAGGTCGCGGCCGCCAGCACCACCCAACCCACTACAACCCCGGGCTCCGACTCCGATACAGCCACGGCTGCGTCTCTGTTGGAGAAGGTGCTCAAACTCCCTGAGCAGGTGACCATCTGCTTGTCGGCTATGATCAAGCATCTTACCGAGTACGGCCTGCAGCACATTTTTACCCTGACCAAGTACTTCCAAAGCTTCAGCACCCGGTCGCACATGCTACTCAGCGGCACCACTCTCGAGAGTCTCGAAGTGTACCGGAATGCCACGGACCATGCTGAGCGCGGGAGCTTGTTCTGGGCGCTAGACAAAACCCGGACGCGCTACGGTCAACGTCTCCTACGAAAGTGGGTCGGCCGGCCGCTACTGGATCGGACAGCGCTTGCTGAGCGCCAGGACGCGGTTGAAGAGCTGGTGGCAGACCGGGCATCCTCACGGGTTGCTCATCTGGAGTCCATCTTGGCTGGTTCAAACGCCGATCTTGAACGTGGCCTGATCCGCATCTACTATGGTAAATGCACGCGGCCCGAGCTCCTTACGGTTCTACAAACGCTGCAGCGCATCGCTACGCCGTTTGCCCACATCAAAGAGCCAGCGGATACCCACTTCCGGTCTCCACTTATCGCCAACGCCTTATGCGCGCTCCCGGCCATCTTGGACAGCGTCATTGGCTTCCTGGACAAGATCAACGCAGAGGCGGCACGCAAGGATGATAAGACGGCCTTCTTCCGCGAGTCTGAGCTGACGGAGGACATCCAGGACCACCAGCTCGGCATTGCTAGTGTGGAGCTGGAGCTCGACTCGCAGCGCCAGGCGATCGCCACGGTGCTCAAGCGCCGTTCGCCGGTACCCTACGCCACTGTGGCCGGCATTGAGTTCCTCGTTGAGGTGCAAAACACGGAGCTGGCGCGAGTGCCCGCATCCTGGATCAAGATCAGTGGCACCAAGAGAGTGTCGCGGTTCCATACCCCTGATGTTGTGCGGCTGATCTCCGAGCGAGATCGCCACAAGGAAGCACTGGCTGCCGCCTGTGACGCCGCGTTCCGCGCCCTCCTGGACGATATTGCAGGCTCGTACCAGCCGTTCCGAGACGCCGTGGCCGCGCTCGCCACTATCGACTGCCTGCTCTCCTTGGCACGCGTGGCTGCCCTCCCCGGATACTCCAAGCCTACCCTGCTTCCAGGCGACGCCCCGCCGTCCATAAGCATTGAGGGTGGCCGCCACCCCATTGCCGAGATCTTACTCCCGTCGGGCTACATCCCGTTCACGGCTTCAATGTCCTCCCCGGCTCCGCTTGCGCACCTGATTACCGGACCCAACATGGGCGGCAAATCGTCTTTTGTGCGCGCAGTCGCACTAATCGTCCTCCTCGCACAAATTGGGTCGTACGTCCCCGCCGACGCCGTCAAGCTTACCCTTCTCGACTCGATCCACACACGCATGGGCGCCCGAGACAACCTGTTCACCGGCGAAAGCACCTTCATGGTCGAAGTGTCCGAGACCGCGCGTATTCTGCGCTCGGCGACGCCGCGCAGCTTGGTCATTCTCGACGAACTTGGTCGTGGAACCTCCACCCACGACGGCGCCGCCATCGCCCACGCAGTTTTGGAGCATGTAGCCACCGACACCCGCTGTCTCACGCTGTTCATCACGCACTACCAAAACCTGTCGCGCATTGCGGATTCCATTCCAGGTGGTGTCGTCAAAAACTTGCACATGAAGTTCAAAGCTACCCGCCGTAATGGCGATGAGATTCTCGACAATGAGGCCTCCTCGGCGGATGATGAGATCACCTTTTTGTATGAAGTCGGCGAGGGCGTTGCTCATCGGTCATATGGCTTGAACGTCGCTCGGCTAGCGAGAATCCCAGACTCGGTGCTGACGATCGCTGCGCAAAAGTCGAAGTCTCTTGAGGCTGACATCAAAACCCGCCAACTTCAGGCCGTCTCTCGAAACCTTGTGGCCTTCCTTTCCAATGGCCAGGGTTGCCCCACATTGGAACAACTCATGTCCAGTGTTGAGCAGCTATAAGATGCACTATCTGTTTTTCCCCTTTTTTTTTTGGACGGAAACAAGACACGAATTCGTGCGCAGCACTCGACTACCAACACATGGTGGTATCAATGATACTAGGAGGTCGTCTAGTCACTTGATGTTGCCCTGTCAAGTAATATCCAGTACATGAACTGAATTGTGCTGTGGGAGTTTTCTTTCAGGAATTAATTTCTTAGAATCTATGAGCAATACAAGCACTTCGCCTCGATTACCCTGTCTATGACATTTAGTGGTGGCATTAGTACATTCATCCATCAACTTCATTGTTGCAGCTCGTAACATTGAATAAAAAAGCAAGAAAAACATGCTGCTGCACAAGAAGATATCACATCACAAAAAGTAGCATCCGAATCCATCCGGGATTCACATTTCGCCGTGAGTGTCAAGTAGTGTGAGGAGGCAAATCGAATATCTTATCCCATAGTACTTCGTACAAGTTCGATGTGAATCGGTCTGGCCCGAAGAAGATCGATTAAGAAGTCCTGTTAGATACTCGCAGCAACTCGTGGAAAGCCAAACAAGTTACAACATACCTTACGGCGCTTGGCCGTTGAGCCGGTTTTTGACCACAAGGGAACTAGACCATACAGACGCAGCGGTTTACGTGAGCTTAAGATAAAACGTTAGTTTGATCCTTCATAGAAATTGTCGTCAGTGGCTGATGGCAGAGTTTCTCTCGATTTCGGCTGCGTCGAGCCAAAATGAGACATCATCTCCGGAGGGTGCAGTGTATTCGGCCCTGTCGACTGAGTTTCATTCCGGTAAGGATACGAAAGCCCACTAGGAACCGAGCCGGAGAATTGATAGTCTCGTGGCTGGACAAACATAGTCTGTCCGAGAGGCTGAGCCGCCATCGAACCGGCCTGCCCCGGGAAGTGAACATTTCCTCCTCGGTGGGCTCCCTGTCGCAGCCCCTGGGGGATATTTTCCTTCCCATGGTAGGATCGCGTAATTCGAGATTTTCCCAGAGTTGGGGATTCGACTGTGCTAGACGTGTTGGACAGCGTCTGTAGCGGAGCTCGGGTTTTCAGAACGAACCTGTGTTCAGGGTAGCTCCTCATGAAGAAGTTAGCAGGAAAGCCCTGATTTTGCCGTGAAATGTACATATGTATACAAAAACCCGAGTCGAAATAAGCAAGGAGATTCAGAAAGATATTGCAAAAACGAACAATCAAAATGGTCATTTACAGGGACTTGGCACAGAGCAGGATATGAAGAAAATGTGAGGGGCAAGACAGGACAGATAGGAGAATCAAGATGCAAGGTGAGAAATGAAGGAATGGGGTAGAAACAAGCAAAAGCCTGGATGTGTTTTGTTCATAGGAGAGAAGCATAAAAGAGACGAGAATCGAAAATAAGGAAAAGGGAGCGGAAAATCAAAAGAGCATGTTCTTACCCGCGTTCGTTCTGAGACCCATTTTGGGAGTCGGAATGAATCACTGGAACAATTAGTTTTTCAGATCGTCGATTTAAGAACTGGGAAGAATTTAGAAGAGCCACTCACTGATGGGAGTCAGCTCCTCAGGCTCTCTGTACGGGTCATAAGGAAAGCTCTCTCCACCGTATTGGGAGCTGCTGTCGCCAACGCTGGCAAAGGTCTGCGTACCCGCGAGGTAGCCATCATTAAGAATGGGGGCTGAACCTGGATAGTAGATACGGGCAGTATCAGGCTCATCAGCCCGAGGCTGGATCATGTCCTCGGCAGCGTTGATGGCAGTCTCCTGAATAGGCGCATGATCAGGGTCATGAATGGGCTCGAGCATGGACTCATGAAGGAGGCCATGATTCTGGGGAAGCGGAAGGGGAGTCCGCTTTGTAGTCACGACCTGGTGAGAAGACCCAATATAAGTGTAGATTCCCGGTGATTTCAATGGTTAGTTGTCGTCCTCTTTAGTCTCTTGAAATGCTCAGGCAAACTTACCGGAGATCCTTCGATAGAAGGGCTATCGTAGACATCACGAATTCTATCGAACTCGAAGTTGGATCGAAAGATCACTTCGTCAGATAGGATGGATTCCGATAGCTGCTGCATCTTTTCAACGACGCTCTTATCCTTCTTCTGGTTTCGGAGCCGTTTCTGCTCAGGGTTGGCAGCATCAAAAACTCCCATGCCAGGAAGCTGGATGCCCTTCAGCTTGGGAGTATCTTTTTCAGCAGATCCAGCCATAGCAATCAGTCCGGAGGGAGGAGGGCCCATGGGAGTGGTGGCGTAATGAGCAGGACCATAGGACTGAGAAAACTGCATGGAGCCCTGGTTGTGGAATTGATGCTGGTACATGTAGGGGTCATACATGTTTGAGGCAGGAAACCCAGTGTAGTGGCCTGTGTTGTAAGAAAATCCCGTCGGAACACGATCGTTGGCGGCACCTCTGGCCGATGGGTTGGGGGTGTTTATGGCTGCGGTCGCCGAGTTAGGAGTCTTTGCCTAGTAGTTCCGGGTTAAATAGTTAGTTAGGCCATTCAGACTGAGCAAAAGGGAACAGAGTCGTATCGCAAGCCAGAGAATCAATTCCAACAGAAGAGAAAAAAACAACAGCGACAACAACGAGAAACGCATTCTTACTCCAGACTGTGAAGACTCGGAAAGGGATTTCTTGCGTGCAACCTCCTGTTTGGCCTTGTTGTTGATTCTTGTGCGGATGTCATCGGCAAAGTTGCATTCCGTGAACCATTTATCATATCGATCAATGATATTCTGAAGTTCAGCTTCAGCTGCAGCTTTGAATCTCATGTCGAACACTGCTCTAATGTGACCCTTGGAGTGAAGGTGGGTAATGAGGTGCGGCTTGTCACTGGGCGTCACGTCGCAGACGATGCATTTCATGGGAATACCCACCGGTTTCTTAGCACTCTGGCGAGGCTTAGTAGCCGATCCCTTGCTGCGGCGACGGGTACCACTGGCAGTGCCAGAGGTCGGAGCAGTCTGTCCAGGAGTGGACTGGGACTCGTGGTATTCTGCCATCTGCCTAGTCAACTTCTCTCAACAGAGGATGATGGGTTAGCACGCACAGCTCATATAGAATTCAAGAATACTCAGTATTGATTGATTATTATCTCAGCCATAGCTAAGAAACTCTTGAATAAGGGAAATAGATTAAAATATCATCGTATGATAAGAACTTACCTAAAAGAGGTCTAATTATAGAGGCTCTCAGATTCGGGATCTGCCCAAAGAGACAAAAGGGCCCGAGAAAGGAGATACTCTATAATTAAAGAGACGATAAAGGTGTAAGTGAAGAAGAAGATTTGGATAACAAGGGCAGGATGAATAGGTAATGATTGCAACCGATAGATCCAAATGAGAATAACAAGAATCCACATATGACGATTGCAATGTGGATGGAGGAGGAGGAAGAAAAGGAGAAAAAAACATGGGACGAAAGATCAGATGAAAAAAAGATCAGCAAAAAACCAGACGTGATATCAGAATAATTCCAAAAAAAAATAGAATACATAGGATATCAGTCATAAGAGTACACGAAAATGTAGATATTCTTTTACGTGGGTCGTGGGGAGAAGTAAAGGAAGGTATAAGTGGCCCCACGATAGGGTCGGATGTAGTGGCATATAGTAGATACTATGAGATAAAAGTATATAGATGGCTTTAAATTCAATAAAGAGTACTTCTAGCACTATCATTAAAAACACACTCCTATATATATACCTTTAGACATGTCTACATAGTACCTACAGGTAAGTACCTACTTAGATATGTATGTCGGTGTGATGATCCAGGGGTAATCGGAGGTTAATTAGGGTAAGAGTTAACACGGGGAAGGAACACAAGTTGGGCATGAGCTGGAATAGCAATAGCAGTTCTATTAGCATCTACCAAGGCCAGGAAAGAGCTCACAGGCACATGTTTGTCCTGTAGGATGGCACATCTGCCAATGCAGGAATCATTATTTCAGGGAAGGCTCAAGTGATCAGGAGATTTCTCTCAGTGAGATTGAACTTTGCGATGTCGGCCGCGGAACGAACCCCGCAACTTTTCATCTCTCTTGGTACTGAAGCTATCGGCCTCCTTCAAGTCCTCTTCCATCGCGGGGGCAGGAGCATATTCGACAGTCTTCCCAGTTGTGCCGCAGTGACGACGCATGTAGGAAGGCAAGGCTTCGTTCACCTTCTCATTGGCATATCCCTTACGGTCAGTGTCTTCCGTTTTCGGTCCCGTTCGTTCGAGGGCAGGCTTAACAATGCGGAGGTAATCAGGATGAGAGGTCAGGGCAAGCTCAACCGACTGCAAAGGAAGAGACTTGTTCACACCGGCACAGATATTCTTGGCACGTATGAACATGTCCCCACCGTATACGGCCGGCTCTTCATAACCGTCGACGTCGGCCTGACCCGGGAGAGTAGCTGGGTAGCCAGTCTTGCCCGGGCTTTGGTCCTTGAGAGCTCCACCACCCATAGAAATGTCAATGGCTTTAGAGTTCTGTCTGGCGAGTTTCATCTCCAGCTGACGGCGGTCCTTGCAATTGTCGGCATCAGCCTCGCCAGGTTTGCAGATATGTCCGGTCATTTCAATTCCATGGGCCGGATAATCAGGTACCTTTGAGATAAGAAAATTGTCAGGGAACCCTCTCTCAATAAAATAGGTGGAAAAGTCAGGCCATTTCATCATAGGATTATCTAAGTTCTCAGATAGTATGTGGCCAGGGGTACAATCATCGGAACTTCTAAGACCGGTACGGAAAGGTCGACCAACGGATAGTGGAAAGAGCACCCGTTGATCAAGATAGTAGCCGGAAAGGGGGTTTGGGGAGACATTATACACACCAGCGAGACGATCCTTTCTCTTTGGTAAAAAGAAAAGCGAGAAGCCAAAAATCCAGGATGGATCTATGGAGACGCCCAAACGGCCAAGTAAAATGGGATTAAGGTGTTGTGATAAAACGAGAGCCGATGCACCGAATAGCGTCTATTTCCCGTCAACTCTCTTCCTAAAACGAATGATACACCACCAGGTTAGTAATTTCTTCAACAAGGTAGAGATATCCCAGAGGGGGTGATCTGAGGACGGAAGGAAATGCAATACACTAGAGTATGAGGATAGAGTCTCTCTTGGGATGAAGAGGATCCCCCAAGATAAATAGATGCGAGGAGCAGGGCAGTAATGGAAAGGAATAGCAGATGTGAGAAGATAGTTTATGAAAAGGGGAAAGAAACACAGAGATCAAGATACAGTTAAAGTTAAAGAATAATATGTGGTTACTGAGAGACCTGGACTAGACGAAGAAAGGAAAAGTTCTTTATCTGTGACTAGGACGTGTGCATATAGGTGTAGTAGATCAGGAGGTAGAACATCACCTATAGAACGCATATGAACCTTAGAAAATCAGAATATGAAGGCATCATTATAAAAGACAGAGAAGCCCGGAATAATAAGGTTCATGCATATAAAGAGGTCTTTATGGAATATAGAAGACATAGCGAGAGTTCAATCAAAGTCAAAGGTTAGGCATGGAAGATAATAACATACCGACTTACCTACTTGGCTTAAGTAGGAGGAACATAATTCATCTCAGGAAAAGCCCTTAATCTTATGCTGAAAGTGACAAAAAGATGTTCCATGACGGCTTTTACTTAGTTGGCACCTTTGACCAGCCGCTCAATAGTGGATACCGGAAGACAATATGCTGGGTGGACCGGAACCAGGCCCGGGAACTGCAAGAGACTGAGACCAGCAATTCCAAAGTGGGTATGCCAAACATCAACCCGGTCTTCAGGCCGGTCAGAGATACCACCTCCGATTGGGTCTTGGCAACTGAGAATGAATCGGGCGAGTTTCTCCCGGTCAATCCAATGCACACGGCCAATAATGGCCAAGCTGCTGACGACGAAGAAAGAGTAGCAGACGTCTTCCTTCTTCTCGGGTCGTCCGTTCAGCCCGCCAGTAGGGACCTGGCGCTCACTAAGCCAGTGAGCAAGTCTGTCCGTCTGCACAAGATCGAGTCTCCCTGCGATAGACAACGCGGCAACGCATGTGAAGATCTGGCCGGAGTGTGACTCGGCTCCCGGACGCACACCGAACCCGCCGTCAAAGTTCGCGCATGATGCTAGATAGGCCACCGCCTTGTCGACATCCACGGTCGACATCATACCGAGGAGAGATAGAGCACCGAATGCTCCGTAGAGGAAGCGGGTATCTTCCTCGCCCCATTCGTCGCCGGCAAAGCACCCGGTGGTGGGATTCTGGAGGTCGGATATGACTGTGTGGAAAGTCAGAAAAGTAATTCCTTGAAACATCAACCAGCCCAGAACAAATCCATGCATCCAAAACCCCGGCAGTAAAGGCGGTTATGACTTACACTTTGCGACTTGGACCCTACCCCCGCCCTTCCCGCGCTCGTCTAGCAGATCCAGGGCATCAACAAGTGCCAGTATCTGAACGGCGCTGACCGTCGACAGCATATGGGCATCGTGGCCAGGGGCCGCCCCGAAACCACCACTGTCATGCTGGCAGGAGAGAACGAAATCAATGGTGGCATCCCTTGGCAGTGCATCGGGATGACCCATGAGGAATAGGGCGGAGAGGCCCCAGTACACGCCGTTAAGGCGGAGATGTTCCGTCAACCAATAGTCATACTCATCCTTTTTGGTGTCAAGGCTCTGAATGTATTTGACATGGGAGGCAGTGGCCAGCTGCAATTCGTCTGGGAGGTTTGTCGGGTATGTCGCCATTTTTAGGGCTTCGCTGCTGCGGTTGAATGTGGAAACGACGCAAGAGGCAAGCGAGGCAATCTCCAAAGATCCGGAACGAACTTCTCGAAATTCCCTATCGATGAGGGGAAATGCTTATTAGGGTCTTGTTTAGGGTTTAAAGTGTTTAGGGTTACGGTTTTACGGTTGGTTTAGACTCAGGAGGTAGGTGTGGAGAAACCAGTTCATCCAGTCCACCGAACAAAGAGAATTCACCCATTGTGAATGTTGCCCCTCGACCCAAGCTCAAAGGGCAGACCCCAAGAGCACAGCATGTACATACAGTATGAGTCGGTGAATCCGACCTCACTGTTATTTCCATTGAAGTCCTCCGCTCCGAACGTCAGATGGTTGAGTGGCAAAAAAAGCTACATATGGTGGCGCTTATATGTTTTTAAATGAAATGTTCCGTCCGACCTACCAAAAATAAATGAACTGCAACTTCCAGTATTTTCGCTATTAGCTACCACTGCCTTTTATTCGTGATGATACCTGGCCGAAAGAAGTGGAGACAAGAGACAGGGATTATCACTGGTCCTGCAAGAAAGTCATCCAATCGGTACGGAAAATTATGACGGACGGCGCTATACCATCCATACCTGCAGGATTTAGGAAGTGGGATAGTGCATGTTACGGGGTACGGAGTACACAACATAATGTGAAAAGTGAGGGAGGATCGTGGGAAGTTCTAGAAAAAACCAATGACCAAAAAGTGATACAGAGAGAGAGGGTACCATATTTCGTCAAAATCAGGTGGTGTGATCTGAAGGGGATCCTTACGAAGAAAGAGTGAACTAAACAAAGCGGACGAGCACGGTCGTGCTTAAGATGGAATATTGTTTCTGTCCCTACCCAATACCTTCAGTAGTGTACTCTCCTGTACAGTCCATACCGTTGATATCAGTTGGTAGCACTGACCTTGACTTTGGCTCAGCTATCTCGAACTGATGAAGTCTGGGATAAGGCGCAGAAAACACAGGCGACTCGGAAGCATTTTGTAGTGGTAGTCATACCCGGTCCGTACAGTACAGCGGCCTGTACCCCTTTATTTGGTGTCTTTCATGGCCCCAGTTTAAAGATGGAAGGACCCAAAGTTACAGGGGTTAAAATCATCGAACCAGGGGTCCCCTTGTCGCCCAAAAATGTTTCAGATTTCCTGCACAGTGGGTTTGCTGAGAACACAGTCGTCGACGGTTCTTCAACCACTTCCAGTTCATACAGCCAGACCTAATTACCTACTGCACAGAGAATGTACCGCATCTGGTACATAATGCTCAGCTGCCAAGTGTCAACTGCTGTGATTACCACGAAGTGCGATATGGTTTCTTCTGCCAGCGAGGGGTGAGGAGTCAGCATCATTATTGACTCGTAGCACCGCTTCTAACTCATCTAAGGTATGACTACAGTACCTAGCTGGACGGTTATGCCACCATTGCATTTTTCTTAAGGATTTGAAAATTTCATGAGATTTTATATTTATCTTTATGAGGCGAGGCACACACTGTCAGACCGAGCACGCTATGTTATCTAACTATCATGAGATGAAGAAAATTGGATGCAACGGAATGGTCTCAACTCTCAACCATGCTCATAGTACCGTACCTAGGTAACGCGAATAAGCTTGGGATTCAAACTGATCTTGGGAAGGATTATTGAATTTCCCCTGTTTGGATCTACTTCAAACGAGCCTGGACTATCTGATCAAGGTCGAGAAATCTCCCGGCCGATGTTCACCCCTCAATTTTGTCAAGATTCCAGAATCACCTAGCCATACCGGAAGGGGAATCATTGGACGAGTCTGCGACCTGAACACACCCACGAGTATATTATGTTCACACAGTTGAAGTTCATCTGAGTTGGGGAACGGCGAGGGACAGCTTCACCAAACGGTCGGAATTGCCATCACTTTGGACTGTTCCACAAGATGCACTGGGCCGCTCATCAAATGCGGACGATTAAACTTTCAACATAGACACCATAACATCATTGATAACAGGCTCTAGACGGGACCGAGTGAGGAAAAACTGATCGGGATCTACCTGATGCTTGACAATTCTAGCTAGCAATTTCCTATTCTACGTGCCATGGGTTTTTCTTTTCTTCCTTTATGCTCATAAATAAGCTAACCTATAGACTTATAAATTTCGATAAAGACTCCCCTTCCCTTTAGGTATCCTCTCCCAATATCAGATCCTGCTACCCGTCCCTACTACCCGTCATATGAACATATGTGCGCTATAAAGTAGTTATACCTATCATTATCTAAACGATACATTCCATAGATTTGCAAAGCTCTTTGATAAGGGCAAATATCGAAGGTGCACGTGCTTGTTTGGTGTCTATGCTCACATTCCAGAGGCCATATCTGAGGCTAGTCTTTTTATTTATATTTTCTCGATCTTAACTGCACCATTATATATAATATCTAGTATCTGTCTCCGAAGAACTATATCTTACCTTGCCTCAAATCACCAAAGGAACAAAGAACAGCCCAGGTTAAAGGCTAACTATCTCACACACTTGAGAACGAAGTGTAGCCTCCTGGGCCCACCGAGACTTCTTTGTTCTGTTTTGAGACAAACGCCATCTGTTACAGGGGACTGGTCTAACCAGAATCTGTTATCCGGTACAAATCCCCTTCGCCCCCTGCGTGCGTTTTTTGAACAGACCAAGTAGCAGAAACGGGGGGGCACCTGGACCAGCCCTGTCCAGGCATTTTCACATTCATCAAACAAGCAATCCATCGTCCCTCTCACCATGGTTGCTTACCAGCTAGGACCCCTCTCTCTCACCACCATCCTGACCTCTATTTTTGGGACATCTTTTCTTCTACGAGTGCTTCATTTCGTCTCCTAGCCCACTATTTTACGAACAATCTTCATCTATTCTGTGCCCCTTCTTTTTTCCTGTGTCCTGTCTTCTTTTCTTTGACTTGATTGCATTCGGTATTTTTCTTCTTCCCTCTTCCTTTTGTATCCAAGATTTCGAGAGGCATGCGATAAAACTTAAAACTGGTCAAAGTACCCCTCATGCACAGCTTTTAATTTTATCTTTACAAACTGGTACACACAATTTCCGGTGTCCATTTTAACACGGCCATTACCCATCATCCACTCCCCCTGGTCTGTGGCTATGGGTCGCAAACCAGCTCCAAAACCGCTGACACTGTCCGATCCTGACGCTGTGAGCCATGATCCTCTTACAGATGAAACGCCTCGATCATCTTCTTCTATTCCAGTAGTCGACTCTTCCCGGTCGGCTAAGTCTCCTCGTTCTCCCTTTTCACTCCTGTCTCCCCGAAAACCTCCAACTCCAAATTCTTCTCACCCTCCGTTGGTTCTCCAATCTTCCGATGCGAAGAACTTTTACCTGCCCGGCATAGTTCCCTTAGATACCACCACCAGTTTTTTTTCTGCGGACGGAATCTCTGCCTCCTCCTCCCTTATCCCATCCCAAAGTCCCGGCGATCAAGGCTCAGGGGCACACGGCAAACTTGCGTCCCTCAGTCTCCTCCCTTCGCAACCTGCATCTTCTTCTGCCTCTGTTTCCAACCTATCGCCTTTCCCGTCGCTAGATACCCAACACCAGGTCACCACTCCCACATTCCAACCATCAAACCCTCTTGTCCATCAGTCCCACGATATCCCATCTTCGCCATCGATAACCTCTCCGTTCCAGGCCCTATCGCGCTCCCAACACGACAACAACATTACCACCGCTGTTACTTATCACAAGCCTCGCCAGTCTGCCGAAGATACAAAGCGCCCTAAGACTGCTGGCTTCTTCTCCAGTTTTTCCAAGTCGAAGTCGCAAGCCGCCCCGACTCCCTCCGCATCTTCTGCAATTATCCAGCCAGAGCCGCGTACCACCGCCACTACGTCCAACTCCAAATCTTCAACGAAAAACATGTCCAGGGGCTCTGACAGATCCGCAGCGCAATACAAAGCGTCTAAATTTACCCTGGGTAAGATACTTTTGTTTGGAGCCTTTTTATGACTCCCTCCCCTCTATCACCATCCTCCTGCACTGCCTATTCTTTGGGGGTGTGTGTGGTCCTCCGCCACTTTGTTCATCCTCCCTCCGCCCTCCATTTTCAAACTTCAAACAAGCCCCAAGATTTACCCTCTTCTACCCACAGCACTCATCTCTCCGGTCTAGTTTCCGAATGGGGGTTACTGGCGGTTGTGCTCCCTGCTACCGTTAGTTCTTTTCTTGGGGATCTACCAAATGTTTTGTCGCTACAGCCCTGTCTTGCTTTTATAGCCTCGTTTTATTCCTTTTTCCTTTGCTGAAACCAAATTCTAACACATTTTCCGGACTTGCTCATTTTTTTCTCCTCACTTCCAGAACCTTCACAGAGTTTTCCTTCTACCCTCGGTCAAGCTACCGCCCCGTCACGATCACAACTATCGCTCTCATCAGTTGGAGAAACCAACGAACTTCATCCTGCTGTCTCGCACCAGTCAACGCCCAAGAAGTCGAAACAGAAGCCATTCGGCATCCTTACACGCACCAAGTCGAATCGAGATAAGGATAAGGAGAAGGGAACCCCAGTTCTTGAAGGCAACTTGCTTCCGCCCGCACAACTGCAGGAATTGGACAAGTCCGCTCTCAAGACAGCACCCTATCCTGCCACCGACAGAACGTTCCGCGAGATGATGGTGTCGTCAGTCAGAAACCGGTCAGAAGACCGCGCTGCATCCTCACGCGACAACCCTGTTCCCTCTAAAGACCACCACTACCGAGACCACCGGGACAACGGCCGGTTACCCCCTTCATCTCTCCGCGAGGCCAGCGGATCGGCATTTTTCAGCAACCTCAAATCGTCGTCTACTCGGGCGGCAGATCTAATCAGCAAAGGCCTCTTTGGCAAGGGCGCTCGCAGCGGTAGTGCCGAGCGTGAACCCGTTGTTGACGATGAACACTATGTTCTGAAAGTGATAAACCGTCCTCTGATTGAACAGACCCGGATCACCCGCATATCCAAGCGCCTGGAAGACTCCAACGACAAGACTGAATTCTGGATGCCGGCCTTCCCTTGGCGGGCAATTGATTACTTGAACTTCAACGGATGCGATGTTGAAGGTCTGTACCGGGTTCCCGGAAGTGGTCCTCAGATCAAGAAGTGGCAGCGGAAGTTCGACGAAGGTAAGCTATGACATGTTTTTTCTTCCTATGGTTGGCATTCTATCCTTGCTCGCGAACTTTTGGCCTCATGTGACTAACAGTGTATGACGGTATTCTTCGAATTTTTGAACAGAATATGACGTGGATCTTTTCTCGCAAAACGATCTGTACGACATCAACATTATTGGGTCCATGCTGAAAGCTTGGCTCAGAGAACTTCCCGACGAGCTTTTCCCGAAGGAGGCCCAAGAACGCATCGCCAGAGAGTGTGCGGGTGCGGAAACCGTTCCCCAATTACTCATTGACGAGCTGTCCAACTTGTCTCCGTTCAACTATTATCTTCTCTTTGCCATCACCTGCCACCTTAGCCTCCTTCTGTCCCACTCCGCCAAAAACAAGATGGACTACCGGAACCTATGTATCTGCTTCCAACCCTGCATGAAAATTGATGCTTTCTGCTTCAAATTTTTGGTGTGCGACTGGCGCGAGTGTTGGCAGGGGTGCAAGAACGAAGCCCGCTATATCGAAGAGGAGTACACGCTCTTTGATCTACCTCCTCCCGAAGGCGTTACAGCCCCGGGCCAGCCGTTCCCCGAAGACCGCGTCGAAGACCGAACTCTGTCGTCGTCGAACAGCAGCAAGCCTTCGATCATGAGTGCGGAAATCCAGAAGCCTCCCAAGGTCAGAAAGAAGAACGTCCCTGCTGCCGCTGCGGAATCTGTGATCAGTGTCACCTCGAGTCACACAGTGGCCACCACCCTGACAATCAACAGTGGCCGCGAGACACCGACTCGCTCCGCAGAGCTTCGTCCTCTCTCGCCGATCAAGCCTCTATCACCTCTCGGAATTTGATAGCTTCTATTCTTTTTTTTTATCCCTTCGTTTTCTTCCTCGCTCTTCACGCACCTTGAACTCCTTTCTGTTTCCTGTTGCTATTGTGGTTGTTAATTGGCATTTCTAATTGCGGTTGCCCTCTGGTAGAGTGGTCGCGCATTCCTCTGTACATTCCTCGTGCCTTGAACTGTGCGTTTGGTTTCTATTTTCCGTATGTTGACTCAACTCTGGGCATTCATCTTGATGGACTTGACTTGCTGCTTTTTTTCTTGTTTCCCCGTCATTGTTCGTTATCAGTCTTTGCATTCCTTCTGTTGCCATATCTACATGGTGTTCTTCAAATTCCCCCTGTTAGTATTACGACATAACGCTATTGATGAGTTTCCTTTGTGGCGCCAGTACGTTAAATTCTTTTTTTTGGCAAGATAATCTTTTTTCCCTTTCTTGCTAAGTGCGGTCTACTGTATCTGTTCACATTTGCCAGTCTTCATTCTGTCATCCGCTCTCCATTTGAAATTCGTACGGGCCCCAGTCGGAAAGCTGGCGTGTACTTCTAGAGGCAAATCTTGCCTATAGACTGGGCGGTCAGCCACGACGTATAGTTACACGATGCTGCGACACGGGCAAGGTTCTAAGTCGGGAGGGTTTATTGCTGTTTATAGGCTGCTATCTAATCTGGTGCGTGTTATGTGATCTTTTCCTGGCTATTGGTTTCGCTGTTTTCACTAAGGAGGGCTCGTACTCCTGAATTTTTGTATACGCCCGGCTGAGTTTCTTCGTGGAATACCCATCATCATACATGAAGACAATGGCCCATGCATTGAGTAGAGACAGGTGGAGTGACGACTGTTTTCTCACAGAGTAATCTAGTCAGAGAATTCTATTGAAGCGTACTAGATCCAGAGGATGAAATTCCCACAGGGGTATGAATATGTATTGTTGATTTCTGAACCATACACCAAAGGAGCCTGAGTAAACGCCGATAACTCCCCAATGCCGATAATAAAAGCCGAAGATACAGCAGAGAAACTCAATTACGAGTGTGGTACTAGTAGCATAGAAAAAATCCTCCCTTATAGGAAAACACAAAAACTTTTCCCAAAAAACAAGAGCCCATGCAAAGTGCAGAAAACCAGAATGCGAGTCTGTCACAGCACTACCGGGCCTTTTTCGCCGCAACCTGCGTGTTCTTCTTCTCCATGCGCTGGTTGAGCTTGACACGCTCGACACGCTCGCGTCGCGGAAGACTGCGAATAGTAGCGCCGTCCTTGAGTTTCTTCTCGGCCTTGGGATCGACCTCGACGAGCCAGTCGTCCTCGCCCTTCTTGTTGGCACCGCCGTAGCCCCAGCGCGGACGCCAGGTCTGGGTCTCCTGGTCGAAGACCAGGTTGCGGCGCTGCTCGCGGGTCTTGGCACGGATGCCCTTCTTGGCTGCGAACCGCTCCCACTTCGTCGGAGGCTTGGGGGTCGGCAGCGGCTTTTCGCGCGGCAGCTCGGTCGTGGGTGGTGGCAGAACGATGGCCACGCCCTCCGTGGTCGACTTGATTGTGCAGGTCGTCAGCAGCTGGTTGATCAGCGCTTGGGCTCCGTCGCGCGCGGTCGCAGCCAGAGAGGCCTCGATGTCTGACTTGTCGAGCTCAAGGGGGTTCGCATCGTTGGCGAGGAGGAGGCCGAGGTCGAAGGTGTAGGGTGTCGCCTTGGTCACGGTGACCGCCAGCTTAGGTGCAGATTTGACGGTCGCCATCTAATCAAAGCGTGTGGACGTGGGTGGTAAATATTATGCAGATATCGCGATATTTGAAGGAGTTTGAACTTAAAAGAGGGCTTGAATGTGGTATAAACTTGACTTGTGATGTTGAAAAACCGAGTCTAGAAAAATGCATCAAGCCCGCCATAAACTTTTTTTTCGCCAACTTATCGATAAGAACTGGCTAATTACCGGCTAATTCAACTCGTTAGCACCCAATAATATCGTGGCATATCCTTGCGCTGCAAATTTCTAATTGGGAGGTACCTCCCGATTTTTCTCCCAGCTTTTGTTTTTTTGTTTTTTCCTCACGGCTGATCACGAATCCCATCCAAACTCTCATCGACAGACTCGTTCTAACCCCGGGGGTTTGATCTTTTTCTTTCACGAGAACGGGCCCAAACTCAAAACGATATGGCGAGCCACATTTCTCTCCGTGCTCTCGCGCGGGCTCTGCCACGACCGACTGCCGCCCGCGCTGGCACCGCACCCTCGACCACGGCACCTCTCCTGGCGGGCCGCCCGATCCTCGAAGCCCGCGCGGCCGCCCCGTTCTCGACATCGCGGTCACTTCAAGCGCCCCCGATTGGCTTGAAGAAAAAGAAGAACTACAAGAAGAAGGCTGCTGCGTACTTGACGCATGGCCGGCCGCCGGCGCCCGGCGAGCGCCGCGCGTTCCGCAAACGCATCCAGCTGAGCAACAACAACGCGATCGCCGTGCCGGGGCTTACCACGGTCCAGGCCACCACGCTGGCTACCCCGGAGAGTGTGGGCAACGTGTACGGTCTCCCGGATGCGCTGGTCGATCGTCTTCGCGTGTTGGAAGCGTTCAAGCCCACCCAGAGCTGGGGTCTGTTCCGCAAGCCGCACATGCTGGTGCGCAAGGAGACTGCTGACTTGGGGCAGAAGATGGATCTGGCGGCTGAGGCTAAGACCGTTTTGCGGACAGTGATTGTCGGTGGGCGGATAACTGGAAAGAGCATGTTGCTGCTTCAGGCCATGTCCCATGCCTTGCTCAATAACTGGATTGTCATTCACATCCCCGAAGGTTCGTAGCGTCTTGCCCGCGTGATGCTGTTGTAGGTCGACCTTTAACTAACTTGCTCTTAACTATCTACAATTAGCTCATGAGATTACTAACGCATCGACTGATTACACCCCGATTCCCAACACGAAGCCCATCCAATTCTACCAAGCTACATACAGCATGAAGCTCCTGCAGGCGTTCCTGGCTGCTAACGCAGACCACCTGAAATCCCTTCAAGTTTCCCTCGATCACAGCAAGGCCACTGCCAACCTCGCTGCACTACCCGCCGGCGCGTCGCTGGCCGACCTCGCGAATAGCTGCAAGGAGTCGGAGGTGGCGTGGCCGACCCTCAAGGCTCTGTGGACCGAGCTGACCACCGTTCCCGGCCGCCCGCCCGTCCTATTCACCCTTGACGGCCTGTCCCACTTCATGCGCAACAGTGAATACCGGGACCCGTCTTTCGACAAGGTGCACGCTCTTGACCTGGTGCTCGTGCGTCTGTTCACGGACGCCCTGGCCGGCACCGCACCCATGATCAACGGCGGCGTCGTGATCGCTGCCACCGGCGGCAACAACATGATGACCAGCCCGTCGCTCGACCTTGCGCTGAAGCAGGCTGCTGCCCGCGCCACTGGCTCGCCCGTCCCCACCGCCGATCCGTATGAGCGCGACTACGACGTGCGTGTAGACGACGTGCTCAAGTCCGTTGAGTTCATGCAGCTCGCTGGCCTGTCGAGGCCCGAGGCACGTGCTATCATGGAGTACTGGGCTGCTAGCGGTCTGTTGCGCGAGAAGATCACTGAGGCGTCCGTCAGTGAGAAGTGGACGCTTAGTGGAAACGGTGTCTTGGGCGAGATGGAGCGGGCGTCACTGTTGTGCATCAACGTGTAAAAAAACACAATACCACATGTTCCTCTATAGACGACTTATATCTTTTTTATTTTGTATTTTGGAGAGAGTTTTGTTGGGCAGTGGCTACGGCTCCTGGCTCAGCTGTGTACAGATATACTGTGTATAATAAACTGAGAAGACTTCCTGAAGTTTCGTTTGCGGCTGTGGGTGATGTGACTCTGTCTCTTTCTGGGCGAGAGTTTGGTACAAGCATCCAAACTAATATGTCAATCTAGCATGCACATCATCAGAGCCTTGACAGTGAAGGGGAAACTAACATTTCGGAAAGCATTACAACTCATAACACGATAACGCGATGAAAAACAAAAAAACAAACCATATCTACCTGACCTTCAAAGCTAGCTCCCTCCGCTCACGAAACAGTTCAGCAAACCCCGAAGGGACCACCCCGTACTCCAGTTGCGCCGTTCCTAGCAAAACCCAAATAAACAACTCCCCAGCCTGCCCACGATTAGAGAAACATTCCGCCGACTCGACACTTGGTTACACCTCCATCTCGTTGTCCTCGTCATTGGCATGGATGAAGATAAGGCGAGATCCGCTGCCGGTTGTTTGCCAGACCTAAAAATATGAAGAAAAAAAAGTGTTAGAACGGAAGAGAAGACATAAGCTGAGAACTGGAGTATGTGAGGGATAGCTTACATCAAGTTCAGTGTACTCCTCAAGAGCGCGCAGCCATTGATCTTCAGTGAAGCCCTTGGCAATGACACGCTCCTTAACCTTACGCAGGCTCAGCTCGACACCTCCGTCCAACTCATCGTCATCCGCATCGTCGGGGCGGCAGGCGCCCGAGTCAGCGAGGGCTTTGACGATATTGTAGATGCGGCTGGAGGCGTTCAAGCCACGGCGGTTAGACGAGGAGCTATCGTTCTGCAGACTAGCCTTGCTCGCCTCGATGAGACGCAGCGCTTCGTCGACGTCGTCAGGCGCCACGACGTTGGAGAACCGGAGCCGCGCGAGCGCCTGCGAAAGACGGACAATACCGAGCAGCGTACGCGGAGTCGTGTGGGTGAACAGCTCGCCGCGGCGCTCGGCCCGGCGCTGCTGGTCACGCATGCGCACATACGTCTTGACCATGTAGTCTGACACGGTCTCAGGAACTACCGGGCGGTAAGTACGTGCCTGGGCGACGTACGAGCGCACCTCGTGCGGTGTGAACACAACCGACGGGGAGCCATCAACTCCATTGGCGGGGAGGTCGGGGTGGCGGTTGTGCATGTGTACGTAGGTGACGTGCTTCGCTAGCTCGGCATCGGCATCGCGCGTGGGCGTGTCGAGGAGGAGGAAGAGAATATCGAAACGGGAGAGAAGGGCGGCAGGGAGGTTGATGTTTTCAACGGGGGAGATGCGGGGGTTGTAGCGGCCGTAGATAGGGTTAGCGGCAGCAAGGATTGATGTACGCGCGTTCAGAGTCGTGCTGATACCAGCCTTGGAGATCGAGATGGTCTGCTGTTCCATGACTTCGTGGATGGCCGTTCGGTCGTTATCGTCCATCTTGTCAAACTCGTCGATACAGCAGATACCATTATCGGCTAGGACAAGGGCACCGCCTTCTAGGATCATCTCATCAGTGACCGGATCACGCATGACGGCGGCCGTCAAACCGACACCACTGCTACCACGACCGGAGGTGTAAACGCCACGGGGGGCGACCTTGGAAATGTACTTGAGAAGCTGAGATTTAGCAACACCAGGGTCACCCATCAGGCAGACGTTGATGTCACCACGAATCTTCATTCCATCCTTCATCTCCTTGGTAACACCACCGATAAGGAGGAGTAGCAGGGCCTTCTTGACATCGGTGTGACCGTAGATTTCTGGCGCAATCGACCGAGCAAGAAGCTCGTAAACTTGTCCAGACTGGCGATACTGGTCAATGCGGCGAACCAGTTGCGGGTCGATGACCATCTCAGAGTAGGCCTTCTTGTGCTGGTGGACATAGTGCGCCTCGACGTATGTATCCGTCAGCAGACCGGCACGCATAGCCTTGAAACCAGTATACGGCGTAGGCAAGAAGATGCCAGAAATGTCGACAACGTCTCCGGGATTAACGCGACGCACGAGACTTCCATGGCAAAGAACAGTAAGACTGCGGGGGATTTGACCGATGGGCACCTGTTCAGCAAGTTCCTGAACCTTGACCTCCTGAAAGGGGAGGAACTTGGAGGCGCGCGACGAAGGCTGCAGTTGGCCCTTGGTCTGGTTCTGCTTGCAGTCCTCCGAGGGGCACAGAGACAGCGGGCCGTAGGTCTTGTCGTTGACAGGCTGGAAGATCTCGCAGCCACAGCGGTCGCAGGTATAGGCGCTAACCTGGACAATGGGCTTCACGTCCGAAACACGGGTCGTGATTGCTCGAATGGTGATGAGGTGGCCGAGATGCTCGCCACGGACCATGCGCACAGCCAAGGCCTTGCCGTGGTCACCACGCGGGGCACGAGGCTTGAATACAAGAGTATAGCGACGGGTGAGCTCGGCGGGAAACTGATCATACACGGCGAGGGGGTTTCTTTCGGCATTATCTCGAAGCGTTTGGTTATGGTTCTGGCGACGAGCCATGAGCACATCAAGGACATCATCCTTAAAGCTGACATTTTCGCTCGGCGCAGGAAGGACCTTGTCGACGGCGCGCGAGACAAGATCGACATAGTGTTTAGTGTTATTTTCGATCGAATCGACGAGATGCAGGTTAGGGTCGAGATTGCGGGCAAACTCGCTGACGTCGTCCAAGTCGATTGTAACCTGATCAATCTTGCGGTCTGCAATCTCCTGGAGCATCTCGCGATATTTTGGGCGCGGCTGTTTCCGGCGATTGCGTTCTTGCCGGCGGCTTTCGCGAGCCGCAGCTTCGTCGTCCTCGTCCATGAAGTCGTATTCATCGCTCAAGTCATCTTCGTCAATGGTGATATTGCCCAATTGGTGAGTCAGGGCCTGTTCGGGGCTGGTCTTGAAATTGGTGAGGAACTCCTCGAAGGCAGATTGTTGCGCCGCATAATCAGCAGGCGCCTTGAACTGTCGCAACGCCATTGTGAAAGCGATTGAAGTAAGGAAAGCGCAGTAAAATCTATGACCCGGGTTGATTGATTTTCTTGAAAGATTTGATGAGATAAAAGAAGAGGGGAAGAAGCGGGCAGATTTGATTGTGATGATGTATGGGAGGAAGAACTAAAAACCAGGGCACAAATGAGAACAGGCTTGATCAACTTTCCGCATTTACAGGGCACGCTTTTTTTTCATTTTCATGTTTGAGACCTGCAATGAGTGGCTGGGAAACGCTTTGACGCGTGAAGTCGCGTAGAAAACGCGATGTCCTGACGCGTACAGCCACACACCACACATGCGCCACACAACTTTAATTGATTTTACTGTGTGGCGCAAAGCACGTGGCAGTATAACTAACCCTGGACCTCGGTGTCGGCAACTACAATCGCGTTTGCAGGCAAAGTTTAAATCAACTTTAGCAAAGCTCAGAGCATCACATCACGACTGAATTCTGCCTTGACTTCACATTCATGTTCACCCTTCATCTAGCTTTCAGCATGTGCAATGCGATATCAGATTTTTAATTTCTAGTATCTAAATATTTCTCCCAAACCAGCTTCATTTCTTGTAGTCTCTTGATCTCTTTATGCTCTCTGTGTAGCTTCCATAGCCCCTCCATCTCCTTGGGCTCCCACCTCACCACACTCCGTCTCTCTGTCGCGTGCGCCATGGTGCAATCTGCATCATGGCTCCTCGACGAAACATGCGGCAGACTCCGGCCGAGATCTCCATAGTCCACCTGCGAAACTGTCTTGTCAACCTTCCTCCTTCCTTAGAATCGGTTCTTGTCAGCGTCGACACCCCAGCGCAAAACGTCGTTGTTGAGCTGAGCTATCGACCGTCGAAATCTTCCTCGAATGGCACCGCGGCTGCTTCAGGCTCCCAAACCCGGAGCGTGTACTTGGGGTGGACGGGAATGCCCAGTAAGCGACGGGTTGCGCCGATGGTTGGCCGAGACGGTATTCAGGGACTGCGTGGGACTCAACCGCCCCGCGACCAGGAGGTTGCGCTGGTTGAAATCGATTCCGCCCTCGCAAATACACTCGGCTTTGTCGATGGCCAGAAGGTCATGACTACGGTACACGTCGGCCCTCCGCTTGCTCACACCATCAACATCGAACCTATAACCCCCGACGACTGGGAAATGATTGAGCTTCACGCTACGTTTCTCGAACTCAATATGCTTTCGCAGATCCGCGCAGTCCCCAATCCGAACTATTCTCCAGACCCTTCCGCCCCCCCTGTGCCCGCACACTCCCTCACCGTTCATGTATCTCCTACATCAACTGCAAATATCCGAGTTTTGTCTATCGAGCCCCCACTCCCCGCCGATTCGCCTTTTGCGAAAATATCACCGGACGCCGAGGTGATTGTCGCACCGAAACCCCGGGCCACGAAACCCACCTCCGGCCGCGGTGACTCTAGGAGTGTGGCTAGTACGTCAAAGTCGCGTCGAAGCGGAACTAGTGGAGCAACGGGGCGGAGATCGCGAGAAGTGGCTAAACCACCACTGTATCTACGCGGAATCGACCGAGCAGCATGCAGTAGTTGGTTCGACGACCCGAGCGCCAATGGGTCCCAAGACTTCAGCGTGTGGATTGATCCGGATACGATTCAGGAGAATAGCCTCAAGGGGATTAACTACGTCACCGTTGATCTGATGCGCCACTCTGCCGCCGCGAAGCCGAAGCTCGACGACCCATCAGCCTTGAGACCAACCACCCGCGTCATTGCTCACCTTCGCGAATGGGAATTTGCTCCGAACAGCACAGCCGTGGCACTTTCGGCCTCTTTGTGCGCAGCCCTTGGATGCCATGGCATGGTTGGCGGAGTGGTCAAAATCCAGGAAACATCCGTTCCCCCTGCTTCTAGAAACTCTATCACGCGCATCAGGGTATTCCCATTTTCTTCCAAAGCCCCCAAAGATGGACTGAAGTTTGGCGGCGAGTCTAAGGCGGAACGTGAGGAATCCGCCAAGCGTCTGCGTCACATGTACTCCGGCGGTGTATTCACCGGTCCCATCACTGATGGGTGTGTTCTGGGAGTGTACGATGCTTTCGATGCCGTAAGTGGTTGGGAAGGTGGAATTGTCAAGTTGGAAGGATCTTCGGATAATTCTTCTGATTTGCTACACAAGGACGCCAATGCTCTGCGCTGGATAACCAGTCTCGACGATAAGCTGCTCCTGGACTTTCAGCCCGCCGTTGCGCCTCTTTCGGCGATCCGCGAAAGCGACCCATGGGAGACTACAATCTCCCCAGATACCCAACTTGCCGGCATCGACTCTTTGCGGGACAATCTGATGGAGAATCTGCGCTTCATGTCGTCGACAATGTTGGCTGGAGCCATGGGATCCGGAAAAACGAGTGTTGCCAAAGCACTTGCCCAGGTTCTTCGCGAAGAGTACCTGTACTACACTGCCTACTTCCCATGCAAATCCCTAGTTGCAAATGAGAGCCGTGTGTCCACTATCAAGGACACCTTGTCCCGCGTGTTCATGGCCGCGAGCTGGGGGGCCCGAATCGGCGGCCGTGCGCTGGTGATCTTGGACGACCTCGACAAAATTTGCCCGGCCGAGACGGAGCTGATTGTGGGAAATGACAACGGGCGTAGCCGTATCCTCAGCGAGATTGTCGTGTCCATAGTGCGCCAATACTGCACAACCGACAGCAACGTTGTCCTTCTCGCGACAGCGTCCGGCAAGGACAACATCAATAAAGTCATTGTGGGCGGCCATGTAGTCCGCGATATCATCGACGTCAAGGCCCCGGACAAGGAAGCGCGGCGGAAGATTCTCGAGACTCTGGTTCCGCAGACCGCGCTCGCATCTGAACCCCAGCCTGTGCGCTCAGTGTCACAAAACGGCAGCCGGCCAAGCACGTCGGAAGGACCCAGTCATTCCGACGACTTTGGTTCTGCATGGATGGATGCTGGAAGCCCGATGAAACGTGGCCGTGGGACATCTGCCCGCCTCCCCGCCACCAACGGCAGCGATGGCTTCCAGGTCGACCCGGACGTCGATCTGTTGGATATTTCCGGCCTCACTGACGGCTACATGCCCGCTGATCTAGCAGTCCTTGTGTCCCGTGCCCGAAATGAAGCTATGTTCCGCGCCATCAGTAATAGCACGAGAAACAGCAGCGACAACGCGCCGCTGCGACTCGCACGCGAGGACTTCGACAAGGCCCTCCAAGGTTTCACACCCGCCACGCTGCGTAATGTCCCGCTGCAACGCTCCACCACGACGTTCGCCACCATTGGTGGCCTTCAAGAGACCCGCCAGGTGCTACTTGAAACACTGCAGTACCCGACCAAGTATGCCCCGATTTTCGCGCGCTGCCCGCTCCGTCTGCGCTCCGGCCTGCTTCTATACGGCTACCCCGGATGCGGCAAGACGATGCTGGCCAGCGCGGTCGCGGGCGAGTGCGGGCTGAACTTCATCAGCGTGAAGGGCCCGGAGATCCTAAACAAGTACATCGGCGCATCGGAGAAGAGCGTGCGAGACTTGTTCGAGCGCGCACAGGCAGCCAAGCCGTGCGTTCTGTTCTTCGACGAGTTCGACTCGATTGCGCCGAAGCGCGGGCACGATTCCACCGGTGTTACGGACCGGGTGGTCAACCAGCTGCTCACGCAGATGGACGGCGCGGAGGGCCTGTCAGGCGTGTACGTGCTAGCGGCCACATCGCGGCCGGATCTAATTGACCCCGCCCTTCTGCGGCCCGGCCGTCTCGACAAGTCGCTGCTGTGCGACCTGCCGTCCGAGTCCGACCGCGCGGATATCCTGCGCACCCTGGCGCACAAGGTCCGCGTCGACGGCGAACTTGGCGCCGACAGCTCGGGCATCGCGGAGCTGGCCCGCCGCACGGCCGGCTTCTCCGGTGCGGACCTGCAGGCCCTGGTGTCCAACGCCCAGTTGCGTGCCATCCACGACGTGCTCCGGCACGATGCTGCCGGCGGCGCCGCCCCGGGTTCCGGGAAGTCCGCCGGCGGTCCTGGTAAATCCGGCCCCGCTACAAACGGCGCGGCGTCTGTACCAAGTTTCGTCAAGTTCCGGTACGGCAGCGGTCCCGAGTCCAGCGACACGCCAGCTGATTCCGTCTCTGCTGCGGTCCCACAGAGCAAGGCTGCCGAAGTGACCGAGAACGCAGCAATCCTGGCGAAGCTAGAGGGCATCAAAGCCGCCAAGAAGAAGGTGCGCGAGGCCCAGCACAAGGTGTTCCAGCCGGCGACCACCACAAACGGCACATCCGCGGCCGGCGGATCTGCCGCCGGTGCGCGCGGTGAGGTGGTGGTCTCGTGGCGCCACTTTATCGATGCGCTAGAGGATACCCGGCCTAGTATCAGCGTTGATGAGCGCGGTAGGCTCGCTAAGATCTACCGACAGTTTGTCGGCGAGCGGAGCGGTGAGCTGCATGACGGCCAGGGTAGCTTTGAGGTTGGTGGACGGAGCAGTCTCATGTGAAGAAGCAACGGAAGACTTTATGGTGTGTGATGAAGAGCTCTCTCATGCTGAGCATGTACGTGTATTTCATAGGTTGGGTCCTGGACACAAAGTGATGACTGGGTTGGTTATCAAAAATTAAGCAAAGTAATAAATGAAGGAGTAACACCAGTATGGTCATCTATTTATCTAGTAGTCCACTTAAACATGCTAGTAAAGAGAAAAAAGGTAAGTCCGAAAGCGATGGACTTGAAGATGAAAAGCGTGGATATCATTCCAAAAAATAAATAAAATAAAAATTGCAGGCGTGGTCAATCAATGGATGTAGAAGAAGGAAATTCGTCAAAATCATTGCGTCTAACTCGTAAAAATGGAAAGCAGAAAAGAACAGAGGGGGTAATCATCATTACAAAAACTATGAGTATTGCCACAGCAGACTAACGGCCTGGATCTCTGGCAGTGTAGCTGGTAGTGCCCCTTTCAGCGTTGCCTGTTGTAACCCTTCTGCAACCTCTTTCAAGATAGCCCGAGAAAACTGTTTGCGAAAGCGCCGCCAGTCGTCGTTAGTTGGTCGAGGATCCAGCATCATACCATCACCATACTCGTCTGTATCCTCCTCTGTTGCGGCCAGAGCAGCCGCCGCCGCCGTGGCATCCGTCTTTCCCGGTAGCAGTCGGAGCACTTTGTCATCACGGTCCTCGTCACAGTCATTCCCATCTCCTCCTGACTTGGAGCTCCCGCGTGCGGCCCGTCTTCGCGCAAGGTCTTGTGGTTGAAGGGGGTAAGAAAGCATGGAGTTCGTATGGGTTCTAGCGGGGCGATGGTAGTTGATATGGCCTTCAATGTCGAACTTGAAGCGGTAGGCCTGATGCAAAAGCTGTGGATGCGCGGGAACTCGAGTTCCGAGTTGTGGGACCGGATGGGGTGGAGGGTGAAGAGGCGGAGGATAAGATTGCGGATAGTTCATAGAAGTTGACAGGCCATGTGATAGAGAAGGGGGCATCGCCAGCAATGATGGTGTTGAAAACATGGCACCTCCAGGTGAGGTCCCGGGTATCCGGTGGCTAGACGATGGAGAAGATGGAGGGGACGATGCTGCCGAGGGAGATAGTGATGGTGGAGTCTGTAGAGATGTTCCAAGGTAATGCTTGTCAGGCGGGACCAGCCCAGTCTGGCCCTCGGAAAGGGGAGGCGAGGGGAATGGCCAAGGCGGCGGGGTTGATGGGGATGTCATAATGCTAAAGGATGGGGAAACGCCGGCGGGAGAAGAGATGGTTAGGACAGGTGGAGGAGTCTGGACGTCAAAGGCAAAGTCGAATTCTTGATGAACGACAAATACCAAACGATGGAGGCGCGTTAAAGCGGCAATTCGGGCAAGAAACTTTGCCATATTGGAGCGTGACACCTTCCAGCTAAGCAATGGGTGACAGATGCCAGAATGCAATCCATAGGACGTTCCTAGAGCCAAAGACTCCGCTCGGTCACGAACAAGTGGGATGGCGGCAAGCCGCATCAGAGTGCGAAGCAATCGCCGCACAAGCAGGTACGGCTCCAACAGCAGCACATCTCGTGACAGGTCAACATACTTCGTGACCCCCGACAGCGTCAAGGGTTGGTAGTGACGCAGAACTGCATGGCGAGCTTCTTGGCATGTTGCAGCGAGAGTAGGCGGAGGGGCCGGGGTCCGATTCGCAAACGTGAGAGACGCGGCAGCTTCGGCAGCGGATCGAGAAGCCGTTGATGGCGAGGAATGTGAAGAATGAGGCGACGATGCAGCAGATGAAAATGAAGGCCGGTCGAAGCCCTTATTAGGAGGAGTGTCAAGGATTTCATAGACACGTCCATCAGGAAGCGCAAGATCCCAGATCATGACTCGAACTTCGGCTGGTAGCCGGAGAAAACGAGGAAAGTCGACTGCTGGAGAAGTGGCAGGCGATGCATCAGATAGCCGTGAGGGCAGCTGATGTACTGAGCATGTGCAGGAACACATGGTGAATAGTTGAACAGGTCTGTATATTATGAAGATGTGGTTGATAGAATCCAGTCGAGGAGCTGAACAAAAGAGACAGCCACGAAACAAGGGATAAAATGAGTATGGTGGAGATAGGAACCTGAATTGAAGAGGTCAAGTTGGGTTGGGGATATAGGGGATTATTATATGGTTGGGAAAATGATTGAATATGGACAGACTGCGCTGGGGAGAGATGACTGGAGGTTCTGTTGTCCTGTATATAAGAGCTTGCGGATTGGAATGATCCCGGGGCTTCAAAAATGAGACTGGAAAACCGGTGAATGTATGTGCTAGTGTGTATCTCATGGATGTGAGGTGGAATGAGGAGTATTATACAGAGTGAAGTATAAGACGAGGCTGGATATGTGAGCTGGTGATCCCAATCGGAGGACCAAGTTTAATCTAATGCAATGTCAGGATCTTGGAGGTGTAAGGCTGGGAGGGAGTAGACGGGAAAGGATATTGCACCGCCGATCAAGAAAACCGGAATCGTGTGAGGCTGGATGGTTTCGGTGACTTTATTCTGGGGATTGGCGATGGGCAGAAATAACGAGAAATGAGAAACACGAGGTCCTCCGTTCCCTATACGTGAGATAAGGCCGGTATTCAGCGAGCTTAGAGAGCCGGTGATATGCAGTGAAGAAGAATGGGGCTGTAATATGATCGAGGTTGCGTTGGCGGGTTTATGTTGATGATGAGTTGGCAGTGAGTGGGCGACAGACGGAAGGAGAAACCACACGTGAATATGCATTCAAAAGAGGAGGAAAGGACCGTAGGTAATGTGGTCTTGGAGAATCGATGCCGGCGAAATAAAAGCAGGGGAAAAAAAGCCAGATGCAAGAATATTAAGATGAAGGAGAGGAGGAATTAAAAACTATAATAGTGGCAGGAAATATATAGATCAAAGGCAAGAATATTAAAGAAGCCAGCCCAGCCTCCGAAACACAAGCGGCGTGTGTGGAAAGTGGTGATATCACAACTGCGCCGTCTTTATTATTTGGCTATTTCGGAGGGGGAAAGACGAAAAGAAAGGATACCGGGCAAGAGACAGTGAGAGAAGAGAAGAAAAGAACGAGAGAGAAAAAAGCCCGAAGGAAAAAATAGAAAGAAAAAAAAGAAGAAGAAAATTTATGATGTTCGAAAGAGAGAAAAGGAAGCTCTAAAGAAGGAGCGTCCGTATGGGATATAGACAGATATATCAAAAGAGTAACTGCCCGCCAGATGGGAGGCGTCAAGCAGAAAACGCAGGTGACAAAGGTCGAAATTCGAAAAGACGACAGCTCCCCAAGTTGGAATATTCAGGGCAAAATATTGAGTGCCAGTGTGGAGATGACGATGACGAGGTTCTTGATGGTGGAGATTAAGCGCAGAAGCAGAGGAAGCGGTTTGGATCTGGGAGGGATCGTATGGGCAACAGGCACAGGAGGAAAGACAACGAAGACCACAGGGTTGATTGAGGCTGGTTCAGTCTATATATAAATGAACAATATATGAAAGATATTGGCGTATAGATGAGGGAGATGGAAGGGATACAGAAGACAGCGAGAGGTTGCCGAGTGTGCACGCACTAAGTGAAGATATATCGAGAACATAGAAAAAAAATATAAATAAAAAAATGGCGTCTAAATAAATGATTCTTTAAAGCTTCAAAAACCGGAAAGAGGAAGGAGAAGGGGGCTTGGTATAAGTTTGCGGTGGGCAGAGATACTATAAGTGATTCGCACAAATGGGATGTGGTGGTGGCATACAGTGATATATAAATGAAATACATATAGATGGACGTAAGCGATATATGGAGAATGGTGTCTGTATGCAGGCCAAACAAACCGAAGGGAGTGGGAGTATGAGGAAGAAGCCGGCGAGAGAGAACTTGGAGCAGGAAGGGTGTGTTGATGAGCATACACAAATGATTATACTGTAGGCCGAAGTGGAGTGGAAATAAAAGGTGGTGCAGATGTACAGCATGCAGTATGCATTATCTATGAGCAAGAGCAGTGACACGGGCAATCAAGGTGATTCTCCAGAGGGGAAATATTCCTATGGATCTGGTTGATGCGGTTGGCGATGTGCAAACGTAGAGATGAGAAGAGGCATGCATGCAGTCAGCCAGTAGTTACACCACGGAGCGAGCAAGAAACAAACGGCAGCGGAGAGGACAGGAAAAGGAGAAAAGGGAAGGAGAAGAAGGCAGAGGGCCAAACGAAGAGATAAAATACCACAACAGGGGAGGGAGAAAGCTGCAAACCGAGAGGTGGACAGGAATATTTAAAGATTCAATCAAGGTTGACATTTAAAGATCTGGGAAAGAAAACCCTGCAGATCCCACTTTCCAAGAATAATTCACACCCCCTTCTTCCTTCCTCTCCCGTTCTAAACTGCATACCCCAAGAAGATCAGAGCCCAAGCACAACATCAAAGATTCCCAAACCACCAGAGGGGCCCTCACCAGGTCAAGAAAAAGGGGGGGTGGATGGAACAGGGAAGGAGCAGCAGAAACATGTTAAAATCATAGCCCAGTCAATCATGTGGAAACAGCAGTAAACAGACTTGAGACTAGCAAGCAAGTGCCTGCCTATGCTTGCTTCTTCTCTTCATTCCCTTCCTATTTCCTCCAATAGTCTGGCAAAGCCAGTACCAGACGCCAGACAAATCACTTACTCTGGCTACTACTCGCACTTCCACCTCAGACCAGAAAAAACTAGCAGTCCAAGCAAACCCGACTACCACAGCGCTGGGCGGCGTAGCAGCTCGCACCAAGCAAGTCTTTTATGCCGAAATTTGGAGATGTGTGAAAGGGGGGGAAACGGTGTGAGTAAGAATGTAACTTAAATGTGCAGTACCAACCTACCGTGTGCGCAGCAAGGTGCTGTGGGATGAAGGACATGAGAGAAAGACTCGGCTTGCAGTGAGAGGGAAGTCAGTGTACTGTATTCATACCAGGCGGGCCAGAGTTGGTGCTCGGAAGGAATGACTAAGTATCACCGAAGGAACAATCAGATGTCAACGAAGGACTGCTCGAGTTGTGATCACACCTAGGGTCAGGAACAGGTGGCAAAGACGTCAGGCGACGACATAAATATTTGTCGTCTACGTTTTTTCCTCCTTTTGTGGAATGTATCTTGCGAGAGGCACAAAGTCCTTTTTTGGCGCCCTAACCGCACCATTTCAGTATGATGGAGTTTTCTTCTGCTTCTTCTTTTTCTTCTTTAATTTCGGTGATCCTCTGGTGGTGTGGGCCGTGGAAGCTAACTAACTCGGCTGGTTTATATTCTAGTCAGGTCCATCGGCTCGGCGTTTGGTCCTTTCGTGACACTACGAAGATTATGTTGGAGCCCGTTTCTGTCGCCCTGTTTTCTGGTCTTCCCTTTTTTTTTTTGGCTCCATGCTGAGCCGTACTCTCTCAGACCCTTCTTGCCGAGATCTGTTGGCGTAGAGACAAGACATCAATGACAGAGATAGCAAAAAAGAATGTGGCTCCATATGACACTGTATTAAGGGAGGGGCAGACGGCAGAAATTGAAACTGTGACTTAACCTAGCCTAACCTACTCTTCCTGACCTAGTTATGTTCTGTACTTACTTATACACATATACCTGTGAAGTCCTAACGTTACTGGAACACTAAACAGTTAAGAGAGTCAAGCCAACTAAACGAAGTACTTGGGGCAATATATACGCCAACAAGACACGGCTAAATACTCCAGTGGAGACAAAGGCCAAGGGGGATGTTTGGTGAGTAGAAAAACACTCAGAGGCTGTGTTAGCTAGCCCAGGGAACACCATGAGCATATTCCAGAAGCAGGGCCAGCCTGTACAGTACATCCTCCTTCATTGGAATCACATGGAGACACGGACGGACCCCAGGATGGCCCCATGTTAACGCTTTGGTGCGCTTTATCTAACTTCCAACCTCGCACACACAAACAATACCATTCCTTTTTTTCCCGTACAACTCAAACACTTCACTTGAACTAAACGGTTGAAGCCTAAGTCGGGGTTTTTTGGTTTTTGGTTTTTTTCTGCTCCCCCTTCGGCCTCACCGCCGTGGCTAAACCATAAAAAACCACCTCTAATTGCTGAACTACACCAACTTGGATTAATATATATCATATCAAGTGCATCCTTAGTTTGACACAAATAGATTAACTTATAGCTAAGGAGGCGGAGAAGATAAAGGTCCAAAAAACTTGGTTGGGTTAAACCGGCAATATACTGGTACACAGACCAAGTTGAGTAGTGTGTAAGTGCGTATGTAGTAAAGTTGCTTGGATCCTGAGCTATAGTTCTGTCTGTTATACTCCGTATGTTGTCTTGGTCTTATACCCTCAATCCCGCCTTATAGGGAGAAGAGAAGGAGAAAAAAATGGCCTCCTCGAATCACCAACACTAACAATAGCACCAAACCCCATTCCGAACATGTGCAAATGCGCGTCTCAACGTCTCCAAAGGCTTGCACATTAGGAAATGCGGAGAGAGCGGCCGAATACGACGCCGGAATCCTGTAGAAGTAAAGAATGGAACAGTCCCTCCATCTGACGAGTCTTCTTATTATCTATGTGCTTTTGATAATTTGTGCTTCTACATGCTCACTACATCCCGGACCCTCAAGCCTTCTTTTTGGCCATCCCATCCCACAAAATGCCCAATCCGAAACCGCCAAAGATCAGAGTGCTGTTGGCTTGCTTCTTTTCCCTTCTTACTGTCCCCGGTATTAGATAGAGGAGGTCTATTGGTCTTAGAGCAGTACGAACAGACACACGCATGTCACATCATAGATCGTCTCGCAAAGGTATGAAACCATAGCCCGTCAAACAGGAACTCGGACTGGTAGACAAGATTGGTTACTGTGCTTTTTGTCTGCTTGCGTGTGCTTTTATCCAAGTGTCTTGGTCGTCCAAGCCCAGCGACACGTTTTGTTTTATGTTTTAACCTGTCTTGCTTCTTGTGCCGTTTCGGGGCGTTTTCTGTTTGCTTGAAGCCATGTAACGTTGATGCCCACCCAGTTTCAGCACAACCACCACCACCCCAGGCATAACCCCCCAAATCTGACAGGCGATGGCGGTTTACTGATACCTTCATGGTCAACCATGCGAGAGATTTATGGCTTGTGGAGGGTGGGTTACCGGCCTGTCTGGCTGCTTCTGTGTGGTCCCGAGCCAAGCGAAAGAGACTTGGACGAATACCAACATACCACTACTTGAGCAAGGAGAATCCCATGAACCACCCCCCAATTGGCGTGTGCTTCTCAGTGTTGTGTCTTGGATTCCATTGCGCCCCGAGATTACTTAGGTAAGGTGGGGTCGACCATCGGTCGCTCCGGGAAGCCAGAAGTTTCTGGTGTTCTTTTGTCCTTCTCATTGTCATGTTCCGTGCTGCACATAAGCCTGTCCAGCCAAGGACCAAGCAACGAAACTTGGTCCCCTGGCACCCTCGTCACTTTCCGGCACACTTCTCGCATTGGCAAGCCATACAGAGCAGAGTTGCTTGCTTGGACTTCAAGCTTGACGGTCGTGCTCCAGGTCACGGACGCCTTTGAAATTAATATCACCGAGTGTGCCCTATATCTGAAAGCGCATCTGTAAGTGCCCCAGGACAGGTTTTTTGAGGGGGGTTTTGGGGGGGGTTTTTTCTTTTCTTTTTTTTTTCCTTTGAAAAGAAAAAAATTGGACTGCCATGATTTCCATCCAGTCTGGTCTCGCTTATTTTCTAATATACTTTGGCCATGGGCCTAATTTTCTAGGTGCCAAACTAAGCAAACCGTCAATGCCAAAGAGGCAGTTGAGAAACTGCAAAATCGCCCCCCGTTAAATATAATCAGTTCTATATTTGGGCTCATACCCTGCCTTTGACTTACAGAAGCATTCGTTACCTCAGACCTGTAAGCCTCTCAGCCTTCACTTGAAGTTCTCCCGGATAATGCGTGCACGTAGTTCACCCTTCCTCGTCCGTGCTGTCTTTCTCCAACTTCCGCAACTTTGGTAATTGCATTCAGGGGCCACACATTCTCCTCATGTCCCGCCCTCCCCTCTCTTCTGCCACCATCTTCCCCGGGCTCTCCCTCCTTTTTGTCCCGCCCTCGTTGGGTTTGTGCCCTCATTTCTTCTTCAATGCCGAACAACTAGCGCATGTACTGTGGCCAGTTCACAACCACTTAATGCCATCCACCCATGGTTCGCCATCCGTTCACGAGAGAATATGTGCCGCTGGTTATATTAACCCCACGCTGGAGCCAAGCTCTGACTACTAAGACTTGAAAGTTTATCCACGAAGGAGAACGGAGTATGGATGGCGAGATCCTGCGAAATTCAGGTCGGCTATAGGAAGTGCGTGCGTCGTCCTTCTTTGTCTCGATATCTTACCAGCTATTTCTCTACTGTGCCCGTTCGCCCCCAGACATATCTACCCCTTCGTCACAACGGCCACATTTGTTTATCGAAGCGGAAGAACCCCGCGCCAGACCAAGCGTCAACTTATACTGTGAGAAAATACAACAATATACGAGCCATGGATGAGGGGCCATGAACCTTCATGTATACGTGCTATTTGAGATTGGAGGTGAAAGCGAGAGGTCTACAAACAGACAGTTCGTATATGTTGATGTATGTAGCAAAGGAGGTAGCTGCAAGGACTCCGGTATGAAGAGACCAGAAAACCCTGAGCTGGGCGTTCCCGCGCGCCCACTTGCCCCCAAAATCCAACATCAGCGACAGGAGCCACGTTTGCTTGCATCCTGGGTAACCTTTAGGGGTGGAAGGGTCATGACTGGCTGTTATACGGGCACTTCATAAATTGGCACATGCTACCCACATACGTACAGTAAGTACAGTATATGGTTACAACAGGCTGTTGGACACTATACCACAAGTTACGTGCCAGCAACATACAGTGCTATACCAGCTTGATATCAAACACCCCCCGAATCAATTATGTGGAAGTTAATATAAAAAGTTGAGGGATCCCTAAGATTTAAATATAGAAACACCCAATAATTGGCCTAATTAATCGTCTTGCCTCTTTCTGGTAATTGTTCGGGCTCGGCCTGCCTCCCTTCCCAAGGAAATATGTTGGTAAAGCGTCCCAATCATCTCGGTTGGAACGGTCTGTCTGGTGATATGATTTCACTGCCCTGATGTCGAAAGGTTTTGTAAGTTGTCCTTCCCAGAACGCCTTACCCGAACACAGAGCAGCACGGAATCATAGGAGAGATTTACTCGGCCGGGAACGACTCTCTTGAAAACCAACCCCCCCCCAAGGTCCGTCCTCTGAAATCTGAGTCACCCAGGCCACTTTCCATCGCTGACAGTAAATCGACACCGACGTTACCTGTACCGGTTTCCACCAGCCAACTCGCGTGACTATCCTCCGCGCCGCCCTCCAATGTCGGGATCGCTCATACTCTACTTAGCCCAGCCAAAAATAGGACTGCTGAATGTGTACTCCAAGACATAAGTCGTATGTCACTTGCAACCATCCACTGATCCCTCTCAAGTCGCCCTCCCTCCTCGGTGTGGCACGGAGCTCGCTCGTCTAAAGACAGATGATACCAGTATTTTATTTTCTTGAGTCCAGGGCATCACGCGGAGTCGTCAACAGGACCCCCAAACACACAAAGCCTCTTGCTACCTCGCTGATCAACCTCCCCCGTGAACGCTTTATTTTATCCGTCGGCATTATTGGCACGGGCCCGTGATTACCAGTGGGTTTGAATACCGAAACGCCACACTAAAAACTACAGAGAAATCCTGTCCCCGAGACTAAATAGAGTTTACACCACCCGACCATCGATATTTCATAAATCATATCACCGCCAGTGGTATCGGCGATCGCAAGAACGTCATCCACCATCTACGTGCCCGGTAATAATGGCGGGGGAACAAACTGGGGGGGCGCGGCAAACTGGCTTGATCGCCGAGTATATTATCACCATATGTGTACCGAGGGGAGAAGGATATTGGTTGGAAGGGGAATAATACCTGGAAAAACAGAAAAGAGAGATGGCTTGGAAAAGGTGATTTTCCGGGGAAGTCCTCATCAACACATCAAGCCGTGTTTTCTCAAACGACACCCGAAAAATCACCAGTTTTCCAGTACGCGGTAGGTTAAAAGGGTCACCCCTCGTCAACTTCACGTTACGTCAGACAACCGATGTCTTTGTAGTTTCATTCAAGAGCGGTTTTATGTGCGAGCTGGTGCAATGAAAGTCGAGTTCTGAGCTTGAGGGTCGTTTTGTTTGTGTCAATCACTGTAGAGATCAAAATCTCGAACTTTGAGGATATGGGGCTTTTGTTTAGGGTTCCCACTTTGCGCCACGTGTGGCTGAGATGTTACCAGCCACATATACCCCACCAAAAAAATTCTCCCATATAAATTCAACATCCACAGCCCAGAGTCATTGAAGGAAATTTTTCCTTCTTCTTTTTTTCTTTTTTTCCCTTTCTCTCTTCGTGCGGCTGGCTCGACTTGAAGTTTTTATACAGTTTCCCCTGTTACTGGGAGCGAAGGTTGTTCTTCGATTATTCTCTTTTTTCTTTCTAAGAACTCCCGGTGTCCGTCGAGCCCCAGAAAAATCATAATTGCAGGCCGGATTTCTTCTCCCGTTTTTTCCCCTGTGATGGGGGAAAAGGGGTCTGGTGGACTTTTTCGATGTTCGCTGGGTCTGGGAGAAGGCTGGACAATCTTTGTACCGTTCTGGGGGGTGTTTTTGTTTCGTTTGTGTGTATTATCTTCGTAAATCATCTACGGTGCATGCGTTTCCAATCGGGCACTACATGTGTGTGTCACTGGTGTTCCTGTCCCTCCTTTCGGTCACCAAGATTCTCGCGGTGTTTCGTGTGAGAAGTCAGATCTCACCGATCTCAACTCCAATGTTGCAGACGAGAAGGTCTGCAGCGAGTATTGTAGCACTTTTCCCCCCAACAGCAGCAGATCCAGATCATCCACGTTTGCGACCCCTGGGTTTACACGTGAACAAACCGGGAGGCTGTGAGTCCCGATTGCCATCTCAGCGTCCCCGTCTCTGACACCGGCGATCCATGAAGGCTCAGCTCTCGATTCAGCCGGTGCGTCGGTGGGGTGAGCGCCAACTGTTGTTTGCTGCACGACTTCATCCGGCGCAGTGTTGCACAATGCCAGAATAGCCTCATCTGCTCAAGATCGCCTTGATCATCCTATTAGTTGCATTGCGGCTAGCCAGCGATGCAGTATGGTTTCGCTGCCTCTATGCTGGCTGCTCAGCCCAGCTCACAGCCCCGGATGACCGAACCTGAGATCGCTATATTCCGTTTCCTGGTTGTTCCTTGTGTGAATCCGGCTAATTGCAAGCCTCAACCCTTCGTAACAAACTCCGTCACTCCTATATCTCAGCCATCTCTTTGCGCTCTTGCCCACCCGTGGAACAAATCTTTTTTTTTTTTTGGTGTGGTGGGGGAGGCGTGTCCCAGTACCCTCCGTAACGAATCACGAGAACCAAGAGAGATGAGAAGGCTGGGTATTATAGTGAAAAGGGGTATATCGAAAGACCTATGCCAACTAACCTACAGACGATCAACCACAACTAAGACGTCCACGGTTCCATTCATGATTCTCGCCATCACTTCCCCGTACTTTTGCCTTCGTTCATTATCTCACCCGCGTCCTGCCAGCCTTTCTCAATCTCGCAGTTCCCAACATACTTCCGCCAGCGGCATATACACATCCACTCTGAACCCAGAACCGGAGTCATGCAAAGAGCACACATCCCGTATCAACGTCTCACATGGCAGAGGGCACACATTACACGTACGCAATCTCCTGCACCTGCATGCATGTGCGGCATGAAATGAAGGCAATCCATTAGACCCTCAGCATTGACAATCCCTCGCCAGCGGATCAAGAACCGCACACATGGAAAAAGCCCACAGGTCACCAGCCGTGATCTCCAATTTTCTCGCTCTTGTTCAATTGCTTTTTAGTCCTTTTTGCCCTTCTCGGTGGCGCCTTGCATTACTGCATGTCCTCTTTCGCAGCCCTTCCCATAACTTCGGCTCGCTCCGGCGCTCGCTTTGCTGTGTTGTGTCTAATTGCTGCACACGTAGTCCTCCTTCTCTTCGGCAGTCCAAAGGCCCTTGCTTGTCCGGTTAACAGAGGTAAAGAGAGCCTCCGTTGTGTGGGCCAGATGCAGATCAGCGAAAGATCATCGGAGGACCTAGAAATGTCGACAAACTTAGTAAAAGGGGACCTACAATTGCGAGATCGCTGCATATCTTTACGCTCTCAAATCGGCTTTTTCGTGTTAGGTCCAAATAGATGTTATTAAACGTGCATGCACGCATCTAATGTGACCGGTAGGCTTGTAACTTGCTCATGCTTATCTGTAGTGCCACGCTCGGCGCCGCTGCGCTCACTCTCAAATCATAATCGCACGCACACCCTGTGTCCGAATGGATTCCCGTGCTAGAGTGCAGATGATGAAGATGCCAATAGCCATGATCTCATCTCAATCGCACAGTATTTTAGTGTGTAAGTGGTAAGTATATATCCGTCACACAGATGAAGAAAGATCAAAAGAATTTGTTCTGTTCAGGTATGCGGTAAAATCTGTTTGAGTAATTTGATTCTCTACTCGCCAGGTAGGTCACCAAACTTCTCCAGTTTGCCCATCTCACGCTTCTCGCCCGATTCACCCACTAGTCTTATGCGGTCAATACGCACCAGCTCGCCATCTCCTTCGCCCTCCACGACATAGATAACCAGGCTCGAAATATTCTGGAACTTGACAAACCGGAGAGGGATGGATGCTGTGCCATCGCTGTTCCAATCGCCCTCATTCAACACAATTGCCTGGGTCGGGGGGGTATCATCGGCCTCTCCAAAATCGAGATTGTGCGGGTGATTTGTATACAGGTGAAGCAGCTTCGGGCGCATCGGCGCATCCTCATCGTCATCGGGAGGAAGGGATGTAATCTAGAGGAAGGGCACAGAAAGGGGCGGTTAAAATTACGCTTACTAAAACCACGGGTAAGACCAGTACACATAAGTCACTTCGCTTCCGGAGGGGGCATACTTGAATGGTGTGAAGCTTCAGGACGGAACGGAACGGCAGGAATAGCAGAAGCTGGTGATCCGCCGAGCTCTCAATCCAGTCCCGAGCAGATCCGCTTGAGGTCTTGCCCTTCGCCAGAGCACTGGGCTTGGACTCGTCGAGAAGGATCTTGGGGGAGTCATCGGAGTTCAGGAGCTCACTTCCAACGGTCTCAACCTGGTCGGTGATATCCCGGTAGCCCCGGGGAGGCTCCGCGCCACGCCACCAACCACCAGAGCCTGCTCCACTGCTGCTACCGGCAGCAGGCTCGCCAGCAGCAATAGCATTGGAAACCTCGTCGTTCAGCTTCATGAGCACACTTTGAAGCTTAGCCCGGTCAGCACCCTTGATCTGTTCGACAACACGGCCGTTGCGGAAGACGATGAAGGTCGGCAGTGCCGTCACCTCATATGTATTGGCAATCTCGCGTTGCTTCTCGGTGTTGACTTTGACGAAAGTGACAATTTTCGGATGGGACATGGAGGCACTAAGTTGCTCGAATATCGGCGCAATGACCTTGCACGGCATGCACCAGTCGGCGTGGACTATGGGTACGAGACGAGATACAGCGGTCAGAAATCAGTCTATAAAGAGCCGAGCTTTCGAGAACTAGCTTCCCCTCCATTGATGGAGAAAAGGAAACACTCGCTGGTTGTTCTGAACCATGTGACATCATCACCCCCCAGCATGATAACATGGTCATGGATGAGTTTTCTGTAGAGTGGATGGTCCCGTGTGATTGTATCCGTCTCCAGCTCTCATATCCGGTTCAACTGGTGATAAGGAGGGCATCTATAGTTGTGGGGTAGACACTCACAGTCTGCGACGACAACTCGCGACTCCTGCAGCACCTGAGCAAGGTGCTGGGGGCTTTCAATTGTAACAGTAGTGGACATTTTGCTGGTTTTTCTCTCGCTCGGGAAAATTCCAAAAAAAATTAACGATGTCACCGCCGTGAAGCTGGTTTTGCACCCGAACGCGTCTTTCTCACGAGATTCAAGTCGCGTCGGTCGCGCGAGAATTCAGTTGAAGGAGAGAATCGATTCTGGAAGGATAGCTGTATTTGACGAGCTTCACTTTGGTTGGGAGAAGCTGTCTCGCTTAACGGCAACACTGTTGGAAGAGAACGTATAAAAGAAGGTTGTCAAGGAGGTGCTATTTGTAGACCGATCTAGAGCTCTCCGCTTTGCCCCACGATGAACATGAATAATCGGCAGCAACTCTCAGGAAGTCGCAAGCTGTGCGAACATGAATTTGGGGGGTAAGAGGCTGATTAATCACTTTTGGTACCTCCTGCACTCAAATAAGCGGTGAAGGTACATGCACCTTTTTCGCATGATTCTAGCGCCTTCCAAGCAAACACATCCAGGCAGCACAAACTTACACCTCGTGATTAATGAGTGAGTGCATAGTACCTACTCATGTATTCATCCCCCCCTGTTTGGAAGGCACGTCCTTGAGCAAACAATTCTCGATATCCTAGAACATCATTCGCACAATCACTGTGGAAGAAAAGAATGTGTTAGGGTTTAACCCGCTTGTAACCCTACATATTAGGGTAGTCCGGATGCCCTCTGAGTTGGCGGGACACGCCACCATCTTGCTTTGCTTTATGAACCTATGAATCCAGATCATTTTTAGAAAGCAATGAGGGTTATTGCCGAAGGGTTATTTTCGTTCTATGTTACGCCACCGTGTGGTAGTTTGAGGAGGAACCCGACTGCCGATGGGAACCAGTCAATGTCTGCAATGTCAGGCGAAGAGTTGTCATTGGTCTATCACAGGTATCCCCGGAGATCTTATGTCATTCTTGCCAATGTTCCTGTAATATCCAGAGTTTATTATCTTCAATTCGCCTCATGTATGTGCTGGATATCTAGGTTTACGTATGCAGGTAGATCCCCGGGGCCCTTCAAATATGCCACTTGGTGCGCGGAACTTCCGGACACGACACCACGGAGTCCAAACTGCTGAGATCCAATCAAGCACATGTACTAATAATATGCAGAGACAACACAGCATATATCAAGAGATTCTCCTCATTGAGGTCTAGGGTCTATGACACTCCATGTGGTATACACACTCGAAGGTTGTTCGGCGGATCTTTACGGTCTCGCGTCTGTTGTCCGGCTCACTTACGTTAGAGAGCGTCAATATTTCGTATGCAAAGGCTTAGGTGCTATATCATGGGCTTTATTGCTATAGTTTGTTTCTCAAACGAGTTTCAGCCTTCTACTGGGTTATACCTGTAGCACTTTGAATGTTGATGTTTCCTTACCTTCATGCTCACCAACTAGTATGTCTGGTATATCACACCAAGCCTTAAATTGTACCAGAACATGATAACGAGGGAAGTCAGAATATGAGTGGAAGAAACGAAAATTGGTTGGCTATATTAGTATTATCGCTCATCTTGCGATACTTCTCAATCGTCGGCCGTATTTAGAGAGTGACATCTGTCCTGTATGTTCGTATTCTCGCTCCTTCAGGTTAAGCCCTAATATTACCATATAAGTTCCGGACAACGATACGACACCGAATCCTACACGTCAAGATCGATGATACGAAATCGACAGGAATGGATTCACCAAAATCTTCAAATATCAGATCTGGCAGCTTTCAATCCGGAGTGTATTCTGTGTTACTTGTCAAGGTGTATCGTATAGACACAAGATAGCAATACTGACATCATCAAGTCGTCCTGGGGCGTATGATCGATATCATGTCTTGGGAGTGATTTCGTCACCTGGACGCCACACATGAGACTATTCACCCTGCTATAGGTTTGGTTACCCATTATTAACCTTAATTTGGGTTGTCCCAAGCGGATGCACGAAGAATTTTTAGTTTGGTATTCTTGTTCACCCCGCTTTGCGGAGCAGGCGGAAAGCTGTTGGTATGTATATGAACGGGCCATGATCCCTTGATTTCACAAGTCAGAAAAGAGGAAATTTTGAAGGGACCAAAAACAGGCAATATTTCAACTGAACTGTCACCAACAATTATCTCTCGCAACATGTGTAAGTGCAGGCCCCAAGAATTGACGAGCAGGGGAACACGATAACCCTAACCCTAAATTTAATAGCATATCATCACCACCACCATCACCACCGCCATGACCGGTACGAAAAGAAAGTTCTATACCTTGAGCCTGTGCGGTCTCCCAAGGTCAAAGTTACACGGCGCAAGATTGTCCTACCGATCCCTAAGCAAGAGCCGGACGAGTTCGTGATCCAGCCCTACCCAGTTCCGCCAGTTTATCAAATCGAACCACCCCCTCCGCCAGTCGTTGTGGTTCCACAGCCTGCACCTGTCGTTGCCCCAGTTCCAGAGGCACCACCGCCTCCTCCTCCACCCGTTATTGAGCCGACCCCGCCACCAACGCTGTCCCCACCACCGGTGTCGGAGGGCCCGTTGGTGATCTCAGTCAGAGAAGACTCCGACTCAGACGCGTCGAGCCACAGGCACCGGCGGCGTCGTCACCGCCGCCATCACAGCAGCGACCGATCATCGCGCAGCAGCCGGGACGAAGAGATTATCCGTCGCGAGGTGTACGTCGAGCGCGAGCGCATGGTACCGTACCCGATCCACGTGCATGTTCCGCGTCCGCGTACCCCTCCGCCGCCGCCCCCTCCTCCTCCTCCGCAGGTTGTGGTCCCACAGGTTGTGGTCCCGGCCCTGCCATCACCTCGCCCGTCGCCTCCGCCGCGCATCCGTGAGGTCGAGGGGTACCGCTATGTACGCGCCCCTCCACCACGGAGAGAAGAGCGCGACTGGGAGACTGAGCGAATTCGGATTTCCGATCGCGATGTTGAGGCGCGAGTGTCGCGGTGGTGAGCTGACGTGACGATGATTGATTATTCGGCGCTGGGAGTTTTTATCGTCAACTAATATTGTGTGTGCTTTTCTTTTTATTTTGCGGTTTTCAATAGCCTGTGTGGTCTGATTTCCGCTAGGAGCCGTGACGAGCTCTCGAGAATAGTTTGGTGTCCATCCTCAATAATAATAGCGTTTGCTGGAAAATATCTGGGCTTGCTGATTGCAGTTATCTCCTATTTACCGAGTGTACTAGCATCTGCGAAAAGAGGCCATCGCATAATAGCATTGTGATTTTAATTTCAAACTCGTTGGCATGTGGTTCTTGCCAACTATGTTATGTACTATCGTGGGGAGCAGGCACTGTTCAGGCTATCCTGCCCTGCCTTGATGGGGGAGCATATATGTGGTGGTATTAATATACCACATACTAACTGACAGGTGAAACCTATAAGATTTGACGATGTCTCTGATGACCAGTCGACTGTGTCACGGTGCCAAAACAAAATCTGACGGAACAAGATATCGAATACCAAGGAAAAGAAAGAAACGAAAAAGCAACAAAAGCGGCCTGACCAGATAGAAGACTGTGCTCACGTGTGAAGCCATAAACGGCCCCAAGCTTTTCTTCTCTTGTTGATCCCCTGCTCATGCGCTCTCCAGTCTCTGTCACCCCGTGCCTTTCTGAAACCATGCCGAGACATCGCGTGGTATTTTGCCAAAAACCCCGAAAGCTCCACGCACTTATCTTGCTCTTGTGGTTTGTCGGCATCCGCGTTTCGGAGACGAGGAGAGTGATCCAGATAGGCTTAGACTTTGCGGATCCAACGGTGAACCAGAGAGAGAGAAAGGCTGGGCCGCCGTGGGGGATCCAGAAGAAACACGGAAATCCAGGAAAGTTCTGGATAATGAGCATATGGTACATACTACGCAAGATACCCTTTCTCAGCTTTAGTAAAAACCGGCTCGGCTTCATTCCCGGACGATGTTTCCGAGAGAAGCTGGTCCTTGGGCATGGCTGACCACTGAAGTGAGGAACTGAATCATATCTAGTCATCAGGACTATAAGAAACACGACTGCGGAAACAGGGTTGCAGGCTCAGAATTCTGCGGATAAAGAAGCAAACGCCCATCACCATAACGAAAATATGGAGGTATGAGAAGACGGCACAGAAAACCTCGTATACACGGGACCTTGTGCCATCTACTCCTATATTACCAACATACCACACATATGAATCACACTCGAGGCTCTACCCCAACATTTGCCCCGGAGCGTCAAGTCAAATCATCATCTGAACTTGTCAGCTGAACCCGACTGGAAACCCTTGAACTGCAACTGTAAACTTCAACGATCAGAGCAGATGGCGGCGATAGAAGCCCAAGCGCAGAAACAGCCAAGCTGATTTCGTTGCCAGGTGCCTGTGGTTTGGTGGTGTTGGCTCGGACGCTCCTGAGATTGCAACGTGATACGGATAGTAACAGTTCGCCTCCGCCAACGGCAACGGATAGAGAAACGGGCGCAAAGTTTTCCAACAGGGAGCACGGTTCCGACGATGAAAAACAAGAAACGTCGGGAGTGTACAGGCTGGAACACGGGAAACAAGACACAGTCAGAAGGATGGCAATCTATGTACTAGTACATGCTGATGTAACAGCAACGAGTCGTCCGTCCGTCCGTTTTCTGTACTCGGGGGGGAGGGGGAGACCGGATCAATAGTCACGGTGTTACTGGCCACCATAAGCATCCAGCTTGGCGGTCCTAGACGGAGGTCTCTCCTGTTCACAGGTTTCCGGTAGCGAGAAAAGTCAAATGAAGGGGATAGGAAATGTCGTGTGAGCAGTCCTGGAAACAACCACAGCTTCTTAAGTACAGTAGACACCGGCATCAACGACTGCACAGACACGGGATAGAAATCACCCTGAGCTTCGGGATCCTTTGGGAGGAAATGGTGGCATATGGGTTGTCACGGTTTGGAGTCTAGCACTGACTGGTACTGATCACTTGAATGACGATAGAGGGGAAAGGGGGATGGGGGAGATTTCAGTTGGGTAGCAAAATTCAGCGGCCAAGCTGTGCAGGGAATAAGGCTGTTAAGGAAGATATCAAACCCGCGAGGGATAAGTCGGTAAGGTTACCGACACTCGGTCTGGGCTGCCTTGAGACAACAGTGGCTGTATACAATGCTCGAACCGGAAGAGCCAACTTACGGAAACAACAACAAAGGCACTCCCTGTATTTTGAACCAGATACCAGATAAAGCCTACCAAGAACTCCGAGTACTCCGATAAGTACATGGGCAAGTGACCTTCCAAAAGCTTCTTCTTGAGCACAGGGGATCTGGGAAATGTTCACCAGTACTGGATGTCGGAGGACATGATGCTAACTAAATTGCTAATCGAGATCTATCACGTCTCTGCCCTTACACGAGATTCGCAGAAAGCTCGGGGTGTGATAGGCTGGTGCGGAAGACCCGCCTGTTATCCCTAGCATAGTAGGAATCTTTGGGTACATATGTATGCAAGAGCAGTTATCTTGGGTAAAAGAAACGATCGTCAAATCAAACCCACGGATCACACTCGACGTGTGCTTGTCTATGAAGAACAATGTTAACATGTTCTAATAGGCCAATGTGAAAGGTGAGCAAAGCCGATGAGCGACTAAAACACAACATGCCACCATCGAGGACCTAGGTCTATAAATAAGCACACCGAATAAAAACACCACCCACCAACTTCCCGAGCTTATTGGCGGCCTCGCATTCATCACCCGACTGTCGATCAAGCGGGAGAGAGAGTTTCACCACAACGGACACTGGGTATCCGCCTCAGGCTGAGCAATTTTGTCTGTCCCTGTGAGGGAGGCAGCCAGCTTTGCGCATAGTTTGTAGTGTCACACATTGAACCTACGAGCAGCAGCGGCATCTTGAGTAACGTTTTGTTTTTGTTCCTCGTAAAAAGTTGAACTTTTTTTCTTTTCTGCGGTAGCAGCATTGAGTCTCCCCTCCCTATCCCGAACCCCCAGACCAATCGCTTGGCATCATCACGGATGTGGAGTTTTCTGCAATGAGAAATACACTGGGTCCCGCCGCCGTCCTTGGAATTTCTAGCCGCATGTTTAAGTTTGATAGAGTGTGGCTTCTTTTCGGTTGTGCTCAACCCCTCAAAAATTCCGTCGTTCGGAGTTTGGCTCTCCAAAATGAAGGGATGTTTCATGGCCAGATGGGATCCGGCCAAGCGGCCCAAATAAGCCAGGGGAAGCCGGGATCAAATGAAGCAAGACAGAGAAATTACAACATTTTAACGATTCAATTCTTTTTATTTTGCGTACAGAGTATGACACGCATACCGAATTCTAGACTGGCAAAGACCATACAATACATACAGTACTGTTCATATCTACCCACCTAAGTTGTTCTAGACCGCCCAGCAGATGTTTCAATACCGTACGAGGGACATAAACGGTGGTTTATCACGACCAGCCTTCACTGGCCTGGCCCGATGGAGAGTGGCCGCATATTTAAACTGAAAGAGCAGGCTGGAAATTTAGTATAAGCAAACTTGAGTGAGAGACTGCGAGCCTACGGTGTCTGGAAGAAAAAGGTTGGTATCATTCCTGTCAGTCCGTTTCCTGGATGCTCTAGAACCTTTAGTTATTTTGGTGCGGACTGTGGAGTGGCCGCCGTCTCGCAGCTGACTTTCTTAGCTCAGGGGATTTTCTCAACCTAAACGCTGATTGACAGCAGGGCCGATTTTGTGCCTGAGCTAAGAAATGCCCCTGCTACATACAGTACAGTAGACACTAAATACCTACTGTACTGGGATTCTTCTCTCTAGCCCATATGTTTCTCTATATCCATGTGAGGGCCGGGTCAGTTGAAGAGGAAACATGCGGGCCATGGCCCAGACAAGCAACGGACTTTGTTCTCTGAGAAGAATCTCTGTCGGAGTGAATGATCCAAATACGACGTCGTATTGAAGGCGTAAGCTAGGTATCTAGAGTTTTGTGGTACCTGCATACAACGGAGCCGGATTCAGAAATGCGCCCCGAAAGTAAAGGGGGAAGCTGAGATGTGCGTCAAGATTAAGGAACCTCCATAACCTGTTTTTTGGTAAAGGAAAAAGGGAAGGAGTTACCAGAGGCAGATCATAGCCCATACTGTGTTGCCGGGTTCTGTTTACGAATTTATGGATATTTGACCTCCTCTTCTCAACATGCAACTCTTGACCCCAAGTGTGTGTCCTACGTGGACGTCTCGTAGCCAGTGAGATAGCCCACCCATATCCCAAGCAAGAAAGTCGCATCACACCCGCGAACGATGATGATGCCGTGACGAAGTTTGAGATACCACCCTAGACACCTTGCCAAGTGTGAGAAACAGTTGTGTGATCTCTTGTTAGCTGCTGTAAAATGAAAATCGTAAGGGGCGCTTTGGGCAATGTTAACGTGCACATTGCACTTAGTATTGATCCTGCTTGGAATTTCCCTATTCTCTCACCTGAAAACTACTCGATTTAGAGAAAGGGACAAATGAGGGGTGCTCACCAGAGTCACAGGCCACATTCTGCCCACAACGGAAAACGGGAACACATGAACAAGCAAAATGCCAGCTTACCTAGGGTATGGACAGTGCAAGGTGCCTGCATATCGTCTAATCGAATTATGCAGGAAAAAAGGGATGGGAAAAAAAGACTAGATTATCGAGCGAGCCCGATCTGCCTGTTCGGTTAGCTTTCGCTCACTGTCTGTGACTTCTCATCTGGACTTTTTCATCCTTGCGTGGTGAACGGAGGTCGGTACTACCTCACCTTGAATTTCTGGGTTTGTGCACATGCGGCCGGATCGGTTAGACGCATGGGAACTAGTTGCTTTGGCACCTTGCACTGATTTGACAGCCCACAAATAGACATCTCCTCCTCCGTGCACCTAAGAGTCTGGCTTGTGAACGCTGAGTTTAAGCTGACTCTTTTAATTGAAGGGGGGCCAATTCAGAGTATGAAGATGTACAGTACTGTATATACAAGATGAGGACCTGATCTTGTTCGGCCCACTATTGGATGGCAAATAAGCTGGATTGTTACCGTGTTGGCGGCTACGTGGATAATTGTATCTGAGTGGACATTAGCAGAGTGCTAGATGAGTCTCGATTGGCTAGAAGAAACCGGATCTGGATCCAGTACAGCAGATGTCTCAATACAATACGCCACTGGACTCCCCGAGGCTTCATTTCAAAATCAGGATGTTTTCGATTGATTAAATGTTGTTCGGAGATGTATCTAGGTACTCTATATGTCTGTCCCGGCATATATTCAATCTTGAATGTCGGACTTCGCAATTGTTTTGATATGAGTCGTGAGTATTGTATCACTGACACATCGAGGCCACTGCCTCTCTCTGGATCAGACTTTGCCACTTCAACGGCACTCGCCGATATAGCGGTTGCATTTCACGCCAGCGTACAGGTACCTGCAGCTGATATCGCCTCCTGCATGATACATATGCAGTATGGTATATATCATGACCAGTACCAGCCACATATATAAGGAATCACAGCAAGGAGAAACGTCGCATCCAAGATAGGCCGATGGTATCACGATGAGGGAATAAAAAAACAAATACAAGTTCTTGTCTCGGTTGAAAATTTTCTCCGCTCAAATCCTGCATGCACTTAACCACCTCACCACATAAAAACATGAGCTGTACATCATCTAGAGCTAAAGTGGTTGCATTTTTCGCAGCCAACACTGGCACACCCACTTTTCCCACGCCCCATTTTGTCATCTTATCTTTGCTGGGTAGGCCAATGGCAATGCCAGAATCACTGTCTGGTTGGCCTTGTTCACCGCCTGACTGCGAGAACGGGTCATTTGTTTTCGGCGGGAATCTTATATTTCAGGATGGCGAGAAGTAGTAATACGTGCATACTGGGTGCCCGACAGACTGGCCCACAGATTACCAAACACGCTGTGGTTATGTCCGAGCATCGCAACAGACATATCTGTAAAGACAAGTTCAGCCTAGCTTCAGGACCTTGATGATAATAAGCTTGAAAGCCGAGTTCAGTTGCAGAATTGTGGACCACAGCCACAGATTGTGTGCTTGTGACCCTTTTGGTTATATTTAGTGAATCACGAATAGGGCTGACGAGAAGGGAGAAAAGAACCAGAGAGGACCGAAGTGTGTTGTGTCTACCGACTTCCCAGTTCCTACACTGCTGGAAGGTGGCCAGTCGAGAATGGCAAAGCTTCCCATAAAATTCCTCCACGAGTGTGCACCTTGCGGTCAGCAACGATTACCATGCTTCCGATGACAAGATAAATTGGAGCAACAGGAAACAGAATCAGTATAAATTCTGCAGCCCTGGTGTCTGCCTCCTGTAGTTCTTATGACGGAATCAGGAAAGAAGAACGCCAGAAAGGTAGTGCGCAGCCCGGACCCAGTCACCGAACGCAACGCCGCGGATTCAGAGCAGCATTCGCTAGTCAGGCCGCTTGGGTTTGGACGGATATGTCAAATGCCGATGCAGATGCAGGCCAGCGCGGACCAGGATCCTCCACCGGGTTGCTTAACGAGCGGCGGCTGGCCCAGCCACACCTCATAATGTTCCACTGAGCAGCAACGTTGGGGGCTATCAGAAGGTTCTACAACACGAAAGTTCGGACAGGAGAGAAGGGCAGGTGTCTCAAAGCCGCGGCCGTTAGTCCTATTCCTCCGCACAAGCTAAAACCCCGTACCACAGTACCGCCCGTGTATCTATCTTGGCCGTTGTGATATCCCAGACCATTTCGGAAGCCAATGCAAGACAACAGGCAAACGAATCAACCTAAAGGTCCCTCCCATCAAAAACAGGAAGGTCCAGTCTGGAGAATTGCTGGTCAATTACTGCTGCACACAAAGCCAGGTCTCCGATGTTGATGTGCTTATGCTTGTGCTTGTCATAGAGTGAGACGTCTTCCAGAAGATACTCCATCTTCTTAGAAGCATCAGCATCAGATATTCAAACAGTTCGTCTGGGATGGTCTCTTGGAGGTTTCATCCAAAGTTTCTGGCCGTTAATTATAGCCGCTGAAAGTCTCCCAAACATATTTGATGATTTCCCCCGTTTTCGCTTGAGTGCCCTGAAAACCGGAGCAAGTAAGCATCAGGGTTATCTCGACACTTACTGATCTTGGAGGCTCATCTCGTTATTATGAGCACCGTATGGTACTCGTCTTTGTTGTCGGCGACATAATGCCCTCATTCCGGCCGCCCTGAAAGCTGTGCTCTCTCCCCCTCCACTCTATGGATGCAGTCTATCTTCATGTAACTATACCACCAGTATTTCTTTTTTACATGTGCCACTTTCCAGGGCTGGGACAGTTCATTGTCTAGGTTTGTTGATGTCTCGAAACCCACCGCGAACCATATCTGAGCAGGCCTTGAATCACCCTGGTGCTGCCTCTCCGGGGTGAAACGGTCTGACATTCTTCTCAGCATTGGTGGTTATATTTGGCGCCCAGCATCACCATGTCCTTGTAACCCGCCTCATCATGTTTGAGATTTGCATACAACCTCTTCAGTTGGAGAATACACAGGAAGCCGCGCAGTTATCCGTCGAAGATTAAAAGGAAACATGAGCTCACGCGATGATACATGCAACTATACCATTATTTTCCCACTGACTACTCCTGCTTGTCAACATATTCCATGTAGTAGTGTGGTACATATGTAGAAGTGAAGCATGCCGTGTGCACCTCACCCCACCAAGGGTTGATCACTCAAGTGTCGCGGCCATAATACAGTGGCTCATAGAGGGCTGAATGCTGAATATTTTAGGCTTAGACTTGACAGCGCTCACGATAAGCTCCGAGCCGCCTCTCATACAACGGATTTTCTTTTCTGGTTTATTTCCTTCATGCAGCCTTTAGCTATCTTAGCCTCGCCCAGATGCCCGTTCCTGGATGTGAAGGCTATTTGCCACAGGTGCTTTCTTTTTCGAGTCATTCAGTTTTCCTTTTTCTCAGTTCGGAGTTCCTAGCGGCGCCGTGAGATGGTTTCTCGAATTCTACTAATTTGTTTTCCCAGGCCATCTCGTGCTGTGCCTCGACTTTTTATTTTTTATTTTTATGGTTTTTTATTTTTTATTTTTTATTTTTTTTATTTTTATGTTTTATTTTTGGATCTGCCTTGGAATGGATGCTCTTTTCTTTTCCTTTGTTGTTGTTCATTTAAAAATTTAAATACTACAAACAGGATCCCCACTGGGCTCTCCCTGACAGAAGGTGGTGGGTGGGTTTAAGCCGGACATAAGTAGGCCGACGGCCTTGTAAATTATTCGTTTCTCGATACATACTGTACTTGGGTTCGGCGTTGCAACTTGCTCCGTCCTGCAGTCCACTTTTTGTCTTTATATTTTATGCTATTTTAGCTACAGAGTAACACAAGACGGAGTTTTTCATCTGCTCTGGACATGCCTCCGCTTCTTTTCAAACTCGGGTTTTCATTTGAAGGCACAGTACTCGACTGTCTCAAGAAATACATTCCGTGGAAGACTAGAAGTCCCAAGAAAGTCAGACTGCTGGGCTGGTTCACTGCTAGTTCTCTTCCGGCGAGCTGGGAACTGACTTACCACTTGACCTTTACATAGAGTAGACGGCACGGGAAACCTTGGAACCTTCTTTTGTTGTCTCCGATGAGTCTAGACTGGATGGGACGTTTCACAGCCAGTGCTCGTTCTTCGCTGTGCTGTGTTGTGCATCGCTTGGACTCCTCTTGACAAGCAGTATGACATCCTGGAGCGCTAGGCCCTGCGATGGCAATCTACACTACAATATTCGTATACTGAGTGGAAAGAAGGATGCCATCACGAATTACATACTGTGAGGGCACACTACTGTAGATGTTTACAGGGGAAAGGAACATATATTGTTCATCATATGCTTTGAAATATTGGTCCCAAAGTGCACACTCTCATCCTTCCCTTTCGTCAACATTCTTTTCCTTGGCCACCGTATCCATTCGCTTTATCAGAGAATCAACGTACACATGAGGCTTGCTTATCCCGCCTTGTAAAAAAACCCAGACAAAACAAAGAGAACCAGACCCCCCTCTTTCCCCAAACTTAGCCTGGGCAGCCGTGCCCTGTCAGGTCTTTTTTTTTTTTTTTGGCTGGTCTCTGAGATTGCCTGAGCACAGTGATACGGCTCTTTAACTTAGCTTGCTATAAGCCGGGCCCTCCATGTCTCTGTCTCCTGCATCTCGCCTGTTCCCCGATAAAACGATATCCGCAATAAGTGAATCAGACTGTGTTAAACCCATTATGAAAGCGTGTAGGAAGGGCAGCCAGAACCGTTGATTTCGTGATTACCCTTCTAGCATTGAAGAGCAGACTTCCCCTTTGCGTGCTATAACAGTACACCTCAAGACGAGACTCACCGGCTACCTACTGATCACAAGTGGTTCCTTTCTACTGAAGATATCGACCTGACAGCCCATTTTCAAATTTGGGCTTTTCTACTTGTACTCTTCCGAAAAAAAAAAAGCCCCTAACGTGACGGCTAACCACCGGGGGATTTTATCTTCTGATAATTTGAAGGTATCTTTACTGTGGACTCCGTGCCAGCCAGGTACTGTACATACTGCAAGATGAAGACACAATGTCGAACCCACCAATGTGCATGAGGCACCAGGGGGGTATTTCGATTTTTGGTCTAGCTTAGTTTTCTTTTCTGGGATTCTTTCTCTCTTCCCTTTGTGCTAGTATCCTCAACCACTTGTTCCTGGAGTAGTGGGTGGAGTGGAGTGAATCCTGAATTAAGGAAGGAAAAAAAAAGACAAAGAAAAGATATATTTTCTGTCCATTCCAACAAGTAACAACCACCACCCCTGACACCCTTCGTAGTATGGTGTACTCTTCTTTCTACCGCATGCTGCATATTACCCTGTTGTAATGGATCCATACTACGCTGAATTCGAAAAATTTGGAGGTTTATTCGCACAGCCAGCGGTGGGACGGACGGGCTCCTGAATCCCGTTACCTGTCCTGCTGCTGCAACATTATCGACTGTCCGTTATTCTCTCTCTGGTTTTGTAACCCTCCTGGTGCTTCAAACTTGCGGACCAGAATTGTCACCGGCCTACTCCCCTCCTTTTTACCCCTTTCTCCGACTTTCCTTGACACACACTGAAGCAGAGAGTTGCACTATTCCAACCTCCTTGATCTGGATTGCATTCAAGCTTACTTTTCCTATCTCTCTCTGTTGAGCTGGTCTGAACGGTTTCTTACTATTAATTCTCTGCCTTTGTGCTCCATGGTCCTCTTCTTTCCTTCACGTTTTCTCCTTCTCCCTCCACTGATTCCAATCGCTGGCTGCATGACTTGGACGGTCTTTGCCGGTTTCCAGTTTTCTCATATATCATATCTTCCATATCCAGGAAACTCCCCAGACCTGCAGGGAATTCATTTGGAGCTAACTCTTTTCTCTGGCCTGTTCATTTCTTTCCTTTTTATTTCTTTTCACTTGCCGTAATCTTTAAACTATCGATCTTCTGCTCACTCTGCCCTTTTCTTTCTTTCTTTTTCCGTTCCTCACCTGCTGTCTTATCACCACTTCTATCACTGGAGTTTCCGGGGGATTTTGGACACTAATTGAAATCCAAAATTTCAAGCCTCTCTTCCTCTCCCTCTACTCATCCGAATTCCGATTCTTCCACTCTCCCTCTGACGACCTGTTTACGCGCTCTCATTCTCTCCCTACCGCCGCCGCTGGAGACCCGAGACCTCCTCACAACCAACTACCTAACCCTTACATTAATCGAAAGGCTTTCACGGGGCCATCCTTCACAGAACCCTCGATAGCAGCTTGACTTCCACCGTGAATACTATCAAGCCACAGTATCCCACTGGTTCGCTGCTGGAGTTTGACTGCCAGTTTGGGACTTCCACGGGGTGGAAAGAGGTTCGTGGCCGAGAGATATTGTTCTAAGGGGAACAAAGAAACAGAAACAACACAATCACACCAGAAAGAAAAGAAAAACGCAAGAGGTACCAAGACACCAAGTATAGACAGTTGTGGCTAACGTTGACTCTGTTGCTCTTGTGTTAGCATAACCAAACCGGCCTATTTTCTCACCTCACTTCAGCGATGCGAATGACTACAAACGATTCTCTCCCAACTCGTTAACTGTCCTCATCCCAGTCGACTCGCGCCGGGCTACCGCGACTTCCTCTCCCACCAAAACTTGATTTAGTCGTATCTCGACTTTCTAGCCCATCATGGCTGGCCCTGTGGCTGCCGCAGTCCGCGATATGGGCACAAAACCCAGAAACTCTTCAATGGATTCAGTAATATCAGCAATCTCCGCAAAGTCACAATCGCAGAAACCTCCCTCCTCGTCAGCCGACCCCAAGGCTGCGCAATCACAACCCGAACCTGTTGACATCTCTCAACTGATCAATACCGCTGGCAGCCCCGAAGCGGTTATCGAGTATCTCTTGAAGGAAAAGCAGTCTCAGGCACAACAGAACGCGCAACTATGGCGTCTGGTCGACAAGCAACGTGCCATGATCCTTGGCCTCAATAAGGATTTGGAAAAGGCTTTGAAAGATAAGGAAAAGTACCGTAAAAAGCTGAAGGAGGTACTTGCAGCGCAAGAAAGTGCTGCTGCCGCCGCCGCGGCCGCCACCACCACCGCCACCAACGTGATTGGCGCTCAATCTGCAGTTCCGGCTGCGCTCGTCCCAGGCGGCCTCTCTATTCTTCCGCGGATAGCTGGCGGAGCCATTCCTGTCTCTGCTTCATCCAACGCGAGCTCGCTCCCCACAGCTGGAAGCGACCGGACCGTCCGCCCTGGCCTTGTTTCTGAAGGCGGAATCACCACGACATCTATTGTTATTGGTGTCCCAGATTCTCCTACCGTCGACTCGATGCGGAAAACCTCGCCGCTGGATATGGACATGGCCCCTTATCCAATCACTCCGCCTGCGGATATGCCTAATGGTCCGCTGTCTTCGGTTGCTGAGCTGCTGGATCCCGATCGCTCCATGCCTAAACCCCAGGAGTATGCGTTGGGCAGCTTCGATCATGAAGCCGAGGACCGTGCCGCTGACGATGCTCGTAAGCAGAAGGATGCCGACCAGCTACGTGATCTGCAAATCAACATGTCTCTGCCACCTTCACGTTCTATGCCCAGCAACCCCCCTAGCGCGCCGCCACCGCGCCCGCCTCCGTCAGTTCCCCTCCCTTCTTTGGGTCTGATCCAGCCAACACCTCAAACCGACCAAGGAATTGCCCAATTCCCATCTCCTCCCCGAAAAGCTCCTCCCGCTCCGTTGCAATTGGCTTCAGGCATTAGCAACAACATTATTACTACCATCAACAACAATAACAACAGCAATACTGCCTCGAGCAGCAGTGCCAGCGGTAGCAGCGGAAATACCACCAACCAGACCCGCCCTGCCATTGACGACGACGAGAGCGAGACTGACTACGACGATATTCTGGAGGTGGATGAAATCGTAGACGACAAGCGTGGCCGCCGGCGGACAAGGGAAGAGGACGACCGATTACGCGAGAAGGTCGCTCAGAAGGAAGCCGAAATGAGAAGCTTGTCGAAAAAGAGCAAGGGCAGCCAGCAACCCGCGCCGAAGTCGCAAGATGATGAAAACCTTGATTCTGCCACTATTCCCGCTAGCCCGCGCCAGATTCCACCGGCCTTCTTTTCGAGAGAATCCGTCCCTGCTTCTCTGAATGGCTTGATGAGCAGCAACAGCAGCACGCTGATTTCGCCGCCGTTGTTAAGCCCTGGCCTTCCAATGAGCCCCCGTCCTATCATGAACGGCTTGGGATCGCCCGGAATCTCACCGCCTCTGTCACCACGCATGGGAGGCTTCATGGCGTCGGCTCCCCTCTCCCCCCGACCTCCTCGTCAACCGATTCCTCTTCCCCCTAATACTCCTCTTGCAACTCCCCTGGCAGTCTCCACGGCTGATCCTCTCACAACAATGCCGACTACGAAGCCTTTGAACATTCTGGCCAGGCCACCGCTCAACACCGACACCGCCAGACCGCCCAGCCCACCGCAAAACACCGACAGCCCCGTTGAACCAAAGCGAATCTTCAAGGGTTTCATGAGCGAAGAATATCCCGACCTTCTCCTCCCGCCCAACGCTATTCCCTCTATCCAGGTTCTCGTAGCGTCCTCGCGTATGAAGCCATCGAGAGCCAGTGTTCTCTCCCTAACCCAGCTTGAAGAAGATCCAGTATTCACTCTGGCCGTCTTTTCTCGCGCAGATCGAAGTGAGCTTTGGCGTGTGGAGAAGGATTCGGCGTCCCTGGCGAAACTGGACCAGCGACTGAAGCAGCAATGCGCACAGTTTACGGCCAAAACGCCTGAGCGATCACTGTTCAACGGCCATTCTCCGGCGAAGCTGGATGCCAGACGCGTGGCTCTGGAGGTATACTGGGACGAACTGCTGAATACAGCGCTGGACACTGAGTCTGCTCTTGAATTGTGCCGTTATTTGTCTACGAACACTCTGGCTCCCACTGCTACTAGCTCTGCAGGTACAGTTGAGCCGGCCACCATGTCCGGCTCTCGGACCGGACCGGGCGGCCGGCCGCTGCGAAGCGGGTATCTTACTAAGCGTGGAAAGAACTTTGGCGGCTGGAAAGCTCGATTCTTTGTCCTTGACGGACCGGTCCTCAAGTACTATGAGACGCCGGGTGGTGCCCATCTCGGCAGCATCAAGCTTCAGAACGCCCAGATTGGAAAGCAGTCTCAGAATGTGGAGCCGCTGCAGACTGCGAACTCGGCTGGCTCTGGACACAACGCTGGTAGCCCTTCGGAGGATCTCGACAATCAGTACCGCCATGCCTTCCTGGTTCTTGAGCCGAAGAAGAAAGATTCGTCCAGCTTTGTCAAGCATGTCCTGTGTGCTGAGAGCGACCAGGAGCGTGATCGATGGGTTGAGACTCTCATCCAATGGGTTGATTTCCGTGGATCCGATGACGAGGCCGAGACCCCATCACCGAAGAAGGGCCAGTCTCAACAGCAGCAGCACAACCGGAAGTCTTCTGCGACGTTGGACCCCCGTGGCGGTGCCACGAAGAAGAAGCGGGATCAGGGTAAACAGCACCAAGCAACGGACTCGGAGACACTCATTGGAGTCAGCTATGACTCTGTTAGACAGCTTGATACTCCTCCCCTGAGTCTTCCCAATGGCCGTCCGAAGACTGGTATCGGATTGCCCGAGAACCCCCACGACAACCACCCGACGGCGCGCGATAACAATAGCGTCCCCTCGATATCGGCGCCTCGGGATGCGTACATTATCCCTGATTCTTCGGCCTGGGGCAATCGCAACCCCAATGCTGGCGGTCTGGCGCCCCCGTCTTCGGAAGAAAAGAAGCAACGCAAGCGCAGCTTCTTTGGCTTCGGACCGAAGTCCCGGACGTCCTCCGATGGCCAGGACTCGCTCTTTGGCGGTGATTCTAACATTACTAGCAACACGCCGCCACAGAATGAGTATCGCGGCCCTGTCCGACAGGTGTTCGGAGCTCCGCTGGCTGAGGCTGTTCGTTACAATGGCCCTATGGATGTCAGTGTGCCTCTCCCAGCCGTGGTCTACCGTTGCGTGCAGTATCTGGACGCCAAGAACGCCATCATGGAGGAAGGCATTTTCCGTCTCAGCGGATCTAATGTTGTGATTAAGCAGCTGCGGGAGCGGTTCAACAATGAGAGCGACGTCGACTTGGTTAACGACACTCAGTACTATGATATCCACGCAGTGGCGTCTCTGCTGAAGCTGTACCTGCGTGAACTTCCGACGACAATCCTCACTCGGGACTTACATCTGGAGTTTCTGTCGGCTACTGAGTTGTCGGTGTTGGCACAGAAGATTGCCGCGCTTTCGGAGCTTGTTAAGCGGCTGCCACAGGCGAATGCCACGCTTCTCAAGTATCTGATCTCTTTCCTGATCAAGATCATCAACAACGCCGACGTCAACAAAATGACCGTGCGCAACGTTGGTATCGTGTTTTCGCCCACTCTCAACATCCCCGCTCCTGTCTTTGCTCTGTTCCTCCAGCACTACCAGCCCATCTTTGGTATTGACCCCGAGGAGTATGAGCCGCCATCGCCCACAACTGAGTCCGACTCAGGATCGCGTGGACCTCTTCCATCAGGCCGGCCGTCTTTCGAGCCCTCTGGCCGGCCGTCGTTCGAACCCGCTATCCGGCCTTCATTCGATCCGCTCCCCGCTCGACCGTCCACTGCTTCTGGAACCAGCAGCATGTCCCCACATCGCCAGCGTCTCATGATGCAGGACCGACCCCGTGCATCTCCCACCCCACCACTTCTCGATAACGCAAGCATGCGATCTTCTGCCACGCCTCCGCCTTCGTTCCCAATGAGCATGCCCATGCAACAGCAGCAGCAGCAGCCGCAGCGGTACACAACATATGACCCTAACTTCCTTGCACAGCAGGGCTCGCCGGGACCTTCGGTGAGCATGCGCCCGGCGTATGAGAGCGGGTTCGTCCTCCCGAGCAACGGATACGATCCGACATCGTACTCGCAGCAAGCCCCGCCGGTGCAACGTGGGTACCAGGGCGGTGGCAACGATGATTACAACAACGGTTCCGGTAACCTTGGGGTTGCGGCGTATGACCAGCCCGTGTCCCGCCGGCGCGAAAGTGCCATCTACGGTATGGGTATGGGTGTTGCCGCTCAGGGTTCTAAGAGCCGACTCCGTGAGGAGACCAAGTTCTAGATGGATCTTCTAAGGATTTCTCCGACTTCACATTCCATATAATTGAATTCCCCCATTTTTTATTTCTTAATCATCTCAACACATAACCTCGCCATGTCTTACCTGGTGGTTTCCTTCCTTTTCCTTATACGCAATGAGCCGATATCTTAGGACCATGCGTCACACAGTTCTTTGTTCACTACCTTCATCTTGTGTCTCGGATTTTTTTTTTTTTTTTCGCGCCTATGAGTTTTTGATTTGATTTTCGGTGTTTTCTGTCCACATAATGGTGGGCAATCTTCCATTCATCTACCTTGGACTTTTCCTACGAATGATTTGTGTTTTCTGTTCTGTCCTTTCTTGAAGATACCAAGCATATTCGGATTTTATTTTACTTCTATTTTTTTTATCGTCATCTTCTTGGATTGTTACGGATATTCCGTATGTGTGATTTTTTTAGTTTGTGTGTCCTTAGTTTCTGGTTCCAGTCACGTTATCTTCTATTCGGCTCTGACCTTTCTTTTTTGCTTTATTTTATCAAAATCTTCTTCATATTTGGGGTGTTTAATGGGGCGGCGACCGGGGAGGGAAATTGGTGAGATATGTTGGGACGATGACTGATTGCTTTTAGTTTTTTTTCTTCCTGCTTTGTGTTGCGTTACTGCTCTATATCTTCGGACATCTCCCTGATAATAGTTTAGGATATGAACAAATTGACACTGACTACGGTCACTACTACGCTATCATGATGTCTTCTGAGCCACTCCGGATCTTCTAGCATTGTGTGACCCATCCGATGAACCAAAATATCGGAGTTCGATTCGGGATACTTAGGGTTACGACCGAATCTGAGCCTGGATGGAATGTTGTCCTCGGAGAATTGATCAATAAAGGAACCCCTATAAACAAGGCTGATCCCCTCGCAAGTCCCCTGAAATTGGGTTTTTAGGGGGCCAAAAGATAGAGAAAACCGCCTCAATTCACTTCGCGCTCTTTTCCCTCCTCGGAGTGTTACATAAGCGGGACTGGAGCTCCCGACCTGGCACAGGTCAATTACGTAGCCTCAGAGACATAAAAGGCAGGCTGGATGAAATGCCAAACAAAAATGTCGGCATTGTGATGTCCGTTTCTCCGGCAATTTTTTTCTCGCTTCCCAATGTATGCAGGACAAAGTTCTCGGCGGCCGATATACTGGATTCTTGATTTCATATTAATGAGCATTGCTTAGAGTGGTAGTCAAACCAGACATCTGGCCCATTCCAAGCTTTCGATTCCCCCCTGTGTTTGTTTTTCTCAAGCAAACGCAGGGCCCTTACCCTCCCCCGCTTACTCGGTGACCGTTTGTGGTCTAGACGCTCGGGGGCAGTGGCGACGGGCTTACACGGGCGCGCATGGCAGATACCGACTCCGGCCGCGACACGGCACTCACCACCGTGTCGCCTCCACCATTCTCCGGCGGCCAGACCGTTCCGCAGGACCCCAACGATTACTCCGACCCAGAACCCGACTACGATGCGGACGACCACGATGCGGAGAACGACCACGTCGATGACATGGATATAGACGGCGAGAGTGGTGGTGCAGGGGGCACGGGACAGTCTCACGCAGGGGGCACGCTGCCGTCGCTGCGGCGGCCGGACGATGGGATGGCCGGGCCCGGCGGTGCGGCCGATGCTAAGCGGCCGCGTGCTTGTGAGGCGTGCCGGGGACTCAAAGTGCGGTGCGAGCCGCAGCAAGACGACCCGGAGGGCCCATGCCGTCGGTGCCGCAAGGCTGGTCGGCGGTGTGTGGTAACTACGCGCACGCGGCCTGGCGCGCGGCAGAAGAAGACTGATAGTCGTGTGGCGGAGCTGGAGAAGAAGATTGATGCGTTGACGGCGTCGTTGCAGGCGCGCATTGCCGCCCCCGGTGCTAGCACTGGTGGTCCGGTGGGACATCTGCCACCAGGTGTGGCGATGGGCCAGCCACTGCACGGGCCAATGGCCATGGGCCCCGCTGCCGGTATGTCCGGGCCTGCGGGGCCCGGCGGAACCACGTCCGGATCATCGACAAATAACCCGACCTCCCCGGAAACAGTGTCTAGCGCATCCGGGATGAGCCGAGGCCTTGGAGTTCTGGCGCACGCTGCGAGTGCCGGTGCTATGCCTGGGCCTACCGCGCCATCAACTCTCTGGGGACCGATGCCGGATCCTCCCAGTGCACCTCCTGCTCAGATCCCACAAGTGTCACCGGACCGGCGTATGGCTTCCCACAACCATCAGCGGGAACTGGGCCAACAGTTTCCGCAAAAGTCGCAACCCGGAATTGTGTTGGCCGGCCAGAAGCGGAAGCTTCCTGATAGTACGCGCGCGTCTGATTTGCCTGCAAATTCGACCGAACCGGACGGCCAGCGTGTGCGGTGGTTCCAGAGTTCTGCGCCACGCGACCAATGGAAGCTGCCCGGCGCCCAGCCACGGCCGCCAGCCACACCGTCAGGCCCAAGCGCCGAGTACACCGATATTGTCGACCGTGGCTATCTGACGATGGAGGAGGCGGCGGAGTTCTTTGCGCTGTACAACCAGAGCATGGTGCCGCACCTTCCAATTGTTGTGTTCCCAGCTGCTATGACTGTTGCTCACCTGAGACGCACAAAACCGATTTTGTTCCTGGCCATCATGGCCGCGTCTTCTGGCCAGAACCCGACCCTGCAGCGCCGGCTGGTCAAAGAGGTCATGCAAACGCTTGCAGAGCGCGCTCTGATTTCGGGTGCTAAGACCTTGGAGCTTGTACAGGCCATCCTGGTGGCCGTGATGTGGTACTGGCCGCCCGAGCACTTTGAGGAGTTGAAATTCTACCAACTGGTGCACCTTGCCGCCGTGGTGGCCATTGATATCGGTCTCGGCCAGCGCCAGCGCCAAGTATTCCGAAACCTGAGATACTCGTTCCGCGAGGCAGTTACTGGCAATCAGAAAAACATGCGCATGGGAACAACGGCAGTCGCGGCGCTGCATAACGCTGGAACTCTGCTAGCTGGCATTGATGGGTCGCAGGCGGCAGAACCTGGAGCATCTGGGAAACGGAAGCGAAAGGGCAAGAAGAACAAGTCCTCCAGTAAGAACCATACACAACAGCGTGGCGGCGGCGGTGCGGCCTCACGGATACAGTACCCGCGAGTTCCAAATTTTGGAGGCCAGGGTGGAACGATGGCGGGCCCATTCGAAGATTCCTCCCGAATTGAGGCCCGCCGTACATGGCTGGGCTGCTATTACATGGCCACCAATACTTCGATGTCGCTCCACCGGCCCAACCTAATACGATGGTCGTCGTACACGGCTGAGTGCATTGAGGTGCTGGAAGGAAGGATGCCCGCCCGACCACAGTCCCGTAACCAACCGCAGCCGCCAAAGCACCCAGGACCCCCAGGTCCTCGGGCATACCGGCCTGGAGTTATGCTCGCTTATCTTGGCCGACATGGACAGGGGGTATCGGATCGCGGCGTGCCTTTGGGAGGTCCTGCGCCTGCACCACCAGGCGGTGCACGAGGCACACCAGGAAGTACGGGTGGCGAGCGCAGTGATGATCACGGTGCTGCTGGCCTTACCAACATCAACGACCCTAGTAACCGGCCTCTGAACGGTAGCAATCCTGACGGTGCCAACAGAGATAATTGCAGCGACCCCAACGGCAGCGAGTCCGACGATGACAGCGACGACGACAATTCGGATGCCAGCGACAATCCGGAAGATAGCGTGAGCTGGAATCGCTTCAATGATTTTGAGCCGGTGGCTACAGATGCGTTCCTGTGCCACCTGGTGCGAGTGAACCGTCTGGGCGAGGAGGCGGGCGAGCAGTTTGCTACCGATGAGCCGATCATGCGCGTGACGACATCAAATGTCGGCACACGGATTGCGTTGCGCGGCTTTCAGCGGCTGCTGGAGAAGATGAGGGCGGATGTTCCGAGAGAGTTAATGTTGCGTAAGTCCACCCCCGACACCTCGTCATTTTCTCTGCCAGCATATGCCCCGGCCCTACCCCTTCCCATTTACTAACTGTCTGCTTCTGGCGCGTAGCTCCCCTGTCAATAAGCTTTGATACTGTTAGTCTCTACATCCACGAACTTGTTCTCCAGGGTGACAACGACGAAGATGACCGTCAAGACGACCAGGCCACGAAGCCGCAAAATGTGGACGGTTTCAGAACGGGCCTGACCAAGAGCGGTCAGCTAGCGCCGGCCCAAATTGACGCCTTCGCAGCCTGCGTACATGCTTCAACCAACATCCTCGACACATTCCTCGCCATGGACCTGACCTCAGGCCGTATGCTACCTGTATTCAACCTGGTCCGCGTGGCATATGCGGTCGTGGTGCTCGTCAAGATCCACTTTTCGGCGTCTCTGCCCGAGGTGGCCAGCCTAGTCTCGCGCGAGCAACTGCGTGTCGAGTCATACCTCAACCAGCTGCTGGAGCGCTTCCGCCTGATCGCTGCGGATAACCGCTCTCGCCCTGCGTCCAAGTTTCTGGTCGTGCTGGTTATGCTGAAGTCGTGGTTTGGTGGTGCCTCTCAGGCTGCAGCGGCGGCAGCGGCAGCACGACGCCAGAATGAGACACCAGCGCCGTCTGGACCGTCGCACACCCCACGCCCTCAACAAACCCCCCAACCTCCCCAACAACAGCCACAGCAGCAGCAGCAGCAGCAGCAACCACAACCTCAAAGACAAGCCGCGTTCCAGCAACAAGCACGACAACAACCTCATTTTGCTAGAATGGCGGAGGTTCTCCGACAGGCCGGTGTCGACCGGTTCTCACAGTCACCGAGTCCGGGTGTGCTTGGAAGGGCTCACACTGCGGAATTTGGCTCTACAACACCGTTGCACGTGCTTTCGGCTGTGGCCAGTGAAGACACCGGCATGGTTAGCGGGACTCAAGGGCCGCACGGTGCTGAAGATAGTAGTATGTCCCATACCGGACTGGGCTGGCTGCGTAACCAAGTACCGCAGCAATTCATGTACAGCGATGATATTGGCAATAAGGGCGCGCCCGGGGCGATTGATGCTGAGGCAGTGGCGGCAGCGACTTCCATGTCAGCCCCTCCCGCAGAGTCTAGCGCGCAACCCCCCATGCGACCGCAAGCACCGACACCGGGTATCGTGCCTCCCGTACAGCACTTTGCCTCAACTAACAGCGAATTCGACATGGCAGCGGCTGCTGCTGCCGCCGCTGGTAGCAATAGCAGCGGCGGATCGATGGCGGACATCATGGACGCCACGCCGTGGTATGGGGCCGCCGGGCCCTGGATGAACGAGTTCAACTTTGGGCTTAACTTTGGGGGCCTGGATGAGCCACTGGACTTCCAGGGTATCGCGCTGAGCATGGGCATGGGCCTTCCGACCGCGTTCGACCACGGGCTGCGTAATGTTATGGGTGCGGACTCGCCGTTTCGGTCGTGGGCGGACGGTACCCCTCAGGCGGCCGCCGCGGCCGGAGGCACGGTGCAAATGAGCTCGGATAATATGATGGGCGAGCCAGGGGTAGGTGACCAGGACCGTAATATGTTCTAGGAGCATGACTTCGAGGCCACCTTTCTTTTTCTAGGTGTATATATCTTTGGATTTTGGATTTTGGGGCTTAACTGGCGTACTGTTTGCTTTGTACCATTTCCCCCTCTTTTTTGCTGTCATTGTAGAATCATCGTAACCTATTCTATTCCATTAGCTTTCTTTCTGGCCTTTACGTGCCATGTTTTATATCCATCCAACCACCAGTGGAGACTACTATTGCTCCTACTACTGCTTTGAGAGAAATATAATGGAAGACGCTACATTTCACATGAGCCTCGGTCTACCTGTGATGTAAGTTTGAGAACAGACATGACTAGACTCAGCCAGTGCTCTTCAAGATTCTATCTCCGATCACATCTTCGATGTTGAAAGTCTCTGACCGGATATGCTTCTTTCTCTCAGAGCGTCTTTTCCTACCGGGATCATCTATCAAAATTACTCTCATCCCCATTAAGAAACAATATACACCTAAGAGGGGAAAAATAGGGAAAAGCATTTTTATATAGATGGGGCAAATTCTGGTACTAAAATCTTACTGTGCACAAAAGAAAAACAAGTAACAAGGTTTCGCACTAAAAACAATACCAAGTGTCCAGCACTAGTCTGTACAGAAATCAATGAGAAGGAGGGAAAAAAACCCCCCCATAAACAAAATAAGTAAAGAAACAAAAAGCAGGTATATAGACAAAAATGAAATTCAGCAAAGAAAACCAAAAAAGGAAAACACAAAAAGATTTCATCATGATATCAAATAGGAAACATAGGTTTCGACGGAGATAGATCGTTCTATTAGTTCCCCCTTAATCAAGGTAACGAGGTAACGGGCTACCGGATTGAACCTGATGGTTACAAACCCGCTCCCAGTCCTCATTGGTGAAATCTGTCAAGAGGATATCTCTGTCTTCAAGGGAGATAATAGTCTGAGAAGAGGAGTTCCGGTAGAACGCGATATTCACCTTCGTAGTGGCCTGTTGTAGGCCCAAATAAACCACATCAAGGTGATTCATTATGATCCTGGCTGGAAGAGAAGTTTGAGAGAGAAGAACTTTCATGATCTGACCCATATATAGATCGGTTGACTCTAGATATACTAGCAGGTCATCTAGAATTGTATCCGAATAGAAGCGCGGATTTGTGAGCACCTTCAAGACCACAGGCCTGATTTGCCTGAGATAATCTTGAACACAGTCATCGTTCATATAAGCGTAGTCTTCCAAGAAGTAACTGGGGGTGTAGTCATTTCTAAACCAACGAAGGTTTTGAATAATGGCACCGATGGCTGCCTCCGGAAGAACTGGCTGGTTGTCCAATGCCAATATAATGCCGATGACTACTTCGGGATCTTTGGTGGTCCTGATCAAACCGGCCAAATGATGAACAACAGTGTCGGTGAGTTGTCCCCGTACTCCAACAGCTGATATGGCTTTCAAGACCACACTACTGTCTTCATCATGAGCTAGCTCGATTATCCCTTGAAGGATCGCTGGTGAGAGATCAGGCTTGTTCTGAAGCACTGATACCACGAGCATACGGATGCTCAGATCGTTGTCACCGTGATGGCTCCAAATTCTATCCTGAACAGCGATGGGAAGTGCTCCTTGGTAGTTTTCTATCCTTCCAGCAGCGTCACGCCAAGTGCTTTCATTGCCAATCTGCTCGAAAATGGTTTGAAGGTCTTCGTCTGAAATGACTCCAACTTCCGTGATCACAGCAGGTTCTACAGGTCCTGCAGGTGTTTGGAAGCCCCGGTCCAGCATCATCTTTCTTGCGAAGTTCCTCACAGTGGGACTTATCGCCTGGCAACAGTCAAGCACTGCTGGTTCAGCAGCCTGTGGGATTTCCCGGTTCTGACCAGATAGGCCGGTGAGCGCTGCAATCCGAAAATCATCTTCGAATCCAGCTCCCATTCCCTGGATGACAGCTGAAAGTGCGACCTCTGGAAGCACCCCGTCGTATTGGGCAAGCGCGTAAAGGGCTTCCCGCCGTATGATCTGGTCTGGGTCGGAAAGCCTTCGGATTATGGCTCGCAAAGAGGGCCCGCGAGTGACCTTCTTTCCTCTAAAAGCAAACATCGCCTCTTTGCGTATCCTGGTGTCCAATGACATCATGCATCTCAGCACCAAGTTCGCTATACGTTGGGGGACAACAGGCTGATACCTGACAGCTTTCAAGGTGGCAACAGTGATGGCCGGGTCTGCACCCAGAAGATATTCCTCAAAATGTAACATAATAGCCTCGTGAAGTCTTCGACGATTGTTTTGAAGCGATACAAGAGCTACATTCAGGTCGGAGTCTGGGAAACTTCTCAAAGCTCGGAGGAGGAGACGTTGGGGAAACTCTTCAGAGGCAATCAAGGGCGATAGTGGTGCATATGAATCAGAAATCGTGATTTCATACTGGACCCATTGAAGAAGCTCGCTCTCCAAACGGGTCCGGCGGGGAACAAACCCCTCCGGTGTGATAGGGTCCTGGGTTATATCGGAGTCGCTCTCCATCTCATTCATACACGATCCGATCAAAAGGTAGTGGGCCGACCCCAAGATATCGCGAGGCCCGCTTTCGATAGCTTGAAAGAATCTGTCGACTTGATGTCCCAGAGGATCGGCTTGAATGAGTGAGCTGACAACAAAACGCCAGACGCTTAAATAGCGTGAGGAGTACTTGTTCTCCTGGAAAAAGTCAATTGCACTTTTGGTGACCATGGCTGGTTGTCTGCCAGTGGTGTCCAAGTAACGGAGGTCATCGCCCGTCTGAAAGCACGAGGCGAAATATGATGCGACATGGTACTCTTGAAATGTCTTGTGTAGGAAAGCGAAAGTTCGGTTTTTGTTTTCCGCGTCTGAGGAGGTGTCAGAAGACCTGAGGCGAGATATCTCAGATAGCTTGCCCATCACCTCAGCGTGTCGGAGTTGCAGGGAGGTATGTTTCGAAACCAATGTTGATATGTTCCCTTCTTCGAACTCTACCGCACCGGAAAAGAAACCCGAAAGTGCAAGGCATCCAAGAAACTCGTTCTCCCAAGGCATTGAGGGTCTCGGTCCCCGAAGCTTCTCGTCCACTTCGAGATAAAGACGCCCCACTGTCATGGATTCAGATGAACCGGAGCCGGTCCATGTGTAGCAGATCGCGTCTAACAGAAGAGGGATAGATGCAAAGCCACCGATGATTGGATGGGTATCGAGAAAGGTTTTGATGGATTGAGACGCGCCAGGATTAGCACTGTCGACATAAGCAAAAGCTTGCCTGCGGGTAAACCGAACAGTGTCCATTGTCACACCAACCGGATCAACAAATGAGGGCAGAATTGCACTGGGACGAGCTGTGATAATGACGTTTTGTTGATTGAAGAGGCGTCTGAGAAAATGTGAGCGAGTTTCGTCGTAAATCCAGGTCTGGGGGACGTCGTCCAAGCCGTCTAATATATATAACGTTTTGCCGCTTTGATCGGGGGCGGCTAGCTCAAAGGCCATCTTCTTACGGGCGGCCCCATTGTCGTGGCCATAAAACAAGACCCGGACGAAAAGCTCGGCCATAGTGTAAACGCCCTCTTCGGTTTTTCCCCATGCTTCCAAGTTCTTCAACGGTATCCAAAGGATCCGGCTGAAACGGTGCATCCAAGGATACTTTTGCGCGGAATGATGAAACTGGTACACGATTCTTCGGCAGAGTGTGGTCTTCCCCACGCCAGCCTGGCCGCGTATGAGTACTCTTTTTGGAGGCGTCTCGCCGGAGCCTGAACCTTGCGGTGGGTCGAATATCTGGTCCAACTGGATGGAGCGTGGCTGTTCTTGTACTTGGCCATTTCCCGGGTGTCTCAGGAGATTGAAATGACAATTTTCTATTGAACTCAGGGCTCCGGATAACCGCTGGATATAAAAGCGCTCCTTTGCATAGCACGTATTACGGAGGTACTCGTCTGCCACCGGTTTTCGCTTATCTCGAATATCCTTTAGGTAAGACTTGATCTTTCCCAGGACAGAAAGGTAGTCAGGGTCTCCAGGGCTTGAGAACTTGTTCATTAAGACGTGCTTTCGTTCAAGTGGCAGAGGAAGATTTTCGTCGGTATACAAGGAACCGGATATATCATCAACAAGCTACATGCAAAGAAGACATTAGTTAGTCATGTTGCTTGTATCTGACTGGATGTAGAGAGACTTACTAGCTGCGGAGTGAAGAGGCATCCTAGGAGAGGTGACACCTTGTCAACAAGGTTTGTGGGCACCTTTTCGTAGAATGAAAATGTCTTGAAACCCTTCCTGATTTGCTTCTTATAGAAGGCTCGCTTCAAATTTGCCAAAGCACGAGAAGGCTCCTTCTCCTTGACCATCTGAAGTAGAAGGCTTAGCTTCTGACTGGTGATAAGTGCGAGAAGAGACAGCCCAGGTTCTGCCCAAAAGGCTATCTCTTGAAAGGATGTGCCTTCGAAAGGCGTAGCGAGGAAGATAATAGCCTCAGTATGTTCAAAGACGGAGCCATTGTCATCAAGGGCTATAGCTTTCATAAGCTGAATGCCTCCAAGGCAGGACGCAATGAAAATGATGGGGGGCATGTACGGTGAGGCTTCATGATTGTATGAGTCGTTGGATGGGTCGGGCGAGGGCCGAGTTTTGAGACCTTCAAGCAACAGCCTTCCATATTCGGCAAAATTGTTTGGAACCAATTCGGATGGAATGAAGAGGTCGCTAGGCCAATCGCATGTAAATATTCGAGCGTTTCCAACTTCTGCAGGCAGCATAGTTTTATCAGAAAGCCAGTTCACGCAGTTCGAACCATCTTTGAAGATCCAGGTATCCGGTGATGTTGTATCGAACCCATGGATGGCAATGATATCGACAAGGTTCTCTTGATTGTTCTCTTGACAGCCCGGACCGGCGTAGATTTGGTTAAGAGTCACGCCGCGTGGTTGTGTATCTTGTTCGTCATGGAAGCGTTGACGCTTCTTTCGGCTTGGCTTATGTGTTCGGAACTTCATGATGCCGATACCAGCTATTGCAAGCGCACCGACAGAGAGGATTGCAAACGCCTGTTCATTGGCGAGTTCGACAGGAACCACGGAACGGACCGAAGCGCTAGTATAACACAAACGTGGGGAAAAAAAGGTATAAGAGAAAAAATAGGCAGGGGAGGCAATGTTGAGGAAGGTTAGATATGTTTGCAGACTAGCTGAAGGGAAGAAGACTCGATGGCAGTCAGAGAATGGGGGATGTTATATGTTTCTTGTCTCATCCATAGAGATGAATAGCCGGCTATATGTATCCTTCCCATCTTTCTCCTGATCATACAACCAGCTCTAAATGCCATGATAGGAGTGCCACCATGAACGACGAATTGTGGATACATGAATGGTGTGAGGCTTGGCCGTCTACTGGTTTCATAGCGTTTATTACTGGATCTGATATGTTTCTTTAGAAGAACAGCCGCCCAGGATCATCGTGCCATGATGTTGATTGCCGGTTCTTGCTTTTTGAAACCAGCACCCGGGGCGTGGCTGGGTGGAGATGCGGGCATGCCAACACCACCTTGACATATTTGCAGATGTTTCAACCGATGAAGTGACGGCTGGCGTCCATGTAAATCTATCTCTGTGCAAGTGGATATCATCCATCCTTCAGTCTTCAGAGCCAACACGACTACACAACGCTGCCCATTGGCCCATTAGCCTAGTGAACGCCGATATGATCACACTTCTTCCCCTGGGAAAAGCGCCAGTTTTCTGGACGCGCCAGCCCCTCCCAACCTCAGCTCAGAATCCATGTCCCGGATGCTCCCGCATCTTCATCTTTGCCCCACTTTCTTGTTTCTTCCCGCTCTGCTACCCATGTCTACCAACCAACGATGTGCTTCCCGCACGGGAGGATTCAGGCATCGCAGTCATCACCGTTTGTCAGGACAGAAGAAATGGATGGGGGG
>LNGK01000012.1:604924-696939 GCA_001510575.1 Knoxdaviesia capensis | reverse complement strand
GGGGGATTCTGTCGTTCTGTCTCATGCTTTGGGAAAGTCGATCTCCTTCCGACTGGGCCTCGTAATTACAATCAGCTAGATCGCGCTACCTGCCTGTCATTTTCTCGTTTTCTCGCTTTCCACCCGCCCTTCTTCCCCTGCGTCTGCTTCTCCCCGCTCTGTTCTTCCACTTCTCATTGTAATCTGGTGTGGAGACCAACCTGCCAAGGCAATTGATGCCCAACGGACCTGGGCGTCTACTCGTTCAATGAAGAGAGCAGGCGGGTAGAGGAAAAGAGCAATCTGGTTATCAACAGCTTTTGATGAATTCTTTTCTTGATTCCTGGTGTGGACTCATCAAAGGAGTGGAAAGCGGAGGAATTCCCCAGACCAGGAGCGAGCGCGTCTCCATCTTTAGCTATTTATGCAAGTTATGGGCCACATACTGCATTATTGTCAATCGATTGGCTGTACCGACTCTGTATCTGTAATATGTATTTGTCCTGTTGGAAACCCGTAACAGTTCCTCATCACATCTCATTTCCCTATGCACGCGATTGAAAGCCGTAATACTAGCTCGTTTGTTTCACGGTTTAGACAGATGTTGGATAATTGAAGGGCTCGTAGGTTCACAATCCTGTCAAAACTACATGCTGCTTTTAGATGCTAGGTGTAATCTGAATTCCCAGATGGAAGACCGTGAATCTAACTCGGCGTTTAATCAAGAGGCTGTGAGGCTAACCCCTACATACATGTGGGTCTGGCACCTCCCGTTTCACCCGCTCCCTCCGCTCGTTTCCCGGCAGCTATTTCACCGCGCCGAGAAAAAAGAAAACATGCCGCTTTACATTTTTAGCAATTGGATTGAATGCGCCTCATTCTACTCAGTGATTGGTCCGGAGACTCGAGAGAAAACAGCTATCTTTAGGTACTGGAATCTACTCATATCTATGTGATGTTTTCCAGTGTTCTGGCCTCTGTGTTGATCTTTGGAGGATACACAAGTGAAACATGAGAGGCGATGGAACAGAGATACACCGGACCGGACACATTCTACTAGCCTGAGAGCATTATGGAAGGAAGAATAGCTTGCTGCCCATATGAAGTATATTCCCCTGTCGCCATACTCCATTTTGAGGCCTCCTTGAGAGCTTTCTCAACCTCGGTTGTGTATCTGAAATATAGCTATGCATGCATATATATATATATTTACTTAGGGGTAGTAAGAAACATTAAGTGATGAACTGCACAAGAACCAAATCTGGTACCCTGATAGCACATACTGGCATTAGTGACTTGGTGTGCTATTGTCTGCGGGAGCTCGTGACCATGAATCCATAGTCAGTGGATGGGGATCTGGGCTGATTCACAATCAGGATAGACTTCTAGCAACACCCGGACTGAAACGATTGATAATGAGGCCAGGCAGCTTGATGTAACGGGTGCTGTGGCCAGTCTTGATATATGTGGTCTGTTGGTGTATCCTCAGCCTTGTGTCCAGTCAGTGCTGATATGCTATAGAGAGCCACGGTGAATTGTAGAATTTTGCGTCGATGTCCTTGAAGTCCTTCATGAGCCTGGAGCATGTGCTGTTCTTAGTGGGCGGAATCCGGCATTCGCGGATGGTGTGTTTCATGGGTCTCTTATGCCAGAGGCCACAAACGCCAATGGGGGAATCCGCACAGTCCGGTGTATGTTTGCCGGAACTGGCGGAGTCCGATTCTGCTGTTTGTGGATCTGCTGATCTGGGAATTTGATAATGCTCGACCTTATCTTCTTTGCCCTGGAGAACTTGTAATACAGTGACTGTTCTTCTTTGTTATTTGATCCAGATAGGGGATGATGCGCAAGTAGAATCATCGTGGGCGCTTGTGAGATACTCCCCTGGAGCCGCCCAACCTGCAAGTTCCCTCGTGCCGTTCGCCTGCCATATGCTTTGGACAGGTGTATTTAAGATACCGGTCATTGCTACACACGAGCGGGTGGTCTTTCACAGAGGATACACAATGTTCTTTTTTCTCTCGTATGATAGCTACACAACCTGACTCCGACACAGTACACATAGTGTGTAATCGGATATATTTGGTCGGCCTGGGCTGTGATACGCCCGAGGCCGGAGAAAAGAACATCGAGACATGGGAGAGCGTCACCGCCTGCTAAACGGCTACTAACAACGGGAGCGCGTGTATGCTGTCCGCATGGGGATTAGCACTTTCTCAGCAAGAGGATCCAGCACCACCATCGAGAGTAGAAATAATAACCAACAAACTGTAGCTATGTAAACGGTTGCGTTTGCACACCGTTACACCCGAGCACGAAAGCGGGAAGATGCTTCGTTGGTGTGTCTTTTGTGGCTGCATGTTCCCCCACTCACCCGTGACAGAAAGTGCGAGAGCGTTTGTCTTATACCGTTTGAACACTTGATACTTTCATCATCATGCACTCCAATTTCCAGCAGGTGCAGAATTGCGTCAAGTCGGTCTAAGAGGAAAAACCAAGACCAAGGAAGAAAAGATACGGCGGCCAGTCAGGTCATGGGAACTAAAGGCACCAGGACTATGGCGGCTTTTTATAGTGGGGGAATGTCTCATTTTGGTTGGTTCGGAGTTGCTGGAGTTGAATCTTGGTCAGGGCCTAAAGCATTAAGGAATCCTTGGCTGGGGACAAAGTCGTTAGCCAAGCACGGATGATAGTGGATCACTCGCTACAGCGCTGGTCTTCTTTCGGAAAAGTGTTTGCCTGTTTATCACCTGGGAATGAAGTGGGCGGGAGGAGGTGTATAAACACCGAGAATGGGAAGGCAAGCGGAGGCGAGCATTTGGGGAAGTGAATTTAGGTACCCACGGCTGAACTTTAAGGAATGGAAACGAAACTCGTAGGGAAGTCAGATTGGAGAAGATTGGGCGGACTTGGATGCAACACAAGAGTGGCGAAATTTGCCTTCTCTTCCGGCATCCATTCTCACGAATAAGGAGGTGGTGGGCTGGCCTGGTTAGCCGTCTGATAAAAGAAACCCCACGCAAGCCTCATGCATAACACGTCTAGTAGCGCGTTGGTGCAACGATAAAGACTTGTTTGTGTACAACCAAAGAAATCATGCTCGTTTCTGAAACACACAACTGCGAAGCACCCGTTTGCCATTCAGACAAGGCAATTTTTCGAGAGCGAGATTCGTAAAAAGAAAAAAGAAAAAAGAAGAGGATGACTGCCATTACATTAAACGAAGCTGCACACACTGCGTGCGTCTGATAGGATGCCGTGGAAATGCGGAGACTGGGGTAAAATGCAATGGTGGTATCACTGGTGGGGGTTTAAGTGATGGTGATATCGACCTTGTGTGAGTGGCACAGTGGCACGCCATTGGCACGCCTTGGCTCTCCCCACTTGTCTTGCCTCTATTTTTTTTGAGACACTCTAGCACATTGGACTCCGTAATGAGGATCAGCAAACGGGGATGTCTCCCGGAGGGGGCGGGAGGAAGAGCTACATTCACGAAGGTGGCCATCCATTTGCCACCACCATTAATGTGAAATCGCAGCCCGTGTCTATGCACATATGTACAATTGCATGCCACAACTTGTGTATTGGGGTGGTGTATGCATCCTTTCCGGTGTGCAACGGGGTTTGTCCCAAGGACCGACAACCTCTGTCTGCAGTAAAGAGGATGCTGCAGTATTCTCTTGGTGTTTGCTCGTGTGCGCACGCGGACCTTTGTTCTTGCTTCCGACTTGTCCACGGACAAGACGCCGCGTTTCATGGTCAGTAAGTATGCACATGGACAGACAAGAACAAACACAAAAAGACAACGCTGACCAATGCACTGACGAGAGGATCAGGCATGGTCTCGGCCGGAATACCGGAGTGTCTCCAACAAGTTGAACGCACGCAGTAGAAATAAAACCAGAACTCTGTAATCTACCTTCGTGCCCGGTGTGTATGAGTTACCCCGCAAATTGGGCTGTAACAGATCAAAAAATAAAAAAATAAAAAGGAAGGATAAAAAGGAGGGATAAAAGAACGACGTAGAAGCCGAAAGCATTTCAGTGCTTCCACAGCCCACTATCTGAATGGCCGTTTAAGCCCACAGAGCAGAAAGTGTCCGTGCTTCTTCGCTACAATATCCCCAGACTTATCACGAACCATAACACGACAGGATATGGTTTGAGAGACGTAACTGTGGGGTAAAGTGCGCTAACAAAGTGCCATGTTGGAAAAGCTTAGAACTAAAGGAGGCAGGATGGGTGTTGGCTGACTGAACGCAGACTAGAGGAGGGAGAGAGCTCACATGGCCGTGTGAGAGAACAGAAGAGACGAGAAGGACTATACCCAAAAGACCAGCCCTCAACCTCCAAGCCAGACATGTTTGTGGAAGAGAGGAGCAACATCAGTTTGCCTGCAATTGTACGGACAGCACAGTTGCAGATCCTAGAAACCTCAACGCCCGCGCTGTTTCCCAGATATCTTTCAGCATCCTTGCCGCGCCATAATCCGTGCATCCCTGCCAAGAACAGGAAGCCCAGAGCAAGATAAGCGTCGTTTCCCCCGCATTTTCCTGTCTTGTCCATCCACTTGGCGAGCCTACCCAAACGCATACACTACACTCTAAGAACCGAACTTGTTTACGGATACAGAAGCGAAGTAGAAGTTCTGGGCTACTTTATATGCACTTTAAATGATACGGATAGGAAGACCACTGCGAGATTAGTATGTTCAGCGCGCGGCAGAAAGTGGGCGGGTGGGTTCCGATGCCCTCTTGCCCGCTTTTGTTTGTGCGGGCGGGCGTGAGTTGTCACATGGGGGCAAAGATGATAATCCAGATCCCTTGGTGTCGAGGAAACAACAAGTAATGGACGACGACAGCTAAGGCTTGGGGGGGGGGGGCTAAGGGAGGGGGAGAGAGCTGAGCGGGAAATGTGCTCATCGTTTATCTACCCCTTTTTGTGCTTTACTCTCGCCCAAAGCGCATTCAGTTGCCCTCACAGGCCCGCGTGAGCAGTTCGTCCAGGTCGTTGAGTCCAATCCTTTCTGCAATGAAACACCCAAACCTCCCACCATCAGATGATGGAAGCCAGCCTGTGCTTCGCCATTAGTCGACCGATTGGCTCAGCCATTTCTGTTCTCTTTCATCGGTGTCGTTTGCTCCTTCCTGTACCACTTTAAAGATGACACATCGTGCAACATTTCGTGGTTGGGAAGCTGGAAGGTTCAAGGGAGGGCGCCTTGTCTGTCGGGCTCTATTGGTGGCTGGCCAATGCTCCTTCCCGGCAACTCTGGTCTGGGGTTCATGGGCCCACAACCGCGCCTGCAAGAACTGCAAATACGGCGTTGTATAGCCTACTCCACTCAACTCTAGCGTACCTTCTTAGTTCGAAGTTTCAGTGCCAATCTCCACCCATCTCCCACAGACAGAGAGAACCCCTTGTGCCTACCTGCTAAGCGGCCTAAGCCTCATCCGGGGAAGCGTTATCAGTTGAAATCTCTCTCATCTGTCCCCTCTGTATCTTGTCATGGTTTCTCTCCATGGGACAAGGAACCGTGGATCTGGATTCTTGGGTTGATCTGTTCTTCATCCCTTTCGCCGCTTCTGTCAATGTGCTTATGAGGGAGGATATGAGCCCCTTATCATCGTCACTTCCCTAGCCTTCCTCACCTACATAGGTACTTTCCTTAGATCAATTACAATGCATGTTGGTGCTTCCGCGTTTTATCAGCAGTCGCTCTGTCCTCATCGTCCCCATCTGTCCAACTATTTCGTCGCCTAGGTTGCTCCTTCTCTCTATATCCTGGTTGATACTGAAAGCCTGGCACAGTGGGAAAACTATAAACCCCCCCCTTTTCCAAACGAAACAACAAACGAAAAAAAAACTTGTTGCTCTTCTCATTTCTCTCTCTCTCTCTCTCTCTCTTCTCCAAAAACAACTTCCCGAGCGTCGTAGCATAATAAAAGTTACTCAGAACCCAAGTCTCAGGTGGTACCGCGATGGTCCACAAAGAAGCACGCCCGCCCGTCACGAACTGTGCAACTCGACTAACTTAGTAGATCCGGCGCAGAATCAGCACATCCACTCTCCACTGGCCGCCTCACACCACACTCGTTTCAGACATCATTCCACAACCGTACAAGCCTCTAGACTTTGGTGGCTGGCGTTGTGAGCCTTTTGGAGAAAACAATAGGTGTTTTAATTGAGGACGCTATAAGCTGTGCAAGCCGAACGTTACCACACCACCTCAGCTCAGAGCTCAATCCACCACACCGTCATCTGCTCACGCGCCACTATCCTCAATTCTATCCCACCATCAATCCGTTTTTCTCTGTGCGTAGTTGTCGAGCCAGGCATTGTGATCCCCGGTTTGTGTCCGAACCCAAACTTGCTCCGTTTTTGGTATATTCAATGACGCGGAAACCCCAATATACCACTCCCACGGCTGTCCTCCGCACTCTCCGCACAAGAACAAGCCTACGCGTCTATTCATTCCTTCATGCAACCCAAAGTGCATTTTCAGTAGCTAGCTTGTGTTTTAGCATCCCAACAACTCACCGAAGTCACTTCGTTTCCCACCCATCCCCTCTGTGGCCCCTGCTCATTTGACTCGGATTTGTCTCGTGGGTTCCAAGTTCGTTCCTTCCCTCTCTACAGACTGGAACTTTCTTTTTCTCGAAATATAAATCCGTCACACCCCCTAAATAGACTGAACTTGCCTCTCCCCTTTCACGTGTCGCTAAATTCGCCTCGCTTGACCTTTCATCTCTTCTCTATATATTTGCTGTTCTCCTCCCGCCGATTCTCCTGTGCTACTGTCTCTTATCATTTTTCTCTTCATTGTTTTCCTAATTGTCTCTTCCTATACTCAACCCCATGCTCTTTCGGTCCTTCAAAATGGATTCCAACAATCCCTCTCGCTCTCCGCACAACGGAAACAATTCTACCAATTCAACTTCTTCCACGAACAACACTCATTCCTCTGCCACTGCCACCAGTGCTCCCACTGTCACCTTCAGTAACCCCAACTTCTCTGACCGCACTCGTCGCGCTTCTGTCGGCACCACCGTCTTCAGTAGTCTATTTCGATCGGCGTCGACCAATAATTCTTCGGTCCCGCCGCCCGGGCCCACAGCTCTCGGCGGCTCCGGAGCATCCGCAAATATGGCTGATGCCTCCCGTCGCCGGCTATCCATTTCATCTCTCGGCCTCTATGGCCCGGCTGCAAACCCGCCCCCATTTAACATCCGCCGCGGCAGCATGTCCACCAATTCATCCATCGACGAGAATGCCATCGACGAAGATGAATCCGTTGGCTCTCGGACCGGTCCTACCACGCCATTCCCCCGTCGGATGAGCGCTGGTATGCGGCAGATGCCCATGGGCTCGCGGGGCTCCCCCACCAGTGGTATGTAAATGAAGAGAGCTGCTTTTTTCTCCCTTTGCCCACCACCCCATATTCCCCCCACAATTCAATTGCTCCATTCTGCCGAATCAAGGAATCCCTGTCTAACATGTGCTTCTCTCCGTCTTTATTTTCATGTAGACCAGCAGCCATTCAGCTGGTCTGACCAGCTCCGATCTCGCGCTGAGAGCTCCGTGACAGGATCTCGCCCATCATTCTCCTTCGGCTCAAACTTTTCCTCCTCTCCACCTCAGTCGCTTCCGCGCCGCCACGAGCGTGCCAAGTCGGTTTCGGAGATGCCCAACCCCCCATCACAGGCCCCCACCACGAAGCCTAAGGCTCCGGAGCGTCAGAAGCCCGATGCTTTCCAGGAACGCATCCTGAAGGGCGATTTCTATATGGACTGATAACTGGGCCTTCGCCAGGAACATACCATGGTCCCCGAGCACACTTAATGACCAAGTGACGAACAGCTTCATTGCTATCCAGCCTATGTTTTTTTCCCTTGCGTTTTTCAGATGATTCGTTTCTTTTTCGCTTCTCTCACTTGACTACGACCTTGAGATAGGCTAGGTCCGGTCACTATTTTACTCTTTTCACTTTCGATCTTGGAACAGGTCTTTCGTTTATTCAACGCGTTGACGATGCCGTTATCTATGATGTCTTCCGGTTTATGAAGAATGGCTCTACTGATATGGTCTTCTATTTCACCCGTGTCGCTTTTTTACCTTTTCTTTCTTTTTTGTTATCTTGATTGAAGTTGTGGCACATCCTTTGAGGGAATTTCACCCTCCGTTGCAGGTAGTGTTCTACCTCGCATACCAAGTCCGGGGCTTGTTCATTTTTGGCGTTGGCCTGGTGGGGCTAAGGGGAATGGCTCTCTATTTCACTTGCTTTGATTGTGTTTTTTTCTTCTTTGTTGAGAGTTCGTTATCTTTTACGGATCCCGTTCGGCGTCTTATTACTTTTTTTTCGTCCTCCCAATTTGATTTTCGTCTTCCGAATTTGAACAACGTGGTCATCATGGCCAAAGTTCTCCATGATGCTACAAAAACGTCCTTTCTTTTTTCGTCGCCTTTATCTATCATTTTGGGTGCAGAGGATGTTGCAACATAACCTCCCCGCTCACCCTTTGTGTTTTCGGATTGTCGTGCCGTAGTGAACTGTTATGCTCCCCAGAGAGCTACCCGAAGATAGTTCTATACGTCTGAATTAGAACCCTTGTTATATAACCCAGTTCGTTGGTGATTTTATATGAAACTCGAACGTGTTCTTTCCATCTCCACACTATGAATATACGAAGGATAAAGATCGTGCTCATCAAGGTGAAGAACGACTGGTCATGTATATTTCAAATCAGAACCAAACTTCAAGCCCAGGCCAAATAGTTGTAAGCCAATTCAATTGTGTATCTAAAAAGAAAACCCGAATCTGGTCGGTCTATCATGTTCATCGTATATCCGCCAGACGATACGCAGAATAAACGAGCCTCCCGGTACAGAGCCAATGCACACCACGTCATGTCGTCCACTGGTACAGGGGTCACTCGGTAAGGTTATCCGCTTAACCCTAGCGAATAGGGTAAGGGTGCGGGGAGAGGGCGAGAAGTCCGCCACGCAAAGGAGGCGGCCCGTGAGGATGAGGTGAGACACCAAACACCAACACTCCGAGGATGCCGCCAACCTCGGGTTGCAAGCAAGAGTCAGCCATACACGAGGATGTATCGTGGCGGGCGAATCGGATAACAAGGCGGGGGCAAAGAGGTGGAAAGGAAGGTGGTAGAAAGAAAGTGGCGATAAGGATTATGCAGCAAATATCTATTGCAAAGGAGTGTTAGCATGACGCTATCCGCAAAGCCACAATGGAATAAGCTGGATCAGAGGAAGAGGGGGAACATTACCTGTTTGAAAGCCATCATATCGAGTGCTGACTTATTGTGGTCGGCCAGCCGGGAGCGCACAACAACACGCCGCTGGCGCAATTCGGAAGTCTCTACAGTGACAGAAGTGGTCTTCTTCTTCTTGTCCCGTCGCTTGCTTTTGTGCTCCCGATCCTTGTCCTTCTTGCTGCAGCTCTTGCTCTTTTTCTTCTTCTCCCGGCGCTCGCTCTTCGACCGCTTGCGTTTCCGCTCGGTTGCTGACGAGTCGTCGCTATCAGCATCGCCGGCGCTACCGCCAGCCGCTGCTAATTCGTTGTCACCCGCGAGCTCGGCCTCGGCCTTTTCAGCCTTGCGCTTCCTTTTCTTCTCCTTTTTCCTGTCTTTGGCTTCCTTCTTGGACTTGGATATTCGGCGCTTCGCCCGCTCGTCGTTACTGCTCGAGTCGCTGCTGCTGTCGTCGGCCTCCTTGGCCTTGCTTCGCTTAGACTTTTTAGATTTCTTCGATTTTCGGGACTGGTGTTTCTCCGACTCGGCCTCGGACTCGGAGTCTTCTAAATCAGAGGTTTTTCGCCGCTTTGCTTCAATCGCAGCTAACGGCGTCTCGCTCTGTGCGTCGCTGTTCTTCCGTTTCCGCGTTGTAGTCTCGCTGGTGATACCCTCAACAACGGAGGTTTCGTCAACAGCCTGGCGGGCCTTCATCTCGTCGCCGACAAGATACCCTCCACGCACGAACAACACACCACCTCCATTGCGACGCCCAATATACACCAGCGCGTCCCGGCGCTCCTTCTCTCGGCGCGCGCGTTCCTCGGCCTCTGGGTCTGCATCGTTTCGCCGGTTAAGACGGCCAAAGATGTCCTTCAGAACCGCCATGCCCGTCATAGAGTCGTCGCCGTTGCCGTGCATCCCTGGTTTGTAACCCAGTCCGTTAACGTCATCCTTGACCACCACACGGATGTGTGAGGCACTGGCGGCGCTGTGAAGTCCTGCGTGCGCGGCGTTAGGGTCGCCTAATAACCGACCGGGCTCCCATCCTTGTGATCGTAGAAGCCGTTGGCCAAATGTCGTTGAATCGCGGGCCCAGGTGGTGTTGTTTGGGTCCTTCTGGATCTTCGGTCTACAGCAGGTATGACAAGGCGACGTTAGTTGGTTGGCCATTTGAATTGAAGGGGTTCATGAAGTGGAGATGACATACTTGCTGCGCATTGCGAAGTATGAAATTTCTCTAGAGCACTGAGTGAGGGGGAGCTGGTTGGAAGACAGTAATGAAGAGGGCCAACTGTTAGAGTACTGTGTTGAAGAATCAGCCAAGAGCAAAAGCGAATTTCGGCCACCCAGTTCGAAAAGAAAAAAAAGTTTTATCTTGTTCAAAGATACGTAGACATTTAGTGGGCCGATAAGCATGCATCCACATTTATCTATACCCTGATGTTTAGAATCTTCTTTAGTAACCCTAACTTTCACGACCATAAAGGACCGATGTTAAGTCATGTATCTATTGAAAATAATCATGGCAAAGTTGCAATGAGATCGAAAGTTTAGTCCCTAATCCAGTAATCGGGACTGATTTTTTTCGTCTCTATAAATTTACATTCTGATACAAACTCGCTTGGTCGTTGCCATGGCGGAGAATACAAAGGAAATAGCAAAAGAGAAAACAAGACGATAACAAAACTCATCCCCGGTCCGTCAGCTCCCGTCAAATCATCCAGTCTCACTTCATTCGGAGAGAGAAGAGTGGACAGTCCCTCTCAATCCCCAAAGCCATAACACTTGGTCCGGCTCAAATCGGAAGATGCGTGGTTCATGAATCCATCAAACCAATTATTTTGAAGAGGCAAAAGAACAGGTCGAAAGACATGGTCGACCTGAAAACGCATTCACATAATAGCCAAGAAAAGTATAACAGGTAAATCACAGAAAATTGATCAAATGATGGCTCCGTTCAAACATTACACATCTCAACTTTTCTGCGTAACAACAGATGAATGACATGGTTCAACCTCAATGAAGTCTTCTTCTGCGGACTGACCGCGATGTCGTGGGAGCGTCACAAGCTGGCTCGATGCCAATAGCAACCCTCAGACATTCGGGGATACGCTTGTAATGAGCCACGGCCGCGGTGTACCGGCTGGACAGACAGTTAAGTGCGCGGCCGGTGGAGAATGGGCCGAGACTAATCCGGCAGTGCGAAATATACGCATCCAGACTTTCCGCGGCGTGAGCATCATCGTAGCTACCCTTGGCCGGCGGAATGGACAAGCACTCAGCAGGAAGCTCTGTAATGCAGTCCTCAGCAATGCTGGCGAGAATTCCAGCAATCAGGGAAAGACCGATGGTCTCCTCGTCAATATTTGTCGGATCCAGGAAGAAAAGAGCTTCTTTGCGGGCGAATGATCCCAATGCCTCTCGGCACAGATCAGTAAGCCCAACGAGTTCAGTACCATTGACTCCTGCAATAGATTCGCAAACCAGAGGGAGGGCAGTCGGGCAAGCAGTCGGGGTGGCACAAGAGGAAGATGGCACGGTAGTTGACGGTGAATTAGTGCTGCTGGACAATGAGGTAGCGACTGCGGCATCTGGTGCTCGGAACATAACCTGAGTAGGCTCTTTATACACTCCCTGTGCAAGGTTTCTCTTGCCGATGGATCCGGGATCTGTAGAAGTTGCTTCCGCGGTGGTGGTTTCAGCCGCAGTCTCAGACTCGGTCTCGGTAGACGTAGTCCCGGCAGTAGTGGTCTCAGTCTCTGTCTGCGTCGCGGTGGTATCGGCAGTGGTAGTTTCGGACTCAGTCTCCGTAGCCGTAGTCCCAGCAGTAGTGGTCTCAGTCTCCGTCTGCGTCGCGGTGGTATCGGCAGTGGTGGTCTCAGTCTCGGTATCGGTAGTAGTAGTCCCCGCAGTAGTGGTTTCCGTCTCCGTAGCCGTAGCCTCCGCAGTAGTGGTTTCCGCCTCCGTAGCAGTTGTCTCGGCAGTGGTAGTTTCGGACTCAGTCTCCGTAGCCGTAGTCCCGGTAGTAGTGGTCTCAGTCTCTGTCTGCGTCGCGGTGGTATCAGCAGTTGTGGTCTCAGTCTCGGTCTCGGTAGACGTAGTCCCGGCAGTAGTGGTCTCAGTCTCCGTCTCCGTAGCAGTGGTATCGGCAGTGGTAGTTTCGGACTCAGTCTCCGTAGCCGTAGTCCCGGCAGTAGTGGTCTCAGTCTCCGTCTGCGTCGCGGTGGTATCGGCAGTGGTGGTCTCAGTCTCGGTATCGGTAGTAGTAGTCCCCGCAGTAGTGGTTTCCGTCTCCGTAGCCGTAGCCTCCGCAGTAGTGGTTTCCGCCTCCGTAGCAGTTGTCTCGGTAGTGGTAGTTTCGGACTCAGTCTCCGTAGCCGTAGTCCCGGTAGTAGTGGTCTCAGTCTCTGTCTGCGTCGCGGTGGTATCGGTAGTAGTGGTCTCAGTCTCGGTATCGGTATTAGTAGTCTCCGTAGTAGTGGTTTCGGTCTCCGTAGCAGCGGTCTCGGCAGTGGTGGTTTCGGACTCCGTCTCCGTAGTCGTAGTCTCCGTAGTAGTGGTTTCCGTCTCCGTAGCAGCAGTCTCGGTAGTGGTAGTTTCCGTCTCCGTCTCCGTCTCCGTAGCAGCAGTCTCGGTAGTGGTAGTTTCCGTCTCCGTCTCCGTCTCCGTAGCAGTAGTCTCCGCAGTAGTGGTTTCCGTCTCCGTAGCAGTGGTCTCGGCAGTGGTGGTTTCGGGCTCGGTCTCCGTAGCACTAGTCTCCGCGGCGGTGGTTTCGGCTTCGGTTGCGGTGGTTTCGGTAGTGGTGGTTTCCGTCTCCGTAGCAGCAGCCTCGGTAGTGGTAGTTTCCGTCTCCGTCTCCGTCTCCGTAGCAGTAGTCTCCGCAGTAGTAGTTTCCGTCTCCGCAGTAGTAGTCTCGGCAGTAGTGGTTTCGCTCTCAGTAGGCGTGGTCTTCGCCGAGGTGCTCTCGGACTCGATAGCCGTAGTCTCAGCAGTAGTAGTCCCGGCAGTAGTAGTCTCAGACTCGGTAGCCGTGGTCTCTGCTGTGGTAGTCTCGGTCCCGGTAGTAGTGGCGGTTTCCTTCTCGGTGGCTGTGGTTTCCACAGTGCTCTCGGACTCGGTACCCGTAGTCTCAGCAGTAGTAGTCCCGGCAGTAGTAGTCTCAGACTCGGTAGCCGTGGCCTCTGCTGTGGTAGTTCCGGCAGTAGTAGTCTCAGACTCGGTAGCCGTGGTCTCTGCTGTGGTAGTCTCGGTCCCGGTAGTAGTGGCGGTTTCCGTCTCGGTGGCTGTGGTTTCCACAGTGCTCTCGGACTCGGTACCCGTAGTCTCAGCAGTAGTAGTCCCGGCAGTAGTAGTCTCGGACTCGGTAGCCGTGGTCTCTGCTGTGGTAGTCTCGGTCCCGGTAGTAGTGGCGGTTTCCGTCTCGGTGGCTGTGGTTTCCACAGTGCTCTCGGACTCGGTACCCGTAGTCTCAGCAGTAGTAGTCCCGGCAGTAGTAGTCTCGGACTCGGTAGCCGTGGTCTCTGTCCCGGTAGTAGTGGCGGTTTCCGTCTCGGTGGCTGTCGTTTCCACAGTGCTGCTCTCGGACCCGGTAACTGTAGTCTCAGCAGTAGTTGTCTCGGTAGTAATAGTTTCGCTCTCAGTAGGCGTAGTCTCCGCCGAGGTGCTCTCGGACTCGGTAGCCGTGGTCTCTGTCCCGGTAGTAGTGGCGGTTTCCGTCTCGGTGGCTGTCGTTTCCACAGTGCTGCTCTCGGACCCGGTAACCGTAGTCTCAGCAGTAGTAGTCTCGGCAGTAATAGTTTCGCTCTCAGTAGGCGTGGTCTCCGCCGAGGTGCTCTCAGACTCGATAGCCATGGTATCAGCAGTAGTAGTCCCGGCAGTAGTGCTCTCGGACTCGGTACCCGTAGTCTCAGCAGCAGTAGTCCCGGCAGTAGTAGTCTCAGACTCGGTAGCCGTGGTCTCTGCTGTGGTAGTCTCTGTCCCGGTAGTAGTGGCGGTTTCCGTCTCGGTGGCTGTGGTTTCCACAGTGGTGCTCTCGGACCCGGTAACCGTAGTCTCAGCAGTAGTCTCAGCAGTGGTCTGGGCAGTGGTGGTTTCGGACTCGGTCTCCGTAGCACTAGTCTCCGCGGCGGTGGTTTCGGTTTCCGTTGCGGTGGTTTCGGCAGTGGTCGTCTCCGTCTCACTAACAGTCGTTTCAGTGGTAGCGACCGTCTCGCTCTCCGTTGCCGTCGTCACAACGGTCGTAGACTCAGTCTCCGTTGCTGTGGTTTCGGAGGTCGTAGTTCCAGACTCAGTAACGAAAGTGCTCGTGACTGCTGTGGTGCTGCTTTCGGAAGTTATTCCTTCGGTAGTCGAGCTCTCGGCTCCAGTGCTGATGCTGCTCTCCGTAGTAGATGTAGTTCTGCTCTTAGTTTCGGTGTCTGATGTTGCCACTTCACTGGACAAAGTAGTGGTCGACTCGGTTGTCGAAGTCCCCGTCACAGTACCCGTGGTGGACTCAGCCGTTGAAGTTTCAGTTGAGACCGTGGTCGTCTCCACGGTGGAAGTCCCGGAGGTCGACGCCGTTGTTTCGGTCTCCGTCGCAGAAGCAGTCGAAGATTCGGTAGACGACGACTCCGTAGAAGAAGTTTCAGAGGTGCTTATCTCTGAAGCAGTAGTTGACTCGGCGGTGCTCGTTTCAGAAGCCGTGGTGGATTCTGTGGTTGAACTCCCAAACGTAGAAGATTCCGCTGTGCTGGTCTGAGTAGCAGTGGTAGACTCCACTGTGGATTCTTCCGTGGTTGACGTCTCACTGGTCGTGGTATCGGAGGCAGTTGCACTGGTGGTGAAGTCGGTGGTAGACTCGGTTCCAGTAGTAGATTCGGCAGTTGTGGTGGCAGTATCAGTAGATAAACCAGTTGTGGGCTCCGATGAAGTCTCTGTCTCTGTGGAGTAAGCAGTGCTTGACTCGGTGCTAGACTCGGTGCTGGAACCGTTGGTAGGCTCTGTAGTAGACTCTGTGGCAGAACCAGTCGTAGACTCCGTCGATGAGGCAGTTGTAGACTCTGTTGACGAACCGGTGGTAGGCTCCGTAGTAGACTCTGTGGCAGAACCAGTCGTAGACTCCGTCGATGAGGCAGTTGTAGACTCTGTTGACAAACCGGTGGTAGGCTCCGTAGTAGACTCTGTGGCAGAACCAGTCGTAGACTCCGTCGATGAGGCAGTTGTAGACTCTGTTGACGAGCCGGTGGTAGGCTCCGTAGTAGACTCTGTGGCAGAACCAGTGGTTGACTCAGTTGACGAGGCAGTTGTAGACTCTGTTGACGAACCGGTGGTAGGCTCCGTAGTAGACTCTGTGGCAGAACCAGTCGTAGACTCCTTCGATGAAGCAGTGGTTGACTCAGTTGACGAGGCAGTTGTAGACTCTGTTGACGAACCGATGGTAGTCTCTATAGTAGACTCGGTAGATAAAGCAGTAGTAGACCCGGTAGTAGACTCAGTAGCAGAGCCAGTCGTGGACTCCGTCGATAAGGCAGTGGTAGGCTCAGTTGACGAGGCAGTTGTAGACTCTGTTGACGAACCGGTGGAAGTCCCTATAGTAGACTCGGTAGATGAAGCGGTGGTTGACTCGGTAGTAGACTCGGTAGTAGACTCATTAACAGAACCAGTCGTGGACTCAGTTGACGAGGCAGTTGAAGACTCTGTTGACGAACCGGTGGTAGTCTCTGTGGTAGACTCGGTAGATGAAGCAGTGGTAGACTCGGTTGTAGACTCAGTAACAGAACTGGTCGTGGACTCGGTGGATGAGGCAGTTGTAGACTCTGTTAACGAACCGGTAGTAGTCTCTGTGCTAGACTCGGTAGATGAAGCAGTGGTAGACTCGGTTGTAGACTCAGTAACAGAACCAGTCTTGGACTCGGTGGTAGACTGGGTTGAGCTGGTAGTTGTAGAAGTCTCGGAAGTCGGTTCTGTGGAAGATCCAGTGGTAGACTCGGTGGTAGACTCAGTGGGGCTCACAGTTGAAGAGCTCTCCGACGTGGCTGTCAACTCGGTGGTGGAGGATCCGGTCGTAGACTCGGCAGTTGAAGACGTTTCAGTGCCTGCAGTTGACGATGTCGACCAACCGGTCGAAGTCTCAGTCGTTGAAGATTCCGTGCTAGACTCCGTTCCCGTTGTCGTTGCCGTCGTAGACACAAGTGAGCTAGCGGTAGTAGTCTCGCTCACAGTCGTAGACTCGGTGCTCAGCTCAGTAGTGCTCACATTAGACAAGCTCTCGGATCCGGTAGTAGACTCGGTAGTAGTAGTCTCACTGGATGTCTCAGTGGCAGTCGCTGTACCGGTGCTTGACTCAGTAGTAGAAGATGCGGTAGTCGACTCTGTCGAGGACTCAGTGGAGCTACCAGCAGTCGAAGTTTCACTACCCGTAGTCGGCTCAGTAGTAGACGAAGCGCTAGTAGACTCAGTCGAGCTAGTTGTAGTTGATGGCTCAGAGCCCGTGGTCGACTCAGTAGAGGAAGATTCCGTCGAGGCCTCCGAGGCGGTGGTGGTACCAGAAGGCAGGGTCGGGCTCACAGTACCAGTCGTAGACTCGCTGGGATATGAGCTACTCACGGTAGTGGTCTCGGTGCCGGTAGTGGACTCAGTAGTAGACGAGGTGGTCTCCGTCTCCGTACCAGTAGTCGACTCAGTGGTGGACGAGCTAATCTCAATGGTGGAGGTCTCCGTGGAGGTTTCTGTGCCGGTGGTAGACTCGGCAGTGGAAGATCTGGTGGTAGACTCAGTCGTAGATGAACTGGTATCCGTCTCAGTACCAGTCGTCGACTCTATAGTAGTCTCAGTAGTAGAAGATCCCGTCGTAGTCTCAGTACCAGTGGTAGACTCCGTTGTAGACGAGCTGGATTCCGTGCTAGTCTCAGTGGTGGACGAGCTAATCTCAATGGTGGAGGTCTCCGTAGAGGTTTCTGTGCCGGTGGTAGACTCGGCAGTGGAAGATCTGGTGGTAGACTCAGTCGTAGATGAACTGGTATCCGTCTCAGTACCAGTCGTCGACTCTATAGTAGTCTCAGTAGTAGAAGATCCCGTCGTAGTCTCAGTACCAGTGGTAGACTCCATTGTAGACGTGCTCGATTCCGTGCTAGTCTCAGCTCCAGTCGTCGACTCTGTAGTAGTCTCAGTGGTAGACGATCCCGTCGTAGTCTCGGTACCAGTGGTAGACTCCGTGGTAGACGAGCTCGATTCCGTGCTAGTCTCAGTTCCAGTCATCGACTCTATAGTAGAAGACATAGTAGTCGACTCCGTTGAGGATCCAGTAGTAGACTCAGTCAGAGATGAACTGGTATCCGTCTCAGTACCAGTCGTCGACTCTATAGAAGTCTCAGTAGTAGAAGATCCCGTCGTGGTCTCGGTACCAGTGGTAGACTCCGTGGTAGACGAGCTCGACCCCGTGTTAGTCTCAGTTCCAGCCGTCGACTCTGTAATAGAAGTCGACTCCGTGGATGATCCAGTGGTAGACTCAGTAGTTGACGATTCCGTGGTAGAGGACCCCGTGGTTGACTCCGTCGTAAACGACTCTGTGGATGAAATCTCCGTGGACGAGGACTCAGTCACAGTAGTTGTGTCAGAAGGGAGGGTTGGGCTCGCAGTACCGGTGGTAGACTCCGTTGTGGAAGAGCTAGTCTCGGTCTCAGTACCAGTAGTTAACTCGGTGGTAGAAGAACTAGTCTCCGCGCCGGAAGTCTCCGTGGTATTCTCGGTGCCGGTGGTAGTCTCAGTAGTGGAAGAACTGGTCTCCGCGCTGGAAGTCTCCGTGGTAATCTCGGTGCCGGTGGTAGACTCAGTAGTGGAAAATCTGGTCTCCGCGCTGGAAGTCTCCGTGGTAGTCTCGGTGCCGGTGGTAGACTCAGTAGTGGAAGAACGAGTCTCCGTGGTAGTCTCGGTGCCGGTGGTAGACTCAGTAGTGGAAGAACGAGTCTCCGTGCTGTAGGTCTCAGTGGAGGAAGTCTCGGTTATGGTGGTCGTGTCGCTAGGCAACGTGGGCTGAGGAGTTCCAGTGCCAGTGCCAGTGGTGGACACGGTTGTATAAATCTCTGTGCTAGTCTCAGTACCGGTTGTCGACTCTGTAATGGACGAGCTGGTCTCCGTCTCCGTGCCAGTAGTCGACTCAGTCGTGGAAGAGCTGGAAGTCTCCGTCGTGGTCTGGGTTTTAGTGGTCGGCTCTGTGGGAGAACTCGTCGTGGATTCAGCAGTAGAGAGCTCAGTAGTTGACGAGCCTGTCAACGTCTCGGTGGTAGAGAACTCGGTGGAAGAAGTCCCCGTGGACGAGGCCTCGGTAGACGACGACTCCGTCACAGTAGCTGTGTCACTGGGAAGTGTTGGCTGGGGAGTGCCAGTCTCACTGCCAGTGGTTGGCTCGGTCGTCGACTCAGTGGTGGACCCGTTCGTAGACGAAGAAGTCTCAGTGCCGGTGTCAGTACCGGCCGTCGGCTGGGTGGGAGAGGACTCGGTGGTGGACGACCCAGTGGTGGACTCTGTGGTAGACTCCGTGATGGAGGATCCCGTGCTCGTCTCCGTACTAGTAGTAGACTCAGGGGTAGAAGACTCAGTAGGAGATGGCTCGGTCACGGTGGTAGTATCACTGGGCAACGTCGGCTGAACAGTTCCGGTGTCAGTACTGGTCGTAGACTCAGTAGTGGACAAGATGGTCTCGATGCTGGAGGTCTCCGTGGTGGTCTCCGTGCCGCTAGTGGACTCGGTAGTAGAAGATCCAGTGGTAGATTCGGTAGTAGACGACCCAGTTGGCAACGTAATCGACGAGGCCTCAGTAGATGAGGTCTCGGTGTCCGTCGTGGCATCACTAGGGAGTGTCGGCTGAACAGTCCCGGTATCAGTACCGGTAGTAGATAGTATTGTAGACTCGGTAGTAGATGAACTAGTCTCCGTGGTGGTCTCCGTAGGAATAGTAGACTCGGTAGTGGACGACCCAGACGGCGACGTAGTAAGTGAGGTCTCAGTAATCAAGGTCTCCGTGCTCGTTATATCACTAGGGAGTGTCGGCTGAACAGTCCCTGTGTCAGTACCGGTCGTAGACTCAGTAGTGGACGAGCTGGTCTCGATGCTGGAGGTCTCCGTGGTGGTCTCCGTGCCGCTAGTGGACTCGGTAGTAGAAGATGCAGTGGAAGATTCGGTAGTAGACGACCCAATTGGCAACATAGTCGACGAGGTCTCGGTAGATGAGGTCTCGGTGTCCGTCGTGGCATCACTAGGGAGTGTCGGCTGAACAGTCCCGGTAGCAGTACCGGTAGATGGCAGCGTAGACTCGGTGGCAGATGAACTAATCTCCGTAGTAGTCTCCGTACCAGTTATAGACTCGGTAGTGGACGACCTAGTCGGCAACGTAGTCGACGAGGTATCGATGGCTGAGGTCTCTGTGCGCGTCGTGGTATCACTGGGGAGTGTCGGCTGAGCAGTTCCGGTGCCGGTACCAGCGGTGGAATCGGTGATAGACTGGGTAGTAGATGAACTAGTCTCCGTGGTGGTCTCCGTACCAATAGCAGACTCGGTGGTGGACGACGTAGTCGGCAGCGTAGTCGACGAGGCCACGGTGGATGGGGTCTCGGTGCCCGTCGTGGTATCACTAGGGATTGTGGGCTGAATAATCCCGGTGCCGGTACCAGTGGTGGACTCAGTGGTAGACTCGGTGGTAGATGAACTAGTCTCCGGGCTGGTCTCCGTACCAGGAGTAGACTCGGTGGTAGACGACCCAGTGGGCGACGTGGTCGAAGAAGTCTCGGTAGACGACATCTCCGTGTGCATGGTGGTGTCACTGGGGAGGGTCGGCTGGACGATTCCGGTAGAAGAAGTGGTCGACGACTCGGGAGTGGACGAGCTCGTCTCAGTGGGGAAAGTTCCAGTGGTGGTGGTCTCGGTAAAGCTCGAGTCGGTAGTGGTTGTCACCGTGGTCGAGGTAGAAGACTCAGTGGTAGACATGGTCGTGGTCGTGCCATCAATCACAGTGACCCACCAATCCGTAAAGTTCGGGTCCTGAATAGTCGATCCATTGGGAAGAATAGTACTAGATGCCACAACGCATGTTAGTGTCTCTTCCGTCACGATTTCTAGATTGTTGCCAAACAACCGCCCCCCCTCCCCCCCCTCTTGTTTGTTTTCCCCGGCGGGGTCATCAACTTACAGAGTGCGGGTAGCCGTAGACGTGACCGTCTGATCAACTGTCGTCTCGATCGTGAGCGGGAACTCGCGACGAACAAGCTGCCGTCTGGCCAAAACACCATCGGGCAGTACAGTGAACCCCTGGCCGGCAACCGTGAAGGTGGTCTCGGCCGTAGCGACAGTCGACACAATCACCTGATTGACCACAATCACGATGTACGGAATCAGTACGATGTGCGTGAAGCCGTCCGGGCAGGGCGAGGACGGCACCGCGCTGGGCATGGCTGCGGCCAGTCGGCCCAGCCCGAGCGCCAGCCCGGCTGCGACCCGATTGGTTCGCATGGTGCGTGTGGTAGTGGGTGTATGTGGCTAGGCACAACACAACACAATCACTTCGCCGTTGTTCTTACGGAATAGTAGAGCAACGTCTGCCATATGTGATTCCGTGTTAGTGGACAAAAGCTCAAGGGCTCATAGCACGAACGACTCCAGAAGGCGAAGGAAAACTCACGGCAAGAAAAAGAGAAAAGCAAAGAAGAAATAATGAAAGTTTTTATAACGAGTGTTCGGTCAGAAAACGGAAATGCTTAATGACGATAGCTTTGCATCGAGATCAAAAAATGATTCAACAAGCTGAAGCGAGTGACGAGGACGGAGAAGTCTCTAGCAAGAATGATTGTTCATTAAAAGCGTAGCAAAGGCCCGCGAGAAACGAATGAAGAAGAAACGAAAGAGGAAAAACGAAAGAGCAAGAAATGCAAAAGGTTAGAAGACGCCGCTCATCAACGTACGACCAAGTCGGCTTCTTGGAACTCTTTATTCCTTCTCTTTCTCAGCAGCCTAACGTCAGGTTCAAAAAGAGAGAGACTGGGAAGGTTGGAGTGGAAGAGGAACAGAATAAGGTCGGAGGTCCGTCCTCCTTTTTAGAATAAACCCGCTGCTCACCTCGTTTGTATGCGGGACGAGGACACACGCGCAACGAGAGCAAGAGAGAGCATGCCCGGGTTTCCCTTTCTCTTCCTCCTCCGCGCCTCGGCCCAATTGATTGCCCTTCTCTTCTCTTATTTTCATCCCTCTCAATACACACGGGATGTTGATATGAAGGAAGGCTATTCCGCTAGCGAGCCAGGAGGAGTTCCGGGCCCTTCATTCTCATGCCTGGCCATGTCCACAGGGAGAGGAGGGGGGAGGAGAGGAGGGACAACATCTCCAAGCAGCGTGAACTGAAAAATCAGGAAAAGGACTGGGAGACGCACAGAAATCAGCTCCCTCGCGGCCCATCTTGGCCATTGTGTCTGCTCGCGTCCTTGCGAGAGTGTGTCTGCCGCTCCAGAGCCAGTTTAGTCTGGAGTGAGGGTGGCAGTGTTGTGGACTCGGTGAGACCCTCACTTCAACGCGTCTCCAGCATTCATCGACAGCTTCACACGCGACGGTCAGTCAAAGGAGTGTATCCAGCTCGTATCCCAAGCGACCCGGTCCAGCGCAGGAAAGTTAGAACGAGAGAGATGAAAAGAAACCTACGCCCCAGTTAACCGACTCGATAACGAAACCGCGAACAAGGGCACACATACCGAGCAGTGGCAAGAATACAAAACACAATTTCTGCGCCAGCCCGTCCTGACTTCGGCCTCGCTCCCCCTTCCGCTCCTCTTCATCACTCTCTCCCGCCTGTAGATAGCGATGTCGGTTGGCCTGTGTTGGTGTTGTTGTTTGTCGTCCCTGTTCTGCAATAATTTCTTGCTCTTTCTCAATACAGTAATGGTCGTCGTCCGTCGGCCTGCGCCATCACATCATCATGTTGTTTGTCGCTTCGCATTTTCGAGTGAGCACTCAAGGGGGTTGACACTTTTGGGACGCATTGCGACCCATCGAACCATGCATCAGTGAGAAACACGTCTGGAGGGCAACTCCTGCAAAAGGAATGCAGCATTGAGCAGAATGACGGGACGGCTAGTCTTGTTTTTAACCAATATTAATAGTTGTTGTGGTTGTGGTTGTGCCTATCTTCTTTTTCCTTCTCGAGGGGAGTGAGTCCGTTGTGAGCTGTTTTCCTCCGAAACCCCTCTCTCTGTAAGACACGGCACACATGATTTCACCCCCCTGATACTACTGTCTTACTCGCCGCCCTCCCACCCACGAGACTGACTGACTGACAGGCCGCCCCTTGAGCCCTGAAGAAAATACACGAACACCGCCCATGGAACCGAGCCACCTCACTACTGCCCGCCTAACACTGGAACTCTTTAATCGTGGCATCCTCCTGAGCCCCTGTTAGCCTGTCCACTTTGCCTCCCTGAAAGTCATTTCGCCATCACAACACATTCACACATCCCTCGAACTTCATATTACTCGCGGGACGGCAGCCTACTGGAATTCTCGTCCCCGTTTTCGCTTCTCCTGAAGGCTCGTACCACAAGGATAAATACATTATGGGTCGGGGTCTATCCTCAGAGTATATGTGCATTTGAAGTGTATAGTGTCCCTCTCTGGGAAATTACGCCCACTAACCGACCCAAATCAGCGTGTTCTGCCCCTATACCAGCAAATCCTGGTGGCCGGTAGCACTTCAACATCCTTCGTATTTCTCACAAGAATCATCTCCCTTCATTCCACGCAGGCGGGTAAGAATCGCCTAGAAGCTAGCACCAGCATGCACTCAAATATATCACAATGAAGATCAATGTTTTATGGACCGAACTTGTAATCCAACCTATAAGGACTATAGAAAGACATGGCATGAACAAAATAAAATCAGGGCAAAAAAAGACGAAAACAGAAACCGTGTCGAATCTCAACTCAAAAGAAGACACCAAATATAATAAGCGAAAAATAGCAGTTCAGTCGTTAACGCCTGCTCAGTTGATAGATTTTCATCGTGAAATTCTTTTTTCTCTTTCAACAATTAGCCCCTCACAATCTTGCAAACCAAGTCGGAGCCATCCACCGAGTCACCCTCATGAACCATGAGGCCGGCAACCTTTCCGTTATGGGGAGCGGAGATGACCATTTCCTAAAATAGAAGAGAAAGAACAACAATTTGTTAGTCGGGATTTCCGTCAAGAAATCAATGTCTGGGCATATTGTGCCCCTGCTTTGTGTGCTACATACCATCTTCATCGCGCTAAGCACAGCAAGAGGGTCTCCCTTCTTGACCTCGGATCCCTCGTGCACCCGCAGCTCAACAAGGACGCCCGCCATGGGAGCACCAACTTGGCTAGAGTCACCAGGGTCGGCCTTCGGCCGGCTAATGTTCTCAACTGAGGCGAGCTTATCGTCAACAGTGACCTGGCGAACTTCCCCATTCATCTCGTAGAACACCTCACGCTGGCCAGTGTTCTCGCTGAGGGGACCCACGGCAAGAAGCTTGAGGATGAGAACCTTGCCCTTTTCGAGCTCGACGTGGAACTCTTCGCCAATTTCCGGCTTGGACAAGAAGTACTTGGTAGGAAGCACGGACAGATCACCGAACTTCAGAACAAACTTCTTATAGTCTTCGAAAACCTTGGGGTACATGACGTACGACGCCAGCTCGGTTTCGGTGACGGGGCCGAACTTTCTGGACAGCTCCTTCTTGATCTTGGGGAAATCAACAGGCTCGAGGAACAGACCAGGACGAGCATCGAACTTCTTGCGGCCACGGAGAGCATCGGTGCGGAAGGGCTCGGGGAATCCTCCGTACGGTTGTCCCATCATGCCCTGAAGGAACTCCAAGACTGAGCCGGGGAAATCAAGCTGAGAAGCACGAGCCTTGACATCATCAGCCGAAAGCTTGTTGGAAACCATGAACTGGGCAAGATCACCGACGACCTTGGAAGTAGGAGTGACCTTGACAATATCTCCCAGCAGGTCATTAGCGGCCTCGTATGCCTTCTTTGTCTCGGCCCACTGCGAGCCGAGACCGAGAGACTGCGCCTGGAACATCATGTTGGTAAGCTGGCCACCAGGGATTTCGTGCTCGTACACCTCGGGATCCGGTCCGGTAAGGTGAGCTTCGAACGGCGAGTAGACCAGGCGGAGCTGGGCCCAGTAGGAGTCAATCGCGCGAACGTGATGGACGTTCAGGCCAGGATCGAGCTCGCTGCCCTCGAGCGAGGCCAGGATAGCATTGATGCTGGGCTGAGAGGTCATACCAGACATGCTGTCAGTGGCAGCGTCGACGGCGTCGGCACCAGCCATGGCGCAAGCGACCATGGAGGCAACACCAGTACCAGCCGAGTCGTGAGTGTGGACGTGAATGGGGAGGTCGGGGTACTTCTTCCGGATAGCACCAATCAGAAGAGTGGCCGCATAGGGCTTGAGAACACCAGCCATATCCTTGATGCCGAGGACATGGATGTCCAATTCCATCAGCTTGTCAACAAGGTCGAGGTAGTACTGAAGATTGTACTTCTTGGTGGGGTTAAGCATGTCACCGCTGTAGCAAACGGTAGCTTCAACCACACCACCAGCCTTATGAACGGCATCGATACCAACCTTAAGCTGGTCAACATCGTTCAGAGCATCGAAGACACGGAAGATATCAATACCGGCCTTCTTCGCCTGGTCAACGAAGTGATCGATAGCATTGTCGGGAAGCGAGGCATAGGCAACTCCGTTGGCGCCGCGAAGCAGCATCTGGAAAGGAATGTTGGGAACCAGTTTACGAATCTGGCGAAGTCTGTCCCAAGGGTCTTCGTACAAAAAGCGCATGGCAACATCGAAAGTAGCACCACCCCAGCATTCCAAGCTGTAAAGGTTGGCAAGAGCGTGGCTGGTCTCCTTAGCAATGGCAGTGAGATCCACAGTACGCACGCGAGTGGCCAACAGAGACTGGTGAGCATCTCTCCAGGTGGTGTCCATCAGAAGACAGCCCTTGTACTCGCGAATAGCCTTCGCAAAGGCCTTGGGGCCGCCATCGAGCAGGATCTGTCTCCAGCCAAGCTTCGACGGCTGAGAAACATCAATCTTCTTTCCAGCCTCATCGAGGAGTTCGGGCAGAATAATATCACCCTTGAATTTGGGCTCTCCGACTTGGCCCTTGATGCTACTACCGTTGACAGCGACATCACCAAGGTAAGCAAGGAGCTTTTGAGCGCGGTTCTGGCCACCAATAAGATCGAAGAGCTGCGGGGTGTCATCGATGAAAGTAGTCCAGCAGTTGCCAGCAATAAAGGTGGGGTGGGTCAAAAGCGACGCGAGAAAAGGAATGTTAGTCTTAACTCCGCGGATACGGAATTCAACAAGGGCACGGAGCATCTTGCGACGGGCAATCTCATAAGTAGAGCCGTGGCAAGTGCACTTGACCAACATAGAGTCGTAGTGAGGAGTGATGACAGCACCGGCAAAACCGTTGCCACCATCGAGACGGACTCCGTTGCCGCCAGCCGAGCGGTAGACCTCAATCTTTCCAGTATCAGGCTGGAAGCTCTTGGACGGGTCTTCGGTAGTAATGCGGCACTGAATGGCGAATCCTCGGGTGGAAATACGATCCTGGGTAAGACCAAGCTGCTCAAGAGTGGCGCCAGCCGCGATCTGGATCTGGGCAGCAACGATGTCGATGCCAGTAATTTCTTCGGTGATGGTGTGTTCGACCTGGATACGAGGGTTGATCTCAATGAAGTAATAACGGTTCTGCTGGTCAACAAGGAACTCCGCAGTGCCTGCATTGCGGTAGTTGACGGACTTGGCGATACGGACGGCATCATTCAGAATGTTGTCGCGAACATCAGCGGGAAGATCCTTGGCGGGAGCAATCTCAACGACCTTCTGGTGGCGACGTTGAACCGAGCAGTCACGCTCGAAAAGATGGACAATGTGGCCGTGGTTATCACCAAGAAGCTGAACCTCAATGTGCTTGGGCTTGTCGAGGAAACGCTCAATGAAGACAGTGCCATTTCCAAAGGCAGAGCGAGCTTCGGAAGTAGCACGCTCAAAGGCCTCCTTGAGCTCATTCTCCTCGCGAACGACTCTCATACCACGGCCACCACCACCGTAGGCAGCCTTGATGATGATGGGGAAGCCGTACTCGTCAGTGAAAACCTTGGCGTCCTCGAATTTCTCAACAGCGCCCTCAGTTCCGGGAACAACGGGGACGTTAGCAGCAATAGCAATCTTTCGAGCCGAAACCTTGTCTCCCAAGGCGTCAATGACAGTAGGGCTAGGTCCAATAAACTATTCAAGCAAGCCGCCAGTTAGTATCAGTTCACGCCCCTTCAAGTCAAACCACTTGCAGTGTACCACATACCACAAGGCCGGCCTTCTCGACATTGCGGGCGAACTCGGCGTTTTCGGAAAGGAAACCGTATCCGGGGTGGATCATTTGAGCACCGTGCTCAACGGCAATCTTGATGATTTCATCACCAGCCAGATAGGCACCGACAGGAGTGTACTGTCCACGCTTGCCGATGACATAGGCTTCGTCGGCCTCTATAGAAATTTCAATATCATGCGTCAGTAACAAGCAAAAAAAAAATTCAGGTCCAGGAAGTTTGGAAGAGAAAAAAAGTGCATACTCTGCCGGTGCATGCTGAGACGGTCCTCATAACTGCAAAATACAAAAGGACAGGTCAGAAGTCAGATCTGATAGTGTGTAAAGTTCAGCAACCTCGTGGCAATAATCACTGCTGGGGGTATTGCTTGTCTGCTCATCAGAATCGCATCGCATACCTGAAAACGGCAATGGTGTGTAGCGAAAGCTCGTGAGCCTATCAGAATTAAAGAGTTAGGTACCATGGTCCAAACTAGGAAAGTTGGGAAGAGCTAGCCATAAAAACGAATGCGACAGAGCTTGCGCATGACCAAAAACAGCGGAGAGCACAGAGGGGTGGTTAACACATACCGTTCTGAAAATCTGTTTAATAGAAAATAATTATTTCATGTCAGAATAGAGAAAGAGTCAAGTAAGCCTTAGGGGTATCAATCAGGAGCAGCGTACACGAATAGCTGGCGGCGAGACACAAATCGTATTATGTCAGTACATGGAACCCCCCAGATTGTATAAAGGATTGGTCACTGGCAGCAGCCAGCCTTGCAGAGTTCCAGGATTGGACCAACGGGAGAGAGGGGTCGACTCACGAATTTCACCACGGTTGGCAACTATTTTTCCGTAAAAAAAAACCTTGGTTAGCATTTCAATTGGTTCACTCTCACGTCAAAGCACAATTAGACAACACAGTGGGGATGGCTTTAGAGGGGGGGGCACAAAAGCGATTTGGGGCACTGAGACAGTATGAGGGGTTTGCGTTACACGGCGTGTAATCATTGAGGAGTAATGGCAAGCTTCATCTCCACGAAAAACAGCTCTCAGTCCTTCTCGCTTGTGCAAGACAAGTGGCAATATGGTGGGGAGAAAACGTGCTGCTGAGTCGGAGCAACATGTGACATTGTGCCGAAGACAGGCAGGCAAACGGGTGGGAATGGGCAGGATCCTCCTGAATGGATAGCCGGACATGGTGCAACAGCGGACGAAAGGGAAATGAATAGTCATGAGAGGAGAGATACGGCCGGCACCCGAACGGGGGGGGGACATACCCAGAATCTTTGTCACCTGCATGATGCTGGAGTTTGCTCGGATATGGTGAATGGTGGTAGCGCCCTTCACTTCCTCGCCGTCGCTGTCCTCGAAGACATCGTTGAAGGTGGGAACCGTCTGTGGGCCAGACATGATGGGCACGCTGCTTTCTTGAAAACACTGGGTGAGGTATCAGAGGAGATTCAAGGGAGAAGCACCCAGGGTTGTCCGGTTCTAGCGGATAAGACGGAGGGTGTTCGGAGACCCGGGTGGACGCGGGGTGAAGCGTTAAGCAGTGGTTGTCAACGGAAAGGAAGACAGGGGAATGGAGGGGGGTTGGACGCTCGAAGCACAGAGGACAATCGAGGGGGGGGGGAACGGAGAAAATATAAGAGAGTATGGTTTAGGAGAGATTTGAGGTGGAAGAAAGAAGAAGAGAGAGAAAGCGAGGAGAGGAGGAGAGAAAGATTAGAACGGAGATGGGAGCGAGAGATAAAAAGCACAGAAATAAGGACGGAAGGGTCCTTGGTGGAGGGGAAGCTCAGGTCACTGCAGATACTACTGGAACGCTACTGCGTCAGGTCCAAGCTACTGGTCGCGGTAAGCTGCGAACCAAAAAAAAAAAAAAAAAAAACTGAGCGTGGGGATAGTTTAGTAGACGAGGCAGTTGCAATGAGTAATAAGTTTCTCGGTTACACTATGGCGGTGTAATGTGGCATGACAGGAGCAGTGAAAGGTTGCCGGCTGCGCGGTAATATCATCCTGCTTGCCTTGTCCTGTGTCAGTGAGCAACTGATGGCTTCTTCTTGTTCCTCCAGTAGCTGTCAGCCATCAACTGTTAAGCCGAGGAGGTCCGGTAACATTGCGGGCCGTGTCATTGGAGGGGTTGGCAAGATAAAAGCACTCAGCAAAACCAAGCATACAATCACACAGAATGTCCCACATATGTGTATTATCCGCCGCCTTGCCCGCTGCAGAACGCATGTCGCCCATCGTCAACGTAAAGAGAACTCGCCCTTCACTTATCCGGGCGTTCTGCACACTCACATTCCAGAGAATTAAGGTAAATACTGTTATCTCTCAAGTTCCCAATTTTCTCTCCTCCATTTCCTGGACAGGGAACAGAGATCTTGTCCAAGGTAAGCTCCGGCGCCAAAATCTGGATGCTCAGATCGATGCTCATATTCTTTTGGTCTCCTCCCGTCCGTCATTTACACGTGCAAGAGAGGTCCCGGGCGTTTGGCCGCATTCACTTTCATATGTTCTTTAGTAAAGTTCTAGGAGTGCCGCAACAAGGTGATGCAACGACCATAGGGTGACGGACGATACAAGTACAAAACGGGGCAGGTACGTAGGCATGTCTATAAGTCCTGGGGCTTCACCGAGTCAGTGTTCATGTTCTGTAGCGGCTGAAGCTTGGCTTGGAGTGGGTGGTAGAGAACCGCGGCCCCCCCTCTCCTCCTCAGAAAAAAAAAAGACAGAAAGAAATTCGCTATATAAACGGTAGCCCCAAGGAGGATCTTCTAGTGGGGCAACTTCTCGCGGAGAAAGGAGCTGTTTGAGTTCTGCTTTGTAGTTTTAAGCTCGTCCAAAAGTTTGAAATGAGACGTGGAACGCTTGAATCAACAGCAGGGGAATGACGCAGGGAAGAATTTCATCCTCTAGCCCCCTAAGTGCATTTTTCCACAAGGAACTCTTTTCGCGCGACTGCGGAGCACAGCGCAAAGAAGGAAAACGTGGGTTTATACTGAGGAGCAGAATATGCGGGCAATATTACCCATCCTTTTAGGTTGGAGTGGAAATGCAACAACACGCAGGATCAATCTCTGTTTTTTTATACTCTCCTCCCAAAGTGGCTTGTATTTGCCCCAGAGTATGTGAGCTCTTTTTTGTCGCAGGTCACCCGCTCAGTGAGCCAGCCAGGTGACAACTGAAAGATACCGCTTGGTTGCATCTTTCCTAGCCTGGACCAGCCAAGGATGAGGAAACAGGAATCACCACATCATGATATATATTTCACTGGCTCAAGGAGGGAGACAATCAATCTCAGGCCGCACTACGCACCTTATCTGTTTTTCTGTCTGTGGTGTGTCTCCGGACTTCGGGCTTTCTCACTCCTCATCCCAGCCAAGGAGGGGGAGGGGTTTCTGTGGAAAGTCGTGATAATGCGCCAGAACAGGTCGAGACTCTGGTCTTTCTGATTTAGCCTCTAAACAGTGCATGTCGAGGGAGGATGTACCCTCCCTGTTATAATGGGATTTTTTTCTGCTACTCAGACTTGGGTTCCAACGGTGTTTGGAACAGCAAACGAGGAAATTAGCATTGCTTGATAACAGCTTCGGCTTGGGTATTTCGTATCAGGTTCCACTGCTTCACACATATTGCCGTTGTCCAGACTCTTCTTTTCCTTCCTTATCCCCTCTTCTTGCGCTGCATTACGACGTGGTCAAGCAATCTATTGTCATCTAGATCAACCTCCTCTTCTCTATCAGGGGGGTGGAATTATCACTCATAGCTTTTATCCTATACCTCGCGCGCCCTCTGCCCCTCCCCTCCTCAACCAACTCGGAAATATAAAGGTTGGTTCACGTGAAGTTCGTCCTTGAGCCGTTGTCATGAAGAGGGCACACAGTAACACATCACCCTTCACAACTCTCCAGGGACTTGTCAGGCTGAAAATACCACCAGCCATTCTGTAGCCTCTTCAGCCGGGTTCCATAGAAGCCCCTCAACAAATTCTTATTCCCACGCAGCCAAGCATTTCATGTCTTTCAAATCCCATTTTGAAGCACAAGAGACAATGTACTCCCAGGTTCTCCGGCGGGGAAAAGGTGTGTGTCATGGGATCACCGTGAGTGAGGTTTTTCCCACTGACACCATCATAGAAACGTCGTTATAGTTGGTCCATGCTTCTGTTCCAGGTCCTGATAGCTCTCATGCAGGCGTGCGGCACTTTCTGGATCACCCACGCATGCTTGAGGACTTTTCTTTTTTTTTGGTTTCTTTTTTTGTTGGTCGCTCCCTTGTTCCCGTCACAGATATGCCCCTCTCTCAAGTGATTAAAAGTTTTTTTTTTTTTTTTGGGGCTCATCCCTCCTCTATCAGGCCCTGTCAAGAGCCTGTGCGGGCCAACCAAAGTCCACCGATATCACAAGCTTCCCACCAACACTCGTCCAATTGGCCCCATCAATTGGCAAATCAGATTACACGTTCGCAATTCTATCACATCCGAAGCTCTCAAGTCGTGAAGCACGTCACTTTCCTTTCCTTCCCTGCACCAGATGCCAGCGGTTTGTTCAGTTGGTTTGCGCATTTAGTCACTAGAATTCATTCACTTCGTAATTGTAAACTGACTCGTAATTGTCAACTGACTCGTAATTGTAAACTGACTCGTAATTGTAAACTGAACATCCATGAAGAAGGTAGGTGCATCAGTTCTGTTTCGGTGACGGATATCATCGCAGACATACAGGGTGCGGATCCTTGCCTTCGCTAACTGCGCGTAGCCGTAGTCCCCAGGACATGCCGTTTGCCATTTCTCACACAGCTGTCCTCAGAGCCATCACTTGATGCATGTTTTAACCACCAGGTATGATAAGATTCCCCCCTCGGTCTCTCCATGGCCGACCCAACCATCCACCTTTCAACAGGTTTTTTTTATGTCTTTAATTTGCTCTCCCACACATATTAGTGGTGAATCAGGCCCTACGCCCTTGTCTATGACTCTGAGAGTGGAGGTGATAGGGGGCGAAAAAACTTCCGCGTGGGGTATGCGAAGGGCATCGCGGAATGAAGAAAGAATTCTGACAGCCCATTTTCCACCAGGAGTCCCATAAAACTACCCACGAAAGCCCGTACAACGGGGAAAATTTTCAAATCCCACGACCTTGTTCTGGTCATCCTCCATCTAAAGAGCAAAATACAAGTTGTGGAAATACATTAAGCTCAATGAACCTAACCCTGTTGCTCCGACACCGGACGGCTAAACGCGATTGTAGGCGCGGTATTATGCGGTTGTCCCGATGATAACCCTCTTTCAGCCCTGAGTCACCATGTTTGACTAGGTTTGGATCGTGGGCGAAAGGAGTTTAATCGATATCAAGATGTGTCTGGACATTCGTGGAACTTGTTTGTCCTTCGCCTGTGCCTGTACCGTAACACCCGAAAACCAGATTGGGGTTTCTAAAGCTCGTACCGAGGGTATCCAGTGCATGCTCGGAGCTCGCGGGCCTCCGACTCTGGATACCGAGTCTAAGCGTTTAGACAGATATCCAAACCCTAACCCTAATGCACGTACTATTATCATGAACCCGATTTTCTGAATAGTAGGAATTTCTCCAAATCGAAGGGCATGCATTTGTAGTTACGAGAAGCGAGCACACAAAGAAGATGAATGTTAGACCGGTTTTGGCTGTAGGCTGGGTGATGTCGGTCCTAATGATAGAAAACTCTCTTTCATGATCTGGGGTTGGGAACTCCGATTACTTGTGGCTTCAGCCTCGAGGAAGATGCATATCCCGATATGTAACCCGGCACTATTCTCTTCCAGAATATGTGCCGCGTGCTTTCCACCCACATAATTCCAAAGAAACGCCTAAACACCACAGTGATGTTTCACATCCAACGGAGCGCGTTAAGCCTACACAGTACTCCGTATGTACTATGTGGTATGTATGTCCTTACGGTTTGGGGCGGCCTCGGAATCCCCAATGAAAGTCCTATCCCTGTGTGTCTTGGATCGCCGCGTTGCATTGCCAAGAGTCCGAAGAAGGGGACGTCTGGCAATCATTGACAACATCACATACTCCGGATACAAAGCATGCGCACTTGGGCACTTGAAAGCACCATCACAGATCAATTTAATGTCTAACGCAGCATATGCAAACGCAAACCCGAAACAAGGGAGAAATCAAAACCTCTTGATATATACTGATGGAATTTTCCAACATGACATGACACTCGTACACTATATGTTCGGCCACCGCCATATCAACCACGGCCACAACATCCATCCATCCTAAAGCATAGAACAGCAGCACGAGTACCGGATAGGCGCTATTTGAGCATTCGGGCTTGTTATAATATCTTTCTTTTTGTTTGTTTCGGTTTCGAGGGAAAAGAAAATTGACCCTGGTCGTACAAACGCCGTTGTATCTGTATGTATGAATGACGAAGCAATGATGGTTAAAAAGGGAATAAAAGGGATGAAAGAAGGATGAGGGCCGCAGACGGAGACAACCCGAATGTGCTGTTATGCTCCCAGTGTGTCCGTCTACCATAAATCAAATGCTCGTTCTCTTCGCAATGAAGCGGGCCGGGACCAACCTCCGTATCGGAGAGCAACAAAAGTACACACCACTCTAACTGGACCGGTTATCGGGACGTCGTGAGATCGTCCTGCTTCATTCTAGGGTGAAATCTAAGACGACGCTGCCGGCGAGGCGGCGGGAGGGGCAGCAGCCTTCAGCAGGTCTTGCTTCTCCTTTCCGCCCCAGTAGTAATAGTCAACAAAGCGGTAGCCTTGCATCAGCTGCGAGCACTCGTTGATGAAGTGGCATCCGAAGAGGAGGTAGTTCTTGGGGGAGATGGCGAGAGAGTAGCGCATGAAGACAGCGGAGTAGACAACCAGAGTGCCAGTCATAGTACCCGAGATCCTATATTGAGACAGACAATTTGACACGTATGGTCAGCGACCGAACCGAACTTAGGCAACATCCCCACATACAAGCGGAATATTATGGTTTGTGACGTACAGCTCGGGACTCTTGCGCGCGTCCATGACGGCGGCCACCGGAACACCAAAGTTAGACACCGGGCCCCAGAAGTCTAGATTCAAGAGAAAGGACGCAACATGTTAGCATGTATGCAGAAATATCAGACAGGACCAACGCATGAAGTGCAAGACACAGGCAACGGTTCAACGGATGCTGGGATGCTGTGGGCCGGGATATTCGCCGTGTAACGGGGTGGGTCCGGCTATCGAGAGTTCGCGGGTTGTTTGGAGCTTGATTCGCTACGAGCTTAAGCTTGACAACCGAAAACAAAGACATGTAGTCGGTAAGATTAAAACATTATATATATCTCGAATGGACACCGAGCGGTCTGGTTGAAGGAAGGCTGACTTCATCGCACAAGTTAGAGGCCGATATTCGGCGGACCACCCCTGATTAGGGTCCGTTGGGAGCATCGTTTGGTGACTCGCAGACTACCCGGAGGCCGGCGTTGGAAGATTCGCGGATATCACATGTCGTAGAGTACGCGATCGGGAGAGGAGAAGGATTGAAGTCGCGATGTGTGCACGATGGAGCAATGTGCAGTGTGGTATTCTCTAGGGTCTTGCCAAATGTCCGTGTTGAGGTTCCGCTGGGATGGAGAAGGAAGTCACACTTACGGGTTGAGCAGACATAATCCAGCACCGGGTTGGCCCGAATCCGGGAGTTCACAGCTTTGATGAAGGCAGCCATTTTGACGTTCTCAGTTCAATGAGGATGGAACAAAGAGAGGTAGATTTGTGTATGATATAAAGGAAACAGAACAGGAGGATGAGGTTCTTTCGTGCTGAGAAACCATTGCCAGTAAAAAATAAAAATAAAAATAAAAAGTCACCGGAACATCAAGGACATTTCCCGGGTCAACATTTTCGAAGGACTGGACGTCTGTGATTCGTCCATTTCAGACATAAACGGGTCTGAGCGGACTTAAGGCGGAATTCACTCCAATGCAGTCACGTGACTGATACACATAGTCAGAAAGCGCGACTAAACACGCCTTCCTGAGTGGTCCCGGGCAGGCACTGGCGAAGTCATTTACTGGTCATCTCATCTGTTGATGTTCAAGATCACATTTCTGTCTTCAGATATCAGATATCGCAACTATTTGCTATCAGATTGACCTTTTTTTTCACATGGAAACACACATACTCATATTGAACTGGTTCGCTTGGAACTTCTAGACAAATCATCATCATGGCTGGAAGCAAAACAATCGGCTAACACTCTGGGACGAAGAGAATGGCAAAAGGAAAACAACAACGAAAGTGAAGGAAAGCAAGATGAACTATCAGACTTGGGGATGGGCAGCTGGTTGCGCATAGCCATTGGGAGGAGCCACCTGATCGTACGGGTTATCGATTGGCACGACTGGCGGACGCATTGAGCGAGGAACCTCGCCGCAAATTGTGTCCTGACTGGGTCGCGGGACTTCACCAACGGGCGGCCGGCGCACCAATCCGCTGCCACCGCCTTGGCCCCCGGAATGCTGCTGCTGGCGGAGACGACGACGGCGGATGCAGATGCAAGCAAGAATGCCGCCGATGAGACATAGACCGCCGACGATTGGAACGACAGTGACGACGATCTTGAACCACAGCTTGCTTGTGACTGGAGTATCCTTTTCGGGCTCTTCTACGCCTGGAGTCGCAGATGTGCCCGGGTCCGCGGTCCCGACTGTTGTCGTTCCGGTGGGGGAGCTGGTGGGGCTAGAAGAGCCTGGGCCCGATGTTTTGGCGGCGCTGCCGGGGTTGATCGACGGCGATGCGGGTGGGGTCGCGCCGGCTTGGATGATTGTTTGGGGTGTGCCTTCGCGAATCTGGATTGTTCCGTTTCCAGACTTGCAGTCGCAAGCGCCGGTCTGCGCATCTCCCGAGCAGCAGAACGAGTTGTTATCGCAGGACTCGATCTTTCCGTCAATGTTTGATCCTAGAGATTGAGCAAGCCATTGTGTCAGAGAGAGAGAAAAGCTGGGATGAATGGATCAAAGAGACGAAAATTGACTAACCGAGTAAACAAAAATCCCCGCAGATAGCATTGTTCCAGCGCGGGTTGGTGCAAGCACCGCGCATGGCCGCGCCGACTATCAGATTCGGGAAGCGCGAATCCTCGCTAGTAACGACGCAGACGCTGTTGGAGTAGCAGCCGTATCCGGGAGGGCAGCAGTGTGTAATATAGGCGGTGGGATCACACGGGTAGTAGCCGAGCGCATATTGGCCGTCCGGATTGTAGCACGGCGCATCCTCAACGGCGTACGCGACGCCGACGGTCAGAAGGAATACCGCAACAAGCGTTTGCATGACTGGAGACTTTTGTTGGCTTGAAAGCCGCACTTGTAATTGGAATATCGTGGTGTGTGTGTGTGTGTGTGATAGAAAGAACTTGAAGAAGCAGAAACCGGAGACTGAAGCAAAGCACCGATTGAATGATTTGTTCTTTCGCCCCCTTCTTTTCTTTTCTTTTCTTTTCCTTTCAAGAACAAGAGGAAAGTCCCCCTAGGGAAATGTGAAGTTAAGAAAATACCTTTAGCTGAAAAGAGAATCTGGGGGCCAGCCTGTGCAGAGAAAGGCGCCCAGGTACGACGGTACTTAAATAGCAACAGCCCGGTTCACACACACGATGCTAATCAGCTACGGTATCATCCAAACAACCGAAAAATGAAAATGATGCCCATGAGGATAACCTGCAGCTCAGCAGCCGAAAGGACAGACCCCATAACACTGCGCTGAAAATATTGGAGCTGGCGTCCAGGGCATGGGCTTTCTAGAAAGTCCTCTTCGCTGGTCTTGAACGGATGACTCCAACAATATACAAACATGATGCAGACTTCCAACTTTCCACGATCTCATTTTATGCATGGCCACCGATTTCGTGAGTTCGATAAACAAACTAGAAAAATACTAAACGGTGCTGCCCCTATCTCGTGTGTTCCATCCCCAAAGCGGAATCGCGGTCGTTGTCTGCACAGCCATGCCGACAAATTTCAGACCGATCAGTCCGTGTGTGGCCGTATGATCCCTTCGAATTATTACTCTACGATGGTGCAGCAGGTTATTGATGATTCCAGTTCACCAGCCAAACATCATGTCGAGCCTAACCGCCACAGGATTTTCGCTTTTATTGGAGCTAGTCCCCATCATTCGATGTCTTTGCTGTGCGTATCCATATGAAGGCTGGACCATTTTGTCCTGTGAAAAGCGGTCCAGCTGAGGCTGTGAACAGACAAGGTTTACTTGACCAACACCAAGCTCAAAAAGGAGCAAATGTGACCTTGCCCGAAAGAACCAGCAGCCGTCGAGCAATTTAAAAATATTTGCTGTGTCGTCGAGCACTAAAAGAAAACCTCGAGAGAGAAAGAATAAGAGAACAAAATTGATAAACCGGAAATGATTATGCAGCGCTTGTGAAGAATGGTATGGCTAGGGCCGCCGAAGGACCAGAAGATTTTCAAGTCGGACGTCTGGCCGCAGATTCCATGTTTCGGCAGTTTGATAGGTAACATCGTGAGAGTAATTATCAACTTCAACATTAAGATTGTAACTTTATCATCCTTAATCTATCAAATACAAAAAAGCTGAACGGCGGAAGGGGGGGGGGATTGGGGGGCTACTAAATCCACATTCTACCTCTAACCTGCTTCACTGCGCTTCCAGTGTTCCACATAACAGGGCTGAGCGGGCGGATGGGGGAATTTCTGTTCACTTTTCTTTTTCTGGTTGCCATTTTGGCTTTTCGGGCGAGATGCGCAGCTATTCCCATTTTGGACCAAAAGACCGCATGGACTAGGCACTCTGTGACCCAAGTGAGTGGCAGACTTGGGTGGACATTTCGCGTTTTGCCTTGCGCTTTTCCTGGCCTGATATAGAGACCGTGGCGGGGTCAGACCAGGGCGGTTGAATGGCTGGATCGGAAGCAGTGTAAGGTCCTGGCCGTCCTGGGGAGGACCACTTTGATCTCTTTTTGGAGTGGGCGGCATCGTCGTTCTCTTATAATGAATGGCTGGCCAACCCGAAAATGCGTCCGTCCGGGAGGACTTCATGTGTCATTTCCTCCAATATTATTTCCACTAGACTTTTCTTCAAGACTCACCGGTCACCGTTTCATCATTCTGATTTCTAAGAAGTCTTCTCACGTACATAGATTATACTCACCTGTAGATAATACACCACCTGGAGTTCTTTACGGCAACCCACATCACCAGCAATCGAAACACCCACACTCGCCTCACTTTCTAGAGGAAAGACCCGCTAGAATGGACCAGCGTTCTGGAACGACAAATACGGTATGCTTGCACACACTTGCCCACGCAATCACTTTTGGTTCTCCCAAAGTCTGTATGCCCTAGGCCTACGGACTAGAAGCACATAAAAAACGAGGCTTTCGGATGCTGCCCTTACAGTTCACTGATATACCTACCAGGTCGCCTCCGATGTGTCGAGCCGTCCGACCTGGAGTGCTATGCCAATCAGACCGTCCAGTGTCTTGTCCGAAGTGACGGCCGGCGCGGCAGCTGCAAACTATTTGGCCATCTCATCGGCCCAGGATATATCATTCCAGTCTATATCGTCCACAATCAGCATCGACGGTGCAGCTGCAGCACACATGCAACAACTCTCACTCACTGCACAGGGACAGCTCCCAGCACTCCCTCAAATACCCCGACAACTTCCCGACCAAAACCGGGTTCTGAATCTGCCAACGCATGTGATACAGCAAGAGCCAGGCGATGATGACATGGAAGTTCCTCCTCTGCGTCTTCCATCTGCACGATTGCCGACCATGCCGGACACCCTTCCGCAGATCGACCTGTCGCCGGCCCCGACTTCGGCCCGGCCATATAGCCTGCTGCCGCAACTGGAGGACCAACACGCGCAGAATCCTCGTTCAGCTCTTCGTGTTTTGGCCTCGTCCCAGGAGTCTTTGAACTTGGGTGATTTCGTGTCTCAGACAGACCCGGGGTCTCCGCGCGAGCAGCCGTTCCAGTCCATGCGTTTCGACCAGCCACCACCACCACCGTCACAACAGCCTCATCTACAAGCTCAGAGATCGCTTCAAGCTCAAGCTAAGAATCAAGAGGATTTAGAAAGCCAGTTTCGACGGCTTCAACAGGCCCAACAATCCGAGCAGTTCGCACCTAGCCAGCCTGCCCAACAAGCTCCACAAAGCCGCAGCATTCCCACACCACAGCAGCCGCAGCCGCAGCAGCAGCAGCACCAACCACCACCACCACCACAGCAACAACAACAGCCGCCTCAGTTCAACCAACAGTATAACCATGGAATGAACTACGCCCAGCCACAACCTACTCGACCGGTGGCTCCGATGGGGACCCAACAACTGAACCTACAGGCACCGTCTACATCATCACGAAGCCCCTGGAGCAGCGGGCGTGTGAACGAACTCATGCACCGGTTTCTTATCAACCAAGTCCGTGGTTCCAGCTCCAGCGTCCCTTCGCTGTCTCGTACCAACTCTGCATCCGAGGATGCGTCGATGATCTCAATCGGTGGTATTGAGGCCATGCCGGCAATAGCCCCTGGACCGTCGACATACGGTAACCCGATGATGCGAGGCCCGGGCCCAGTAATGCTCCCGGCCGGCGCCCAGCAACTTGGCCAGCAGTTTGGTCAGCAACTCGGCCAGCAACTCGGCCGCTCGAATATGCCGCCCGATGATATGTCACTGCAGAACAACGGCCAGATGGTTGTGGCCAACCCCAACGCCGGCCCGGGCTCACTCCAGGTACACATGGACGTGTACAAGGAAATCATCAACATCGGCGTCATTTCCATCGAAACCGCCGAAGCGATGCTAAAGCGTTTGTACAAGACTGCCGATCAGAGCCTGACGCGGTCTTATGTCCAGGGCAACGCCGTCCCCAACGTTGTTGCCGAGGCACCGGTGCTGCGTGTTGGTCTGATGTTGCTTGTCGGTTCGGCCACGGCTGAAGTCACCCGATCGGAGCAGTACGATATGATGCGCAAGACCCGTCAGCCCGAGCAGATGACACCACTGTGGCGTGTCAACACCGCCGGCCAAATGCTGGTGGATTTTGATGTTGGTCAGGATCTCACCATCCGGATTGTTGACAAGACCGCCCGGGCGGCTGACCGCGCACGCCAGCGCGGCCGCCGGCCTGTCACAGACTTCTTCGCCAGCACAGTTAATCCGCAGCAGGGCCTGGCTTTGGCGCCAGTGAACACTGCTGGTGCGCTGGTACCGGCTGGTTCCAGGCCAGCTTCGGACAATATGGATGCTGTTACTATCACCAGTGACGATGTGTGCATTGTCCACGACCTGAGCGAGTTCCCCCCCGATCACTTCGATATTCAGGCCACGCTGATCGAAGTTGACCATATGTCTATGCTCAACCTGATCGTCAACTACCGTGTTCTGATCCAACGTACCGGACCCCTCCTTGCATCAGACGAAACAAATCAACTGCTTGATCAGATGATGGAAGACGTGCGCCGTCTATGCCTGCGTAGTCCTGTTCTCTTCCGCATGTCTACGCGCGACCGGGTGATCCGCTCCAAGGACACTCGGTACGGCGTTAACTCGGCGCGACGGTTCACCACTCTGACCACCAGCAAGGGAATCCAAGAGATCATCAGCTTGTCAGCTGCCTACTACAACACGCTGAACTCGGACCCTGCTGCTCAGGCGGTTGCTCGGCCCCGCTTTCTCCAAATGCTTGTGCTGCTCATCTCGCTGCTCAACGACACCGACCTCCTGGAGATCAAGGATTTTCTCGAACAGACGTACCGGTTTCGTGCCGATCGTGCCAGTATTGAGCTTCTCATTCTTCGCGTGCTCCCCTTGCAATCTATCAACCCGAAGCTGTTCCTCTCAACTGTTGTTCCGGCATTTGAGGGCTTCACCCCAAGCCGCCCTATCACAAACCATGACGACTTCAAGCGCCATTGGGACTCGCTCGTGATGAATATTGAACGCCGCAAATTCATCATGCCCTCATCCCACCAATATCTCGGCCGGGAGGCCCGGTCGTGGGTTGTTGATTGGCCGATGGAGGGTTTCCGGGACTCGGCAATCTTCCGCCACATCCAAGACGCTGACCCGCACTGGGCCACCTTCAACGAGATTCCCCGATTGGAGAACGTTGCTGGGGATAGCCACTCTGGCGAGCTCTCGGTCCTCATGACTGACAGCTTGGTGTATCGTATCCGGATGGCTGATTACGAACGCATTGTGCGCTTGGTTGCTGGCACCTACGTGATGACGGCACCGGGCCCGGAGCCGTCGTTTGTGGATCTGGAAGTTCGGGAGATCTCGCTTAATGAGGCTAACCGCGAGACAGTGCGCCAGATCAACGCCCTGATCCGGCTGATGAACGATCTGAAGTTCAAAATTGACGAGACTCTCCGTCGGTCGTCTGGAAAATTCAATTTGTTCCAGCCGGCCCTCCGCGCGGCGGCCGCATCCGCTGCGATCGACCTGATGAATGAATGCAGCTTCTCGGGCCGTCTAACAAAGCACGTGGCGCTTCTGGGAAGTTCGACTCTTGCTATCACGTACAAGCTGGAGGGTCAGAAGGTCACGCTGACTGACGTGCTCTCGATTATCCACGAGGACAACCGTGAGGCTGCCAACGTGGCCTCGTACTACCAAAGCCGCCTACAGGCCGTGCAAGACCGTCTCGACCCGGAGAGCGTGCAGACTGTGTACCAGTATCTGCGCCGTGTGCAGGACCTCATCGCCCAGTCGCAGAGCATGCAGCGCCAGCTGGGCGAGGACCCGATTCTCAGTGACGAGCCGATCTCGCGCATTATCAAACCAGGCGCTAACGAGACGGAGAGCCTGGCGGCGTGGTACCCGTACTCGACCGTGCAGAGCGGCGCCAACGGCGGCGACTCGCTGCTGGTCGATGCGCAGACCGCCTACGTGAGTGATGTCCAGTGGCAGCATGACGGCGTTGTGTATGTGAAGCTCGACGGACTGCATAATAACGTCTACTGCCTGACGTCGCTGCATGAAGTCCAGCTAGAAATGCGGGGTCATGAGATCGCCGTGGGAGACCTGGTGCTTTTCATGGGAAATTACATCGCTGTTGCCGAGCCTCCCGAGCCGGACTGCCACCCGTCGGCGCATGGTGGATACTACTGCTCGAACTTCATGCGCATCACCAGCGTCATATCACCGCAGGTGATGGGCCGTGGAGCTAAGCGGCGTGGCCGGGGTGGGAACATGATCGGCCCGACGGGAGAAGCCCGGAGAACGGTGACTCGTCTGCTTTAGATGAATGTTTACGCTTTTGTCTCCCACTGGGCTCTCTTGATATTTTTTTTCCCTGTTCTATTTTTCTTTCGGATGTACCTTATGTTGATATACTGCTTCTGTAAATGCTTTCTTTACGAGATAGCGATTTGTATGCTTTAAACCGGATATATAACAGTTTTGGATATCTTTTCACGCAATTATATGTCTTGGTGTGCCCGCAACCATGAATCTATTGGTGACAAGTGTCCAGAACATAGAAATCTACAAGTACAAAAACCATGGACATGCATAACACATTGGGAAACGACCCGAAAACATAACACCCAGGGAAAAGAAAACAAAACAGAGTAACACCACCCATGCTACACGCCAGAAAGAAAGAAAACGAAATGGAACCCCCTTCAACCCCACAAGCAAAACACCAGAGAAGGAAGAGTGTACGCGAAAACCCCAAAAAAGAAAATAGAAAACCAGAACATTCGCATGATGGATATGTGCAACATCAGCTTTTGTTCTATCGCTAGTTCCGACACCCCCCTCCTAGCTTTTGTTCGACATGTCCAGAACGGATGCTCTTAACCGGGGGGGATTCAAGAGAAAATCGCTGGACTCAGACGCGACAATAAAAAGCGAAAGCGCCTATGCAAGGTACCGATACGATGCCACAGGAGCGTCTTCAATACGCTCTAGGTACTCGCGCACAATCAAATCTTCGATGCGTTTCTTGACGTGCGAAACATCCGGCTTGAATCGGCTACCGAGTTGGCTAATTGCTTCAGTGATCAGCTGGGAATGGGGTAGTTCCTTTCGCTGCCTGTCGTTGCGGGAAAAAAAGAGGAGAGATAAAGGTTAGCAACTGCGAAGGTTGAAAGGGTGCACCTTGAACAAAATAAAAAAGGGGTACGAGACATACTTCATGATGCGCACAATGGCGGCGTCGATGATCCAGGACCGAGTCTGGTGGTTCTTGCTCTCGGTCTCCTTGCGTTCTTCATCATCTTCGAGCTTCGCAGCAGCCGCAATGACCGGCGCCTTGATCTTGATGGTCTTGCTCACAAAGGCCTTGTTGAACCGGAACCGGTCACCGCTGCGCACCGCCTTCGTAGCCGGCTCTTTGACCAGCACGCGGCACTTTGGTGCGATGGAGAGTGACGCCAGTGTTCGGGCGACATCGGCCATCGGAATGCTAGTCTTCGCCTGGATCTCCTCAAACGTAAGCCATCCGCCGCTCTCGTCCGGCGGGTTCGTCGTGTCCTGGAGGTGGTTGAACAGCTCGAGAATCACCATTCCATACGTCGGCACATTGATTTCATACCGGCGCTCGCGTGCCAGCGGGCCTGGCTTGCCCGGAATAGCCGGGAACGTGGCTTTGATATCGGCGGAACCCAGGCCACCCACCCACGTCAGCTTGCGCCCGTTGCGCTCGAGAAGGTAAAAGGCCGTGAAGTGCTCGTGCACTTTGCGAATTGCCGGTGGGTAATCAACGACAATGGGCTGGCGGTCGGCATCGCCAGATGTGGGGCCAGTCCGGCCCATAATGTCTGGTGGCCAGTTGTTGGAGGTCAGGACAGTAACGTCCAAATCAATGCCTGTACGGCTAGCAATGTCCCCCTTTCGGTTGGCGTAGGCCTTGCTAATCTCAGCAGAGGTGTCCATGTCCCGGAACATACCCTCAAGTTTGAAGGTGAAGTTATTGCCGAATTCTTGCTTCATGCGCAGAATCATCTGCTTCTCAACGTCGTAGCTCTCGGACTTGTTGTGCATGAGGCGTTTGGCTAGATGTTTCTGATAGTATCTCTCGAGTAGGTCCTTGTCCTGCAAGAAACGGATAAGAGTGATACCTCGGTCTAGAATGACATCAATCTCCTGCTCTGACTTGCCACGGATTCCCTTTCGCATGTTGTCGTCAACATACAGGGACGAGTATTCCGAGCTCCGCGGGAAAGAGTTGATAAATTCGTTGAAACTTTTTCCAAGCGAAGTATGAATGATGAGATCAGACTGAAAGCACTCTTTCCACAAGTAGTCAAACCGTTCCTTGAGCGCCAACACATCGTCAACCCATCTAATGGCAGCAGCAGTGAGCTGAGCAGCAGCAGAAATGGGCGAGGGCCCAGGGGGGGCCCCCTTTGCGCCCTTGTCAGTTGAACCCTCACCACCAGGAGCACCAGCACCGTCTTCACCATCCGCACCGTCGGCAGCGGCACCGGCAGCTGACCGGCCCGAAAAGTCAGTTTGATTGAGTACGCGTTCAATCTCGGTACCCATTGCGATGACTCTAGCTTGAAGAACCCGGCAGAGCGAGGCTTTGCTCTCGTCGACCAAAGAAACCAGAGTGTAAAGAATAGACAAATCGTCAGCCTTATCGTTATCAAGCATCCAATTCATTCCAGACGAATCAAGGCTTATGAACTCGTCGAGATTCTTCTTGATTAGCTCAGTTTCAACAATCGCGGCGACTTTGGGCGCGGTATAAGGGCGGAGGTAGGTGTTGCAACGCGAGGACTCCTCCTGAAGCCGTCTGGATGTAGTGTGAAGCCATGTGCCGGCGCTTGCTTCCTGTAGTAGCCGCGAACATTCGCCTCGATAAAATGCTTCACTTGAGTCCAAAAATTGCTTTTCAAACACGGTGAGGTACAGCTTCGTGTCTTCGGTTTCATCATCCGTTTCGTACAGCGACTCGAGCATGGTGACGCAACTCCGAATGAGGCCTCGGTCAATGATATCGCCTAGTCGTTCCATCTTAATGAACCCGAGAATGACATTGCACAATATCTCGAGGAAGCTACTACCGTGAATATATGACCGGAGGATATGATCGCGGAAGAGGCCAATAGTGGCCGCGAAAATGCTCGGACGACGGGAATCCTGGGTGTAGCCTCGGTCGAGATACATCAGTATGTCGGAGACCATCTTCATCGACATGTTATGATCGGACCAGACGTCACGCAAGCCACGCATGAAGCGTTCACCGGTGTCGCGACGCTGGGCATTGGAGTATCGATCGGATAACATGATGTTGACAATTTCGGGTTCCGTAAGAGCGGTGAGAGATGGCAGGATGCGGTCCTTAAACCACTGAATTTCGAAGGCCATGACTCGGTCGTAGAGCATCTCACCCTTCTTTTGCAGCACCATCTTGTAGGCCACCCGGTATAACTGCTCAAAGAGAAGGGTGGAGCTGTTTCTGAGGTGGATATCCGTGATCGCATCGCGAAGTATTTGCCAAGACGATTCAAGGTCATTTGTGTCGGTAGGTCGGGACATCGACTATTATAAAGAAAACCATGTTGAGAGAGATTTATTAGAACCAACGCAGAAATCGCCAAGTTTTGTTGCCAACTTTTCTGGGGCGTGCGTCTGTGTAAACACACCCGAGCCGCGTTTGCAAGTTGCCATGAGCTTCTAGCAATCGCACGACGGATGAATCGGGACTACAGAGGGGTGAAATCAAACATACCCGAATCATGCCGGCGCGAGGAGGCCGAATTCGGCTGGCCCGGCCGCCTCCTCCTCCCCTACCGGAGATCATTGTGAGTTGAGTTGTAGCTGTTGGCTCCAATCTGGGCTGGGGTTTTTGTTGTGTGGAGAAGAGGAGACGAGGAAGGAGAGGAAGAGGGAGAATATTATCAAGGACACGAAAAGATTTATAACAGTGACTTCAGCTATTAACACTGGTAAATAAGCAGCTTAACAGACGGAAGCCGGGCAACTTTTTATCGTGAGAGGACTATAGCTATTGCGGGGACAAAGGTGAACAACAAACGGTGAGTAGAAGAAGATGAAGAGAGCAAGCACTAGGCACTTCAATATGGACAAAAGAAAGAGCATATAGATGAAATCATAAGAAGACGATTGCCCTATATATCCATTATATAGCATCACCTAGAGTGAGGGGGATCTTAGAATTATAGAATTCAAAGAACGAAAGTGCACTAGTCCAGGCTTCACTTGAGATTTGTCTTGAGTCGAATCAGGAACCGATGCTAGAAGGCCTTATCGATAAGACACCCCACAAGGCAGCCAAGATGTGGCGCAAGCTGTGGCGGAGATGTGGCGGAGAAAAGACTTCCAACCTCATTTCATCAATCCTTTTCCTTCCGTCAACCTTCAACATCCTTTTTCTCGGTCGTGTACCCACTACCCCTCATTGATGAATCGACAGACTACTTCACAATGCGCCGATTTTCTTCAATAGTGAAGGCTGTTACGCCTTTCCGGCTCTTGCAATCGGGGCCGGGTCCCGCGATTCGCCCTCTCATCCAAGCATCACCTCTCCATCTCCCACGCCAGGGCCTTCAGGCAACATCGATACCTCACAATACCGTATTCCGTCGATACGCACACTCCATTCCGAAACCACGAGCATCAAACGGGACCGCAGCACAATCTACGGACTCCGCGTCTTCGTCCGAGACCGCTGCCGCTACCGACGCTGACTCGACAGAATCCTTCTCCTCCGTCGCTGATCGCGTGCGCTCGCAACCGCACTACCAGCTGACATTCACCTGCATGCCCTGTGGTGAACGGTCCACACACAACCTCTCAAAGCAGGGATACCATCACGGCTCGGTGCTAATCACTTGCCCGTCGTGCCGTAACCGACACGTCATGTCCGACCATCTGAACATCTTCGGGGATCGCCGTATCACCGTCGAGGACCTCATGCGCGAACGTGGTCGGCTGGTTAAAAAGGGCACGTTGGGCGAAGACGGAGATATTGAGTTCTGGGAGGACCCGTTGGAAGGTGACGAGCCCCCAGCAACACTGCCTTCATCATAAGTCTTCCTTTCTTAGCGCGCATATATGCCGAAAATGTGGTCAAATCTCCCGATCTCGGCTGTTTACTGCTGTCCTATATTTTGTTTTGTTCTGGTGTCGGCGTTGGTTGACATGTCATGACCTCTCAGAAAATACCCTGTTCTGGTGGTCGTGCACACTCTCCTTTTTTTCCCTCTTATCTCCTGTCCAATTAGCTGCTTATAACGAGTCCGTTTTGTCACATTACACAATTGAGTTACCATCGGTTGCATGTCCAGCCAAGGGAACAGCTATCATCACACATCGATTTATGTATGGCACGTGAGAAAGAGAACTGGCCACTTTGCTTTGCAATACTCGATCATATGTGGACGGTCACTTTTGGTAAGATGTATGATACTTCTAAACCTGTGAATTGAGAAATGCTGTAAAGCTTTTGTGTATCCATCCGTAACGCCCAAGTCCAGATGCCAATGTACACCCGAACATGATTTGTTAAGAACAAGATGAACATTTTGGTTGCCTGTCAAAAATGCAAAGACGATACACCTCACTCCATTCAAAAGCACGTAGCCCCTTCATTACCACCCCTTGAACTCCTGACGGTAGGCCCGCTGCTCATGGCCGCGCTCCTTTCTTCTCTCCTTCTTGCGCACCACCTTCTTGCGCTTCTCCCGTCCAAACCGCTCCGGCTCCGCCACTGCCGCAATCTTACGCTTACTCGAGCGCATCTGTCGACGTTCACGCACACGCTCCCGCACAGCCACTATCGCCGCCGAGAACGTCGCGGTGCCGACACGGATCTGCACGGTATCCAGCAGGGCCTGGGCGCGTGTTTTCAGGCTGTCGTAGGTGGTCTTGAATCGTTCATCGGTGGAGACTGGTGCAGCGATTGCTGGGTCCGTGAGGTGCTGCAGTGGTGCAAGGACTGCCTGGATGTGAGCAGTGATTTGCGCGGCTGAGAGGTGCTTGCTGAGCATCGCTTCGAGAACCGTCATGGCCGTGACCTTGCCGTTCATGGCAAGTGATTTCGCTGCAACCTCACGTCGCAAAATGAAAGACAGCCGCCGGAGGACAAACGGCACGTCGACTAGCGGGGGTGCTCCATCAACCTCATCATCAGATGCATCACCATCCTCGTCCTGACCCTCATTGTCGTCATCTTCACCCTCGTCATCAAGAATGGTTTTGTCCTGGGCAGCCTTCTGAGAATCGGTCAAAGCGACGTGCTGAGCCAGGAACATAAGAATCTGGCCGGTCTCAGTGGCAAGCGCTTCATCAAGCTCAATAGACCCACTTAGAGTGCGCAAAACCAGTCTGGTGAGTCTAGAAATGTCGTCGTCGGAGAGTTCAAGTCCGTAAGATCCAGTAAGAGCTCCCCCACGAGAAGGCGTCGAGTCCTTGCTCTTGGATCTGTTCCGCGCAAAGTCTGTTAGGTACATGCTGACTAGCCGGACCGCCTGTAGTTTGACTGCACCGTCGCTGTGTACCATGCATCGGTTGACTCCAACCCAGAGCGCCTCATTGTCACGCACCAGCATCTTGGTCGGCACTGCTGTAACCAGGACACGAACAAGTTCCAGAGCAGTACTGGTTATCTCGTCATCATCAAGGAGAGATAAGGCTCTGTCGGCCGGGAGTCGACGGCCTAGCTGGCTGAGCACAAGCTTGAGATCTTGCGAATTTTCGGCAGCTGTCTCACTCGCCTCAAAGTACAACGCGAAGACTTGGAGAGCAAGCTTGACCACAGTAGTGTTGTCATCGCTGCCCAACCACTTGCGCACCAGACCCAAGAAAGTTTGTGTATGTGCGCGACTAGACCGCCGGAAGATTTGTTTGACAAGCTCCGCGGCAGCTAGTCGACACTTCTCGCTGTCGTCATTTGCAACCACCAGAACCAGGGGTAGGAAGCATGTTGCTGCAATCTCCTGAACGAAATCATCGGCCGATTTCAACAACAGGAGGTGGACGATCTCCATTACGGACAGCCGGCCACCTTCCCGTTCGAACTTCAGATTGGCCACAACGAAGCTGAGCTGCTGCTGCCATCGGGCCTTCTTCTGAGGATAATCTCGGAGGAATTGGAAGAAGGCTCCTCGAGCCAGGTCCCGCGTGTCCTTGTCATCATTGGTAATCATCACCGTACCAACGTAATCCAAGATATCGTACACTGTTGCCGTCTCGATCTTTCGCTCAAGTACACACCGCAGAAAGTTGAACGAAACATGACGATAAATCGGGTTTGTCAGATCATCCTTGAGCTTTTCCAGGAGAACGTCGATGGCAGCATCTTTCACGGGGATTTCACGGCGATCCCGCAGTACCACCGCCAGAAACTTGAGTCCCGCCTGGGAAATGTCGGTTCCTGTCGACGATGAAGTAGAAATCGATTTGATGGCTTCCTTGACAGAAATTTTGAACATGCCATCAGCGCCGCCATCGGGGAATGGCACCTTGGCGATGACAACCAGAATCTTGAAGGCTGCAATCTTCACTTCCTCCTCTCCACCAATGACGGCGTCTCCAAGAATAGGAATGAATCCAGTGAGAGTCTTGGCCGTGCGAAGGCTGTCGTGTTTCTTGACAACCGCCCGAAGAAGATCGAGTGCAAAGCGAATCAGCTTGAAAGTGTACTTGCTGGTTGTCCCGCGATCACTCTTCTTGGCGCCCCTTTGCAGTAAGTACCTGCGAACACGAGGGTCCATCTTAGGCGGGGCGACGACTTTTTGGTTGTTGTACACCTCCTGGATAACTTCATAGCAGAACATCAGACTGTCGCGACTCTCCGCCGCCGGGTTCTGAATCAAGCCAGAGGCGATTCTTGAAAGCAGAGAGTCAATCTTGCGCACCAGCTTGAGGTCAACTTTCTGTAGCAAAAGCAGTTGGAGGGGATGCACGAGATCAACCAAACGACTGATCGATGCAGTTTTGGCGACCAACTCCATCGAGTCGTGACTTTTGTTGCTTTTGATTTCCTTCATCTGGGTCGTATATCCCTCGGCGTCCTTCTCCTGGCCGATGACGCCAAATACATCGTCCATGACAATGTTGACTATCCGCGTCAAACAGTAGTCCAGGCTGCCCTGGGGGAACTCTGGGATAGTTGCCACAAGCATCGAGTGCATAGTGTATGACAGAACGTGAAGTTGGTATCCTTTCTTCAGTGCACCTCGCAACTCATTGAGAATGAAGCCAAAATGTTCCGGCCCTAGCACAGTGGCGATCTTCACAAGAGTTTCTCGTGCCATATCTCTGGACTCTGATGCTTTGCTTCGAAGAATATGACAAATATCTGTGAGTACACTTGCCAGCCGAAGGCTCATGTCATCTTCGGGGAGAAGCAACAGCAGCTTCACGATAATGACACCAACAGGGACTCGGAAGCTGACTTCCGATTCATCTTTTTCATGAATATGCTTCATCATGGCCGGTAGGAAAAGGTCTTTCACATCGGTTGCCAGCTTTTCCTGGCCAGGTAGTGTGAGAGCAAGTCTGTGGAGGCCAGAAGCAGTTTGCCCCTGTCCCTCAGATATCTCTGTCTGCTTGGTCTTCTCCTTCCAGCTGTCTGTAAGGCTATCGCAGAACTTGCCAAGCAGTCTCACAACTTGTTTCTGAGAGTCTGGCTTCGATTCAATATATCCAATATAGCGCTGAAGAGTTGATCGATAATGCTTCCAATCGAGGGACGCAGCTAGAATAGAAATGGTTGTGGTGGCATGGGCTCCCATTCCGGCAGAATCTTGGATTCCATCATGATTGCGTTGGAAGATGAAATGTTCCAGAAGGGGTATGAAGAAATGGCTGAGATTGTTGCTTCCGATCTCTGATCGTCCATTGGCTTGCTCGAGAAGTTTGAATGCTTCCAACTGTCGCGAAGTTGCTGGGCTGAGAAGGTTGAAGAAGAAGATCGGTTCAGAGGTCTCTGCATCTGTCTCGGTAAGGAGGCACTTCATGTCAGAGATTGGGGCCCAATCCGGCATACACATGAGCATATGGCCCCATATGCGAAGACCTTCACGACGAACGGTATCAGAGACTTCACGAGCACTGCTGAAAAGAGCTGGAAGCAGAACGTTCCTTGCAGCCGTGTCGAACTCATCACCACCCGCACTAGCAACATTGTCGATGAATCGACGGAGGCCGTCAGCCGAGTTCGATGAAAGAACGCCATACTCAGCGTCATCCTTCAAGAAAAATATCAAGTTGTGGAGGATCGGAAGCCACTGCACAGCAGACAACGGAACCACCCGCTCGCTTGCAATTGCAGTGAATGCCGCAAGACGTCGATCGTATGCGGGCTCATCCAGCATACCATCTCGGAAAGAGTTCAGCTCCGTTACTAGGTGTGAAATTTCATCCAAAGACTTGTCGGTCTCAGCCAGAGCCATGAAAACGCGGCACAGAGTTTCGCGGCTTTCACGGTCCTTGAAATAACTGAAGAGTGTCGATAGCACGTTGTGCATGCGATCAGCAAGACCGGTATCGACTGACCGAATATCCTGAAGTGTAATAAAACTCTCCAGTATAAGAAGAACCTTGCTCTTAGATTTCGGCGGCACACGTCTCGGGGGCTGAGAGAGGAGTTGAATAGATATGTCAACGATATCCTTAACATTCTCCGAAGCCTGAACGATGGGAGATAAGTCAATGACCGTATCGATGCTCGCCTCCAAGAGATTCTGGCTCAAAGTCGGCGAAATCATTGTTTTCGCGACGCGGTCTAGGATGGCGTCCATATTCGACTCAAGAAGTTCCGACCGGATTAGCTCGTTGAACTCGGATTCGGTCGCCGGCGCTTGAGCAACCTTGACTAGGTTCCGAATGATGCGCAAAACGAAAATCTTGACCTCATCCTTGCCCTTCTCCACAGTGAGACAATCAACAAGCCTGGGGACGACGCGCTGGTCAACAGAAAGAAATATGGCCGACTTGGGTAGGATGGACCATGTCCCCATGAGATTCAGCACTCCGGAAACTCCTTGAGCCATCTCCACAGGAAGGTTTTCAAGCCGGGGGGTGACGAGTTCATTAACAATCAGCGTTGCAAATGGAGTCCAGTCAAACACCTGCGCATTCTGAAAGAGAGAATTCACGCATCGTAATCCTCGATTACGTGCAGCTTTCAGTAGAGAGAGACTGCTGTTGCCATCGCCGCTGTTGTCCTGCTCGTCCAAACTCATATTGTCGTCGTTGTGCTGGTCATTCTGGCCATCGTCGTCGCTGTTACCTGCGGTAGTTATCCAAAGCTTGCGAGAGCTATACACAACACAGTACAGGATCGCATGAGCAAGATCCTCAACGTACGGAAGCACGCTAGTTCCAAGCTCCGTAATGATAGACGACATCATGTTGAGAAAGGCAAATTGCTGTCGTGGAGGAATAATGTCTTGGTCAAGAAGGTTCGATGCCTTGCCAGTCTCGTCGATGATTTTCAAACCACGAAGGGGTCCCAACGCAATCTCGATAAATCCACCCATGTCAACAACAGTTAGGTGTCGAATGATAGCCAGGCGGGTTGCCTGGAGACCCTGTCGTCCACTGGCAATACCCTTTTTGGAAATGGCACGGCCGTATAGAAGACGCAGAAGGACAGGCATGAGATCAGACCGATGGTCGGGGAGGATTTCGTTTTCGCCTTGGAAAAGTAGAGTAAGTTCATTGCGGAACTTAGACTCGTCCAGCAGGTTTTCCAATCGCAACTGATAAGCTCGGATGCTTTCTTGCTTCCAGATAAGGATTCCTTTCAAAGCCAGCTTCTGGATTTCAATATCACCGTTCTCGAGCTGTCCAAGCAAGGCTTGATAAACTTTGTCACCAGAATACAACCCCTTCGGGTTGACAAACTGGACGACAACCTTCAAGATGGCTTTCTTGTCTGCTAGGGACCAGCTCGATGACATTGTTGCCCAATCATTATCACCATTTGAAGCCTCCATTTCCATGCCATCGGGATCTTCATCATCCGAATCAGCAATATCTAGCTCATGGGACGTAGCGGCAAGAAAGAATGGTATGAACTTTCGCGATCGTCTCTCGGCAATGTGTGGAATAGCAGCGAGGGCCCTTAGAGACTGGCCACGGGCATTTTTTGCGTAAAGATCCCCAGTGGTCTGCTTCTCGTCAAAAGACTGAAGCATGGTCTGAGACGGATTCTGTGCATTGGCGAACACTTCCGCGGCAGTGGCCTGGAGTCGAGCAAGATTTGTGCACTCAAAGTCAGACACAAACTTCCGTCCTCCAGCTGAACCATGTGCTGGCGGGCCAGTCCAATGAGGCGATGAAACAGTAAGCCAGTCTAAAGCAAGCTCGGCCAGATTCTCTTCGCCGACTTTAGACTCGGTAACTAGCTGCATGGCCTCCACAGAGGCATCCCATACAGGTGCCATTTTGACGGTCAGCATGCCAAACAGGAATGACGGGATAGCCTGAAGCATCCAGGACTGTTCAATGGAGGCATAGGCTTGGCCCAGCTTTCGCAGAAGCATGGCAATCTGGCGGCCACTGGAAACTTCGATAGGGAGATTTTCAACGCTGATCATGGACTGTAGCAACTCGGCGTGAGAGTCGTTGCCAAGAAGTACTTGCAAAAGGTTCAGACTAGCCAAGCGGAGGTCGTGGGATGGTGAGTGTAAATTTGTAATTAGGGGGGCAAAGATCACACTCTCATCGGGAGGCGACTCTGACCCCTGAGAGTCTTTGTTCCGCGGGCCAACTTGAACTTTTAGTTGCCGTTCGTAGGCTAGAAACGATTCAAGAAAGCCTAGTGACCGAGCAAACCTTGGAATAGCTGCCCTTAGCAAAGGACTGAGGCTAGCATCAACGGATCCAGCACCTGTCATGAGACGGAGGTAGGCATGGAATCCCTGGCTGATAATGAAGTGAACTTCATCAGAAGCCAGGGTCAAAGTTGGCCGCAGGGCAAGCTTGAGCTTTCGGAGCAGCAGCTCAGCTATCCGGGCATCGGTGGACGGATGAGATGTGCAGGATTCCAACACGCCCAGTAGAGCTGCGTATTTCGGAAGGCACTTGTCGCGCCAGGTTTGGGGGTCTTTATCGTATGCGCCTCTCTCGGGAAAAGGGGATATCTCAAGCTTCTCAAACTTATTAACAATTTGGGCTTGCCACCCTTGAGGAATATTAAAGACATCCTTTTCCCCTGGAGAAGGGATAGCACGAAGCTCGACCAAGCGCGGAAGAAGAACACACAGCAGCTCGTCGTTTTCTTGGTCGGCCCAGTAGTTTACAACAAAGCTGCCATGATTGATTTGTAGGTGTTAGATGTTTTTGCCAGGTTATATATTTTCAAAACTCGGAGATTCCAGCTTACCTTTGGAATGACTTCAGAAATAAGCTGCGGAAGCGGGTGCTGCCCAGCTCAGCAAAGAAGGCGTAGAATGGGATGTTCCATCGTACAAACGGCTCTCGAGCCATGAGATTCGAGAAGGGGTTAAGGAGGGGGATTAAAGCATCGATTGGGGCGTGTTGCCAGAAAATCGCAATGTTCACCATTACATGGTTCCAAAACACAGGGCCCTCATCTGTCGATATTTGCAGCGAAGATTTTGACCATTGCTCAAGAATTTCAACCATTCGGAAAGCAGGCTTTTGGGATTCAGCCATACGAGATCCCTTCCGAACTCCGGCAAGTGTGCCAAAGATTCGGACATATGGAAGCAACCTCAGAGGCTTGTGAGCAGCAGCTGGTGTGGGTTCGGCATTGGAGCTGTCAATCACTGCTGTGACAACATCAAGAATGGTTGTCGAATTTGTGTGGTGTACTATGCTCGTAAAAACTCCACAGCAAACACTTGTCCATACGTCGGAGGTTGTAAGTGTTAACTCTTCGGTGGAAATGCCCCGAATGAGTTTCGTCATAACTGCTGGTCCGGTAAACTGAACGGTGTCTCCATTACCCTTGATTGCTTCAGCGAACATCGTCATCAGGCCGTCCTTGTATAGCACAAATGTCTTCTCACCGACATGCGACCGAAGGTCTGTTTGGACATGTTCTATCAGTGGAACAAGTGACGATTCGACCGTAGAAGGCGCGGCAGCTTTCCGGACGAGGAAACTCAAAGACTCGGCGGCAAATCGGGCAATATACGGAGGATGTTTCGCTTTTCCTAGCAGTGGTGCAAGGACATCGAACGTAGGTCGAAGATCGGGCACAATCAGTTTCGAGAGGTACTTGAACAAGAATGCCAGGGCACCAAAACTCCATTCAATAACCTCGACGGTTTGTTTGGAGCTAGCGATACCGACAATCAGGCGAAGAGATCTTCGGTAGTGTCGCTCAAATCGAGAACCCAAGTCATGAGCAAAAGCTGTTAAGAGGTCGAGGAGGGGCTCAAGACTTTCGGCGTCGTGGAGAGAGATATACTGAGAGAGTGCATTCATGATTCGAGACTCGAAGTGAAGGATCTGAGGTAGAGTCTCGCTCAATGAGAGGACTTCTCGCTTGAAGGAGACAAACTCCTTTGAAATGTTGAGTTCGGTCCATTTTTGTAAAGCTGATCGGAAGTATGAGGTAGTGGCAGAGAGATCTTCTTCGTCAAGATCATGGCGACGGACCTTTCGTAAAGGATCGAGAGAATGAAGCTTGGAGATTTTTGCAGAGAAGGATTCCCATCGGTAGTTTTTCTGGTGCTGGCCAGTTGGTTTCACCTTCCTCCGAGAGGCCTTTTCAATACGGCCAGAGGAGGGAGGCATTATGGGCTAGAGAGAAAGTGGCTATATGAATGCTAGTTATCTCTCTGAAGCTCAAATTGAAGAAAGTTAATAGTGATGTGAGAGAAAGAAGTACGATCAAGATTTTTTGGTCGGCCCCACGCAAAATCTAATGCTTGGGGAAAAAAAAAAAAAAAAAGGCCACTAGCAAATCTTATCAGCTTATCGGACCAATAATTAAGTCATAAGAGTTCAAAATCCATTTCTTTCTGGAGATTTTTCTTTTCTGGCTTAGGGTTCAAATCTGCATTGCTGCATTGCTCCATCAAAAGTGTTCTTTGTATCTCCGTCTTGCATTATCATATAAGTCACCTCCCATCCATAATAAGCATGGCAACAACTCCAAAAGTGTAAGTTGATGGTCTTTTGAATGCATTTTTCTCACATCTTAGCCACGTCAGCTATTAACTCATCTTATACCGCGCAGAATTGTGTTAGGCAGTCTTGACGGCAAGTTCAAGGCAGCCTTCACGAAGATCGGCGCGCTCCATGCTAAGAACCACTTCTCGTTTGCTCTTGTCACGGGTAATTTCTTTGGGAAGAGTGAGGACAATACTGAGGAGATGACTGCTGAGGTTGATAGCATCGACGATCTCCTTGCGGGACATATCACGATACCCCTGCCCACCTACTTCACGATTGGCTCGAATCCTCTGCCGAAAGAAGTCCTCAAGCGAATTGAGGCAGACGAAGACATTTGCGAAAACCTATATTTTCTAGGGAAGCGAAGCGTCACCAAGACTCTCGACGGTGTTCGAATCGTTGCTCTTGGTGGTCAGCTTGACCGAGGAACTGGGGAGAACGCACAGGCTGCTGGCCAAAATGTGCCCTTCTACAGCTCTCAGGACGCGTCCATGCTGAGAGGAGCCAAAAATGCCGATGTTCTTCTCACGTTCGCATGGCCGCGCAACATTCAGCGGGGTTCTCAGGTGGAGATTCCGGGTCAATCAAGATATATCTTCGGCGACAACGATATCGCCGATCTATGTGCCGCGTTGAAACCTCGGTACCATTTCACGGCCTCCACTGCAGATTACTCGTACGAACGCGAGCCATTCTTACAACCAGGAGACGATGCCAATGGTAGTGGTGATGAACATCTCGTGCGGTTCATCTCACTAGCGCGATATGGCAACCCAGCCAAAGCGAAAGCAATCTATGCGTTCTCACTTCCGCCGCTTGATGTCACGAGTCCTCATCCGGCAGGAACAACACCGACGCCATTTTCAAACTGGGGTCCACGGAAGCGTGGCCATGGAGACGGCGAGAGCTTCAGCCGATTTTCTCAGCCCGGAGACGATGGAGGATATCGCAACTCTCAGCAGAACCGGAAACCACGGCGGCAGCGATCCCCTCCTCCCGGGCCGGATAAGTGTTTTTTCTGTTTGTCGAATCCAAACCTGTCAATGCATATGGTGTGTAGCATTGGCGAAGAGAGCTACGTCGCAACTGCGAAAGGCCCAATCGCGGAGTCGACAACATTTCACGATCAAGGTCTAAGATTTCCCGGGCACTTCCTGGTTATCCCAATGGCTCATGCACCGACTATCGCCAGTATGGCGGTAACCGGGGAGGCCAACGACGCCATGAAGACGTTCAACGAGATGACGAAGTTCCGTACATCCCTACAAAATATGGCCGCAACCCAATCAGACCACAAGCTCGGTGTGGTGACATGGGAGATCAGCCGCGCCCGCAACATTCACGCACATTGGCAGGTTACAGTAATACCAGCCGACCTTGTTAGGAAGGGGCTCGTGGCGGCAGGATTCCGTGTTGAGGCCGAGAACCTCAAATATCCGTCATTTGAGGAGGAGGATTCCACCGACTCTAAGTCTGCTGAAGAAACGGTGTCTGCTGCTTCGGGCGACTACTTCCGCGTCTGGATTTGGGCGGCTGGTGATGAGCAAGACAGCAAGCAAGCATTACCAAATCCAGCCCAGAGTTTGGTGATGCGGCTAGACCCCGACTCTCGTTTTGATCTTCAATTTGGCCGGCGTGTGGTAGCCAAGTTGTTGGGTCTTGACCACCGTGTCAAGTGGCAGGATTGTGTGCAAACGGAGGAAGAGGAGACGAAGGACGTTGCTGAGTTTCGGCAGGCATTCAAGCCGTGGGATTTCACCCTTTAGATTAGCACTATCAGATGCAATACAATATGTATTCTACAATTCCACCTTTTCTTCTCATGATGTTAAGTTGCATTTTCACATTCTCATTGAAGGCTGTCATGGTAACTAACCTATTGGAGAAGTACCTGCTTAGGGTTGTATATAGCAAAAGTATCAATACGTGATTGAAAAAAAAATCAATTAGAACAGCCTGGCCTTAGACTTTATAGTAAACTTGGAGGAAAGTCAGCACCAACAATAGGCTGGCTTCATGAGCAAGGACTTACTTGTTGCCGGCCTAGAATTTTGCTTCTCATCTTCTACCTTCCCACTTTCTCTCTTCTTTTCTCTTTTTTTCTCTTCTCCTCCTCTCTGATCCCGCTGCTGGCCATCGGATTTCCTGCCTCATTGAATCTATTTAGATTCTCCTTTTCTTCTTTTTCTAAGGGACAGAATCGACAGTCAGTGCAGTGTTCTACAGCTGTTCGGCCGTCTCCTGTTTCCTCTCCACACCAGCAGCAAGTTGCTCTGGTTTTGTTTCCGTGGTTCAAAGAATTGTTTCGGTTTCCACAATGAAGTTGTCACACGTCTTCGTTGGGGTTTTGGGACTGCTGACCCCGTTAGTCTCTGCAGCATGGAGCAAAGAAGGTATGTTCGCCATGCTATCTGCGGGTTGCGCCAATCGCATGGTACTCTATTCCGGTCCTTAGGTCCTAACAAACACGTGTCTCTATCACTTAGATCATGAAATCTTCCGAGTCCGCGGTGAGATCCAAAACGCCGAAGGTCGCGATGTCACTTTCTATGACTATCTAGGCGTGTCGCCGTCTGCCAACATCGACGACATCTCGAAAGCCTACCGCAAGCGCTCGCGCTCTCTCCATCCCGACAAGGTACGCCAGCAGTTCATCGCCGACTACAAGGCTGCGCTCAAGGCCGCAAACAAGGCGGTGAAGTCGCCCTCGCGCTCTGAGATTGAGAAGGCCGCCCAAACGGCCTCGGATAAGCAGGCGCGGCTGTCGCTTGTGGCCAACATCCTCCGTGGCCCCGGTCGCGAACGCTACGACCACTTCCGTGCAAACGGCTTCCCTCTGTGGAAGGGTACCGACTACTACTACGAGCGGTTCCGTCCCGGCTTTGGTACTGTGCTCGTCGGCATGTTCCTTGTTGTTGGTGGTGGTGTGCACTACCTCATCATTTACATGAACTGGAAGCGCCATAAGGAGTTTGTGGAGCGCTACGTCAAGTTCGCCCGCGATTCAGCTTGGGGTGACAGCCTGGACATTGCCACCACCCCATCTCCTGTGGCCGCTCCCACTCCCGACGACGGTGATGATAGTGCCGATATGCCCCCTCAACCGCGCAACCGCCGTGAGCGCCGCATGATGCAGCGCGATACTCGCAAGGACTCTGGAAAGAAGGCTGCGCCGAAGCGCAAGGCTAAGCCGCAGACTGCTCCCGGTGGTGAGGAGCCTGCTGGCGGCCCCACCGGTACCCGCCGTCGCGTTGTCGCCGAAAACGGAAAGATGCTTGTTGTCGACTCGCTCGGCGACGTGTACCTTGAGACCATTGATGAGGATGGAAATGTTGAGCTCTTGCTCCTGGATGTGCGTATACGTAATTTCTTTTTTTCACTCACATGCAACTTTATTACTAACGGGCCCGGTCCTTTACCCCCTATATAGCCCGAAGAGCTTGTCCAGCCCACTGTCCACGACACTGCCATTGTGCGTGTGCCGCTTTTCTTCTACGCCCAGACCGTTGGCCGCATTCTCGCCCTCCGCTCGCCCTCGGCGGACACCGCCGATGAAGCCGGCGCCCCTGCTGCTGATGCTGATGCCGCCGAATCCGAGGACTCTGAAGAGCCTCAGAACACCCCACCTGGGTCAGACTCGACTGGCGACGACTACGAAATTCTGGACAAGAGCACGGAGTCGCTGTCCGGAAGTATGGTCAAGACCACCGGCGCGGAGACTGGCGGGGCCAAGAAGCGCAAGAACAAGAAGCGGTAGAAGGGTCGCGCGTCCGGTGAAACGGCAAAAGTGAGGAAGCTGGAAAGCCGGTGGGAGGTGATAAAGCTGTGGACACCAAAAACAGGTGCCAACATTGCACACCTTTCATTTGCACATTCACACAAACCATAAAAAAAAAATCTAGGTTGGTTGGTTGGAAGGCGGAAACCGGTGGATGTCCATGCCATGGCCTAGAGAGGTGGGATGAGAATCAAGATCTGGAAGGCAGATTTATGAAGAACGGAAACAAAGATACACAAAAAGACTAGAACTACTTCATTTTACTACATGCCGTCTCCGGCCTCTTCTCAGATAAATTTACGTGTTTTACCACATTCACAGAAGACATTCATACTCTTTTATGTGACCCATCTCTCGGAATAAAAGCAATATAATCTCGTATTGAACGCGTTCATCCACCGTCGTTATCATAAACTAAATGCATTAGTTGGGGGGTTGGAAAATCTCTAACATGCAACGTTCCAGGTCTTTGAAAAAACGCTCGAAAGACGAGAAAGAACATGATGATGCTGAATGAATGATGATGTTTCAAACTTGGCAGATAATGAAAACTCAAAATGGGGGATCATAAAAATAAAAATAAAAGACCAAGAGGATAAACAAGTCGGCAAAGCTGTTGTAGTAATGTGGTGAGGCCTGGCAGAAAGTATCGTAGCCCGGCCAGGCCTATCCCTTTCCATTTCACACACTTTCCCCTCAGATATCCATCGCATCCGCAAGTCCGGCTGTGGATCGTGAATGTTGGAAAGCTCCATACTGAGTCTGCAACTTCAGTTGCAACTCCCAGTCAGCAGAAGCCGAGCGGTACACCGGGTCCGTGGCCGGAGTGTACTGCTGCTGCTGTTGGTTATTGCCAGGAACCGCAGTGCCAAAGTGGGTGTACATGACATGCGCCCTCTCACGCTCTTCCCGTTGGCGGCGCTCCTCCCGCTCATACTCGCGGCGCATGATCTCTTCATAGCCGGAGGCCATGTACGGCTCGGGTGCCTGGGACTCTGAGACCATCCAGCGGCCATCGTCGCTCTGGGAAATTCCAATGGGAGCTGCGGGTGTAACAGATGCGGGCTCGTCGCGCATCTGCATTTCCATTTCCATCTCCATCTCCATCTGCAGCTGCATCTGGAGCTGTTGATCCAGTTCGAGCCGCTGCTGCTGCTGGTACCGAGCCTGCGCAAACTGCTCCTCCTGCTCGACCGACGTAGCTGACCAAGCCACGGTGGCGTTCTCAGCCTGGTTGCGCGGCGGGCAGATGTTCCACAACTCAATCAGCCTCTGTTGCTGGTCAGCATCTGCGGTCCGAAATAGCATCAGCTGAGCACCAGACAGGGCCGATGCGTCAATGCCATTCGCGCGCAGGACATCCTCGTATGAGGAAGGCACGGCCGTTGGCTGCTGCTGCTGTTTCTGCTGCTTCTGCTGTTCGGGAAGCGGCTCGGAGGTGCTCCGGCGAACAATCCCGAACTGGGCTTCAGACTCCAGTTGCTGCTGCTGCTGCTGCTCGGTAAGCTTCCGCGCTTCTTCGGCGAGGATAGCAGCCCGCTCAGCCTGTCGTCGTGCCACGTGTGCCGAGTGGTTGTAGTGTTGGGAGATGCTATAGGTGATATCCTGGGCTTGGAAGGCAGAAGCCGGGGCGGTCATATCATTGCTGGGGCTGGGAACTGGGGGAGCAGTTTGTAAGGTATCACTGGCAAACATCTTGGGCACTCCTTGCGGAGCCGTAGTGTGGGCTGCCGAGTCAAAGGAAAGGTTTCGTGCAAAGAGCATTTCGAGCTCTTCGTATGATGGCGCCATGCCGGCGTTCTGAACTGCGACAACCATTTTCTGTTTGTTGAGGAAGAGTTGAAGAGAACACAGCAAACGAGGTTAGGATGAAAGAAGCAGACACGTCTCCCGGTTGACAAGACAGATATGGAATAAGTGCCAACCGTCAAGGTCAAACAGGAACAATCATGTAAGGTTAGTGACCTACCTCGGGGTTGGAGGGCTGGTGTGCGTTGAAGTTCAACGAGGCTGGCTCAAGGAGCCCAGCGTCAGAAACCAGGAGGAGAATTGTGACGGTTAGAAAGGCCTCTATCGTCAGGACGACGAAGGGGCGAGATCGGGAGGAAGAAGATGAGAGCAGGTGAGGGAAAGCTTGTGCAGTATGTTGGCAGTCCGTCCTGGAGCAGGAGGCTATGATGTGATCTTGAAGGCAGGCAGAGAGAAGGAAACGAAGATGAGCTCTGGGTGCGAAAATAATAAAATCTATTTGTGACTATGCTAGACAGAGATCAATACTGTTGTTAGGATAAAAAGGCGCACACAGATCGAGACAGCAAGAAAAAGAAACAGAGATTACAGGTAGTTCAAACAGCGGCAAACAGAAAAAATGATATCTTAGGGGAAGAGTGCACTTCTTTACTTTTGAAGAGAGATGTTATATTATAGATAGAAGTTAAGAAAGGAAGGAGTTGGAGAGAGAAGGAAGATAGACTTGATGAAGGGGGGTAAGTGAAGAGTGAGGAGGAGTCATGGAGAACATATATATAGCAGGACTAGTCAGACAGCCAAGGTAGCCACCTTTTAAGGCCTAAAAACAAAGGTACAGCTGGAATATCCAGGATTATATATTTATTTAATTCTTCTGGCATATTTTTGAAAAGGCTACCTAAGATCAGAGGCGAGAATATTAGGGAGAGTTTTATAATCTGGATATAGGGAAAAATAGAATAAAAGTGGTTGGAGCCTGATGGGTCTGAATCAAGACAAAGCGGAGAAAACCCATGGCCAACACACCCTAGTTACTGAAACAAGCGGTGTCATTCATTACAGACTGGTCAGGCAGGAATCAGAGAAGAAATTTAAGGAACCAGAGGAATAGGAACAGATGCTAACGGTGTAAGGGGAAGAAGCATGAAAACAGAACTGCTCGTGAAGGCGGATAGAATGAACACCATGAGATGATGAGTGAATATCATGATAGAGTGTGGAGGAAACTAGGTCATCATGAGAAATCTATTCGGACTCCAAGCATCCCCGAATATCTCGAGATGAAAGTGTTGGGGTCTCAGCTTTTAGCCATGCCCTTAGGCGCCGTTTGTACTGGGATCAGAGGACCCTCAGGCGTGTACCTGGTTGTATAAAATAAGTTCTGTACTCAAAAGAAGCAAAGCAATATCCGGACCTCACACCTCAGGTACTTCAGTGATACATATTCGGACTCACGGGGATCATTTGGGAAATTAGCGTTGCCATGAGTTGGGTATGAATCCTCGGATGATGATACAACTATGCATCCTGGGTAAGGGGAGTCTCCAAGAGAATCGATCTGATAGGTTCAACTGGCTGCATAACAGGAACTATTTAAGTCGAAGCTAGCCATACAAAGGAGGGGCACGGAAGAGAACAAAACGAAGCATCTTACGCGAATACGTGCTCTGGAGGATTGGAGTGAGGGGAGGCGAAAAAAACAATAGTAACATGGTCTGGAATAGGCCAGGATGAGGTCACAAGATAATCATATCATAAGTGTTGGTCACTCAGGGCGATGAAAGCAAAAACTACTGGGGACGAGAAGGCATACATAGAAGAGTTGAAGAGAGCACGTCGAGAGTTTTATATACTTCAAACCCTGACGAGAACGTACAGAGGGGCATATTTGAATGTATCTTGTTTTCGAAGACTCTGGGTGGAGTCAACTATGTCTTCCGATGGCAAGATTGGGGTAGAATCATCTAATATATTCTATATAGTTTCCCCCATAAGTGACGGGCCTCTCAACAAGAACAGCCCCGACGACACGGGACGGACGAAGTGAGGGGGAAAGCAGTCTAGGGTTTACTTCTACTATCCTTTAAATATTCCTAGCTGAAGTGATCAGGCATGGTCTAAATAACTTCCGACTTGTTGTCATGAACGAGACTCCTCAGTATTGACGCGATGATGTTGCCATCTCAATAGATTACTGTCTCTCCGTTCAAGGCAAACGGCAGCGTCATCCCCTTGAAGTTCGGAAGCAGGCCCCGTAACCCTAACCCCTTCACTAAGGGTCTATCGCCATCCCCAACCCCACAAGTGTGGCGTCAGCTCCCATTTTGTGGCTTGACCTCTCAATTGCTGATGGCCGATTTTTGAACGCGTGAGCTTTCCGCTGCCTGCAAAATGCACCACCCGCTTCACAATATCAAAGCTCCGACGACGACGTACTGCCGAAAAAACCCACAACCTGCAACCTGAACACCACCCATCACAAAGCCAACGCTTTCCCCCCTTCTTTCTATTGACATTGTTTTATATCTACCGCTCTCTCTGTCCGCTTGGGTTTGATCCGCCATCTCAATCCGCGACTCCTGTCTTCTTCTTCCCTGGCGATTTCCCCTCCCCCTCCTCAATCGCCATATCGAACACTTGAACGACTCCAGCCTTACAAACTGTTCTCTGCCGCCTGTTCGGCACTGATTCACCATGGTAAGTTCCAGTCCTATCCACCACACTCATGTGCTTTTGGCCCTCCTGTCGTTTTCCCATAATTGACCCGGCCGTCTCTGTTAGACATCCATCGGTACCGGTTACGATCTTGCGAACTCCATCTACTCGCCTGATGGCCGAAACTTCCAGGTCGAATACGCCGTGAAAGCAGTTGAGAGCGGCAGCACATCTGTCGGAATTCGGTGCAAAGATGGTGTTGTTCTTGCTGTTGAGAAAGTCATTGGCTCCAAGCTGCTCAAGCCCAACGCCAACAAGCGGGTTGCCACGATAGACCGCCACCTAGGAGTTGTACGTTTGTCAACTGCAATATCCTTGCTTTCCGCTTCAACTTTCTCCTGGCTAACTGCGTGCTAATTGTATATATTCCTTTTTAAAGGTTTACTCCGGAATGGTTCCCGATGGCCGCCACTTCATCAGCCGTGCCCGCGACGAAGCCTTCTCGTGGCGCCAATCCTACAAAACACCCATCTCTTCCGCCATCCTTGCCTCCCGCATGGGCAGCTATCTGCAGGCCTATACCTGCCACTCGTACGTGCGCCCGTTTGGCATCTCCGCCATCATCGCCGGCTTTGATCCTGAGGATGACCCGCCCGTTGACGGCGAAGTTGGCGAGGGTCCGACCGTTGGGGCTGGCGGAAAGGTCGCTGGCAAGAAGCACGGCGGCCCGTTCCTGTACATGATCGAGCCTAGCGGCTTGTACTGGGGATACTACGGTGCGGCCACCGGCAAGGGCCGCCAGGCTGCCAAGGCTGAGCTTGAGAAACTCGATCTGGCCGCGGGTTCGTTGTCACTTCTTGACGGTGTTAAGGAGGCCGCCCGCATCATCTACAAGTCGCGCGGCGACGATACTTCCAAGGACTACGAGCTGGAAATGACCTGGATTTCGGGACCTGATGGCCCTACCAAGGGCCGCCACCAGGAAGTGCCCAAAGAGATCATTGAGGAAGCTCAGCGGTTGGCCAAGGCTTCTGACGATGATGATGACGATGATGATGAGGATGATGATGAGGAGGAGGATGATGACAAGATGGAGGAGTAACAGTTGTTTTTGAATGCCAAAGGGAAATCAAAAATAACACTTGTCGTTATTTGCAAGCCACACGAAACCAACGAAAAAATATTAGAATCTCACTCATGTTGCCATTGTCATGAATTCCTACCGTAATCACAGATCGCCGTTGCGAACAAAAATTGCATCTGGATTGGATTGAACGTCAATTAAAATCAAAAGCTAGCCTCTTGACCTAAGCACCATGAAAGAGAACCGAGCCCAAATCAAAAACTTTTGTATGTACAGAGATGTGGCCCACTCATGCGTAAACTACGTACTCTTGGACTTGCCTTCCTTGCTACCACCCTTGCTCATCTCACTATTCGCACGGGTCTGGCACCAATTCATCCAGTTGGCGAAGAAGAATGCCTGGACACGCAACTGTCCACACACCCACGCTGCCTGCAGGCGTGCATATTCCGTGGCCACAACCTCAACCGATGAGCGTTCCACCGCAAACATGCGCGTAACGACGGCCAAGCTCGCGGTCGACGCGGCCTTGGCAAACGCCGCCCGCGCGCTGGTATCGGCCTCAACCTCAGCATGCACGGCGCGCAACACCGCCATCAACGCCGCGACAGACTGCTCGCCGTCATCGTCTCCGTCCTCTTCGGCGTCCGCCTCGTCCGGCTTGCGCAGGCAGAGCTTTTGGTGCAGAGCAATAAGGACAGCCGCACGCGCTGCGAGGTCACGCGAGGCCGAGGTGCGGGCAAGGTGCACCAGTGGGGGCAGCGTTGAGAACGCCATGGATGACCGCGGTCGGGCGCGCACAAACACATCTAACAGGTCCAGCACCCGGTTCTTAAAGTTGACCGTGGTTTGCACCGCAATCTTCGCGGCCCGCTTGTTGGGTGCCATGGCTGTGCGCCGGCTGCGGAAGGCTGCGGAGATTGTGTCGTCAAGCGCAAGCATCTCCGAATCGGTCATGTCAGATTCAGACCCAGACGAGGCGTCCGCGTCCGCGTCGAGCCGGTGGCTGCGGAGCACAGCTGCCAGCTTCGCATCGAAGCCTTCGACGTCTTCGCTGACTTCAGAGGACGAATCATCGTCCTCACCGTGGTCGTGGTCGTGATCGTGATCGTGATCGTGATCATGCACAGCCTCGTCTTCGTCGTCGCTATTGCTCTCAACGTTCTCATCATCTTCTCCCTCATCACCAGCTTCGTGAATATCATCCACATGGCCAACTCCCGTTCCGTTCAGAATCAGCTGGTCGCCATGCACCGAAACATCCATATCATCAACATCGATGACTTCAGCATCGGCTTCAGCAGTCTCTTCCTCTTCTTCTTCTTCTTCTTCGACCTCACTCTCTTCATCTCCCTCATCCCCAGGATTGAACAGCTGTTTGTGGCCCTCCAAATCTTCGGAAGCCAGAAGCACATCGGTCAGCATATCCATCCCCTTCATAGTTACTGACCCCGCGAAGACAGCAAATGCCTGTTTAGCCACCTCCCGTGTGAGGGACGATTGCCGCGCCACCATCGCCAAGAGGATTTCCACAAACAGCACAGACACGACATCGGCATCTTTGCTAGCATCTTTCAGCTTGGTTTGCAACTCCTTCAGGTCGTTCAGCATGTTCAGTGCGTCTGGGTCATCGTTATACACCTGGAACAGTGATACGGCGTACAACAGCGCCAGTCCCTTATGAAGTTGTGACGGCTCCTCGGACGCCTTCTTGGATTTGGAAGACTTTTTCGAGGTTTTCGGTCCCATCAAATTCTTCATTCGGCGGATAGCTTCCTTCACCTCTGAAGCGATCTCATCGTCCATGTCTTTGAACGACAGGTCGACTGACGCCGCTGCGTTACACAGAGCGGTCAGGTCCTCCGTTCGACGAGCCATTTTTCCGAAGCCAGACTCCAGTCGCGTTTGCGCCAGTGCCATGACCTTCTCCGTGAGATGGAACCGTGCCTTGGCGTCTTCATCGGCATAGGCCAGCTGTGCGAGTTTGCGCATAGCCAACCCTGACGTCGCTTCAACGTCATCTGTTGATCGTGTTTCCGCGGCGTCCATCACCTTGTACAGGTAATCGACGTAGGCGTGTAGATTTGCGACCGCACCTTCTGTTGTGGCGCCTGCCACCTCAGCCGCTCGGAATTCAAGAGCTTCCAGAGTCTCGGGAATCGCCTGTACGGGCAATTTCTGCAATACGTGCTCGAGGGTTTTTCCTTTTGTGCGCTGGTCGAATGCGAAAGTACCCTGTGATCCCGTTAAGCACTTGATGACGACTGAGGCAAGTTCTGGAGAAGCGGTCACGACAGTTTCGATGGACTTTAAAGCTTTAATCGCTGCAAGATGTAGGAACCGATCTTCGCTAGCCGCTTGGTTCATCAGGCATGCCATCAGATTGCGGCTAAAGAGCAAAGACACTAGAGTCGGATAGGCAAAGAGAGTCTGAAGCATCTTTCCAAAAACAAGAAAACCACGGAACTTTTGTGTATCGGAGGCTGTCTTAGAAAAGAGACCATCTGAAAGTGGGAGCAAGTTATTGATTAGCCGAACAGCAAGACTTTTCATGGCGAAACATTCGAGAATCTCGGAAAAAGGAACTCAACAATAATGAATCACTTACCATCAACCACACGCACCCAGAAACCGCCAAACTGTGATGATCCTTCTTCACCCAGCTTCGCGAAATGTGCAGCAAAGACGTCCCATGCAAAATGCAACTGCGACGTTGCATTGGGTTTCCGGTTCTTTGAGTTGGGATTGGTGGGATCATGGGGTTCCGGTACATCAACGTTGCTATCTTTGAGTACAAGAGCCAGGTCCTGTAAAGACTTTGACGACAAAGGATCGCCCCAGGGCTTGACGGATGTCAGATCTGGGTGCAGCCGGGACGCCTCCAGCCATATGATCGCACCCTCAGCAGTCTTGGCATTTCTATCATCCACCAACCGGTTTAGAACATCTTTGACTTGGCTCTTGCTCAACTGCGGCAAGGCCTGATATATGGCCCATCCACAGTGTGGTCGAAGCCAGATCTTCATCTCTGACAGCCTCAGCAGTCGGTCAAAGAGTTGATCCCAGCGGGCTGAATCAATCGCAATGATCTTCGCAGTCACATAGCACTCAAGCCCAAAGAGCTGGCCGAAGAAGTGATTGCGATCGTATGGTGTGCTGCCGGCAGCCTGGCCGCTGTTTGCAAGCAACTCAAGGGTCCGATCAAACGAAACTGAGGGGTACCGTTTCTCAGCCAGGGACGCAGAGCCAAAGAGCTGTGACAAAATTTCGGTAACCACAATGCTAAAACCGACCCTCGATGCATTGCGACCACTGGCAAGGCCTGGGAATAATCGTTTCTCGAGATGTCGTTGCAACACGGCTTCGCTAGCAGCACCGGTCCCGTCCTTGTCGCCCAGCAGCAGAGTTATCAGCTCCAATGCGGCCGCCGTCCGTGTAGCACCATCTTCGCTACCTAGTCGGTCGTATAGTAGAGCTTCGGTTTTTCGTTCGGCGAGAGAGAGCTTCGACTTCGTGGTCAGGTCGTTGTCGTGGTCAGAAGAAGCTTCTTCAGGCTCAGATGCATCGTCGAAATTGTCCTGCTTCGAGCGTTTGCTCTCTTGAAAGCCGGAAGTTCTGGCTTCCTTGTTGTTTCGCTTGCGTTTCCCTGCCATCTTGAAGTTTTGGTGAGACTCAATGGCAAAAAGTTAGTGAGAAGGGAATTGACTTTTTCAATTAACCTGGGGACAAATTAAAAAAACAGCCAGCACTTGGATATTTTTGGCGGTGAAGGACATTTTATGGTGGGTCCTTTCTGCCGGATAATCCATTCGTGCCTTCACCGCCTTCAGGAGCTCCTCCGCCCGCTCACGAGCAAAGCCCGTCTCCACTTCTTGCCTCGTCCAGCAACTCCCGCGGCAGACACGCAGCAATATTAGGCGGCACCGAGTGCGGTTCATCCGGCGTCCCGCCGTCCAAGAGCATCTACAGAGCACCGACCGCACATAGGCCGGTTAGTAACCTGTAGACACCGTCCTGGATCTCCAGGAGGCACGCCGGGTCCTGCGATACGTCGCCGTGGTGCATGGCAGGGAAGAGGTTCCAGTCCAGCAGGGGACCCGATTCGTTGACTTCTGCCCTGAGACCGAGCCACACTATCTACAAAAACAGCCGATAGTCTGGCTGCGTCGGATGTGCAAGCAGCCGCAAGGCAAAGAGGTACCGGGCCCATAGCCCGTAGGCCGTGGATTGTAACGGTACCTGTAGTGTAGGACGTTAATGTTTTCCGTGCTGTCCAGGACCAGGCCCGAGGCTCGGGTGTTCTTACGTGGCCAGAAACGTTACGGATATAAAACGCTTCCCTTTCCCACTCTCCCCCCCCCCCCCCTTCCCCCAGTTTCCCTTTTTATTTATAAAAATAAAATAAATGAAGAGATAAAACCCCCAAAAAAAACCCCCCTAAAAATTGTTTTATTATGCAATTTGCACCCAGTACTCACCCAGGAATTATAACGATATGTTTGGGTGAGCAATCCCGGTAAATTCTTGAGAATTTTAGAGGGATTTGACGCTCTTTAGGGCTGGCGGTAGAACAAATAGTGCAGCTTCTAAGCGCGCTTCTAGGTCCAAAACTAACCCCCTTGTCAACCTCTCCCCTCTGGTTTCTATAAGCAGATTCAGAGAGGTCACATACTCCCATATATAGAACTCAGTTATATATGCATAAAAGGAAATATGTGTGTTTCCCGTATCTCCCCGGCTATAGCAATATCATCTTCAATGCTAAGTTTGATATGAAATTCTTTATGCTTAAGAGCTAACATTTTACACTATGGATACATAGGAAGCAACTAAGAGCGAACGAGCTATCATTATATCAATGAGCTAATCGGGATATAAAGCATATGTCTGCCTAATCGATAGGCTCTTCTCAGACTTATATTCCTTCTAAATTCTGATTGAGATTATCTATAGTAATCTGTTTTGCTATAAGGATGATATATAACCCTCATGAAAGCACATAGCTCTGCTCTATATAATAATAATGAATCTTCAAAAGTAATAGTGCCTAAGTATGCCTCCTTAGGAGTTCTTAATATTCTGCTAATATCCATTTCAAGTACTTACTTCAAGAGGGCCAAAGATATGAAAATAGGTAATAAACCCCCAGGCGTAGAACGCTCGTTATACTATATACCGAAGTTCCCTCTGACTTAGCCATAGCCCTATTTTCTAAAACTTATAGCTAGATAGTCCTAAAAACAAGATAAAGGGTTCATTTTCTAGTTTAAAAGTTAATTTAATGTTCCATATATCTCTATCACCTACCTCGTGTCAAGATATCATGTCGTACCAATATCCTTCGATATTTTATGTTTGGCCCCCCGGGTCAGCCCTAGATCTGAAGTTTCTATTTATTTAGCTAAGTTTTAGTCTTATCTATCTCTATTCAGTCTAGATGGTCTACTGGATATATCAATACCTATTCATGTATGTCTGAGTGATAGATCACCTCCTATTCTGGTCACTAAGTGTTTATACTAGATATCAGAAAACATTTTATAGGAAACCTCTGATAATTAGCTCAGTCACCCCTTTCTATTACTTTTCGGTTTGTTCTAGCTGCTCCTCTGTTGGCTCCTTCTCTGTAGTGGACTATAACTCTGCTAACTGCTCCTGCCCTGGTTCAAGTAGTATCTATACATCAACCCCTCTCACAAATGATATGACTTATAGAGTTCGTTTGCTTGGTATCTTGTTTGTGTTTGTAATACTCTGGATCAGTATCACTAAATATGTTCTATTTGATTGTTTCTTTTCTTTCCCCTCTCCTATTCTCATTTTGTCTAGTGTCTTTGCATCTATCTCCTTCTCTACACCTCATCTCTCTACCCTCGAAATTCTTCCTGTCCACGGTACATAACATCCTCCTGTCACTTGAAAGGCATACTCTTGGAGTTTGACCTGAAAGGTATGTATCTTCTCAGTTTATCTCATCACCCCATAGGGCATCTGATTAAGCATATCTAGTCCCAGACTGCTGATAGCTGATGGCCTTAATTGATTTACTGCTATATCTAATCCGCATCGATACTATATATACATTCTCTGTTCTAACAAAGGCATTCTATATTCACATAGGTTCTCCTCTAGTATCTCTAACTCCATAGCCATCCCGGGCTAATCACCTTATATCTCCAGCCTCGAAGGTAGATCTACAAGACTACTAGTTCATATCACCATGTTCCCCTCACCGAGACGAGTCGTATGGCCGATTGTTGCGGCGCTGCTTTTCATGTTGCTTCTAACTGCGCATCATCTATCGATAATTCCAGACCCCGCATATTCTCTGATCCCGGATCTTGTTGGGTCCCCTGGTGTCAACTCCACGGCTGGACAGAACTTCATGGTCTCGCATGAGATGCGCAGCTTCTGGAACAGTCTTCATTCGGCCCTCCTGGATCATGGCCCAAAGAGCGCAAAGATCACTGGACATGGCCCACCCGATGATGACTTCATGGATCCACAGAAGCATTTATCTGGCAGCAATCCTATGCCTGACTATATTTCATATAGTGATGAAGACTTCTTTTCACTGAAGTCTTCACATGCAGATTTCGTCCATGCCATAAAGTCTCTAGCACCCTCCATTCCGTATGAGAAAGAGACTCGTGGTATTGTGATGAGTGGAGGTGGCAAGTACTTTGGAAATGCTTTGCTTTCCATTGTCTTGTTGCGCAATTCCGGTTGCAAGCTCCGAGTCCAGCTCTTCATCAATGACCACCACGACTGGAATCCCGAAATTTGCGAGCGCCGCCTTCCTCGTCTCAATGCTGAATGTATTGTCATGACGAGTGTTCTAGAAGGTGACAAGGTTGAGAGATATCAGTACAAGGTTCTATCAATCGTGTTTTCATCCTTTCAGGAGGTGCTTTTTCTCGACGCCGATTCATGGTCCATCCGGGATCCGAACTTCATCTTCGAGAATGAGCCGTATCTCAGTCACGGCCTTGTGGTCTGGCCTGACTTTTGGTTTCCCACGGTCTGGCCAGGATTCTACGACCTGGCGGGTGTCGATGAGCCAGATTATACAGGAAGGCGAAGCCTTGAGTCTGGTATACTTGTGTATGACAAAGCTCAGCATTCGGACAGTCTTCTCCTGGCCACCTATTACAACTGGTATGGTCCGGACTACTTCTACAATATGTTCTCGCAAGGCGGCCACGGCGAGGGCGACAAGGAAACTTTTGCCCAGGCTGCTGTAGCTCTTCGGAAGTCATACTGGGATGTTCGGTCCAGGAACAAAATAATCGGGAGATGGCTCAACGGCACTTTTGAAACGTATGGCATCAAGCAGATGGATCCCGTTGAAGATTGGCACCTCGAGGAGCACTTCCGCAAAACGGGCACTCGCAAGATCGATTCCGACGGCAATAACATGACCGCCGCTCCGTTGTTCATTCACCATAACCAGTGGAAGATGGATCTGAGAAACCTGGGTCAGCCTGACGAGCATGTGTTCAACAAGAACGAAACTGGCTCCTACGTTCGGCTTTGGAGTGACGACTCGGATCTTATTGAGCGGACAGGATATGACGTTGAAAAGTTCATGTGGCGAACCATCTTAGATGAGAACTGTAAGGAGACTAGCTACCTGGACTCATGTACCCGGCTTCGTGAGTATTACAAGGCTGTATTTGAACAATCATGACATTGCGGACCAGTGTCAAGCCGGAGTATGTCGGCTGTCTCACCCCCATTCTCCTGCCAGGTGCCGGTTCCGGATATTATCGTACTCACAAATCCTAGCATTCAACTATTTCTTCCTTCTGTGTTTCTTCCCCTCATAATTAACTGACGTCTTGATAGATTATCTAGAGGCTATATGTTGAGTTTGCTCCTGTCTGTAACCATTCGAACACTGTGGTTGACTTGAACGTTTGTCTTGATACCAAATGATACTACTGTCTATTCTTCGCGCAATCTAAATACTCAAACTTATATGAAGCTTTTTCCAGTTAGAGTTAGCGCGGCACGATTGCTGGCGTGCGAGCTCTCTGATGTCAGTAAACAATATAGCTTTTTTTGGCCAGGAACCAAGCGATATGATTGCAGTCAGTTCATCCCGTGGAATGCATTGAGCGGGAGATCAGCCTTGCCTCACAGTCGGCCCCACACGCGCGGGACCGACAGAATCATGTGCCGTGATCAGGCATCCGGAGAGCTGTGCCGATATCTGCAACCTATGAGATTGTCGAGTTCCTTCTCCTGGGATTTAACACCTGGTGGCGGTGCATTCCTGCTTGGGGATGTCAAGCATTCAGATCTAAGCTGTCCAGAATCTCTGAGTCGGCGCCACCGCCGGGAAGAGGCAGACCACGGCGTGGAATGTGCTGTGCAATCATCCATCCTTATGCCGTGCTGGCATGTGGGTGGGGGCCAGAAGCGGTGCAACAATTTCCAGAAAAAAAAAAACATCTTCGGTGACGGGAAAGGTAGCTACGGCTATCGGATGTCATTAATCGGTCATACCAAAAAGATTGGATACGACGAAGAATTCGTGGCAGAAGAAGCTGCTATCACAGCTTATCGTGCATTCTCCAGATCAGTACCGCGATACGGCCGTGTCGAAGCTTTCGTCCTTCTCCCTTTTGTGTGGTGTGGTGTGAAGATTCTTCCATCCTCGGCTAGTCCTCCTCCTTTCAAATTTGTCCCTGGTTCCTAGGTGTAGAATGTTAGCGAGCCCCCTTCACGCCCACCAGCCGCATTCCCCCGTTCTCGTGTTCAATATCCGCGAATAGATTGGGCTGTATCCAAAAATACCCTGATCGAAGGGACTTCCCCTCCGCTTGTACGTGTCTAATAGTACTTGTTCTTCCGCGTAACACACCTCATTCCAGCAAGTCTTCAGTCAGTAACATGTTCTGATGTCTGATACTGAAACTACACTAAGCACGGTCGCTCTTGCCATCTGCTTTACCTATTCCGGCGATGCGTCGATAGCCAATCCAAGTAAATTATCATATGTTTACTGACTTCAGCTAACCAAATTCCTATGTCTCCCCTTTCATGTAGTGGTGATGAAGTGATACTGTTAGGGTTAGGGCTGTCATATTTCGCCTCTCAACAAACGACGGTAAACTGCCAAAGGGGTATATCATAACACACTATACAAACAAGAAACCAGATGAACAATTCTTCTAAGCTACGGTTGACACATGGCTGGTGACTCGGGAGTCTTGAGGCAATCTCGTTGTCTTTATTACGCCGAAATCAGCCACGGTGCCCAGAAGGGATATGTGTCCAGCTACCCCCGTGCAGACGGGGCTTTCCATCCGGCTTGACAACAAAATCTTAGCCAAGGGCTCCCTTGCTCAGGTCCGAAAGGGACACATCGTTTCGGCTTCTATGTGGCATGAGGGCAAATTTTCTTTGTCTCTTGTTTATTTGCATGGAGATGCATCCTGACCGACCGGCTGGTGTTAAATATTCTAGGATCCCCTTAAACAAAGCAGAGATAAACCAGGGAAACTCTCCCAGTCCCCGGGATAAAATTCGCAAATATCAGGAGTGTTCTGTCTCTTTCGGTGTAGTCAGTTGTTGGCCCGCCGCCCCGGTTCCTCAAGCTTGCCCCTGGCGTGGCGGATTACACTGCTATTGAAGGGAGATCCATCCGACGGTTCGAGAAGCCGGACCAGACACACTTAACACATACGGAAGGCCTCCACGATAGCCTACGCAAAATTTCCTTTTACGGAGTAGGGCCGGAGGGAGAGAAAAATGGTCAGATGGGCATGAATGGGCATGAACGGAAAATGCGAACAAAAAAGCCGCGCCATAAACCTACCCGGGAAAGTCAGAACCATCAAGTGCTAGGCTGACTTTCCTATGCACAGCAAACATATTTATGATTGAGTCTGAGAAGTGGAAGATCCTTCAATGAGATTTTTGACTGAAAGTCCGCTCCCACGTTTCTTAAACGGTTTCATATACCCCGATCACTCATGAACGATATGCATTTGGATCGACCCAGCCTTACGAAACTTGAACTGCAAAAGAATTTGCATGAAAAAGGCGAATCTTGCAGGCCCAACATTACCCACATCTAGGCCAGGGTCCTTACGTCACTTGTGAGAGCTCGCAGCATACGCAGGCCAGGTGAAGCATTTAATTGGGGGAGGGAGAGGCTATGTCAAGTTGGAGCTTGCGCTGGGCTTGTGATTTACGTTGCCCATCTTCAAACAGACAGGGTCTAGGAGTCAAGAGAAGCTTTGAAGCTTCTTAGACTCCGATGTGGGTGTGGCACACAACTGACAACGCATTACTAGAGCATCGTGTGGTTCGATCTGATGCAAGAGACATGGGGATGTCTCCATTATCACGGCAGTGCTGTTTGCCTCGCCACGGCTGCAAGCACTGTATCATGTGAAGGAGCAAAGTTGGCTGCTATGGAGTATGGATGATTTCGAAGAGAGAGCCAGTTTTTGTCTGGGTAATTTTGAGACAGCTATGGATTCTCAGGTCATGCAGCCGGAATGTTTACAGAAACCTGGTATGACCAGATAATATACTAGTTATTTTCAGAGAAGGGAAGAAGTTAGCTGGAAGTTCTTCGGAGAGGCCGTCAAGCACACACTATGCCGACATCAGGAAGAACACCCATTACTGTACAGTAGTACTCAATGGAAAGGGGGTAACTGAATGACATCTTGAACCCATCAAAGAGTTGAATTCTATTCATTCAAGGTTTGAACTTCGCTTAAGTAGACGTTTGGTGTATCAATATCCATTTAGGCAGCTCGTAATGAACAATCCCAAACAGGCCTTTGAAACTAGCAAGAAGCAACAGAACCAAGCCATGGATGCCAGCGAACGAATCACCCAGACAACCTTCATCACAACAGTTTTCCCCTCTCAGCTTCGGGATTTTAAGGACTTGCTGTATCTAGATCACCTTGGCATGTTACTGCATGTAAGCAGCAAGTCGGGGTCAACTGAAACGATGAAAAGGTCTAGGCATATCGAGGACCTTATTTAGGGGTCTGACTTCACGTTTGGGCAAAATCGAAAGTTTGGTTCTGGCCTTCCAGGGTGAGGCGGCCGAAATTCATACCGGGGAAGAGCTCCACGGAAGAATTGAAAATTTCGTAATCCGTCGTCACAAGAGAGCCAGGGGCGGGGGAAGGAATTGGAGCACTCCTGTGAAGATAGTCCGTAGGGTATGTTGTCCGACACTTAACCCAAGGGCAGGTCGGCTAGACGATGGCCGTCTTTCAAGCCGCTGTTGCATTGGAGATATTAGCATCCGTAGATATGCCGTAAGCCCCGTAGCTTCTGTCACAATGACTCAATTGGAGGTTCCGGTTGGATGGAGAGTCGCGACCAACCAAGGAATCGAAGAGCTCTCTCTGCAGGCCTCCCCGAGAAGTTCAAGCTTCATCCATGGGTGTCGCACAAGGTGTCGCTCTGCACAGTCCACCTACGACACAGCCACCAGCAACAAATGGCACTAGCTCACATATACCGCACATGTATGCATAAGTACCACCAGATAAATACATTATTCCATGACACAAATTTCCATGTTTCTTAGAGGGCCAAAGTCTGATCAAGGTTCAATTAGAAGTGAGTAGCAAGAATCTCTAAGCCTTAAAAGTTAGGCACAGATATACGCGTCACGTGATATCGCGCCTGGACGCGATTCCCATGTTTACTTCGCTAACGCACGTTTATGTGGATCTGAAGCAGCAACTTCAGTCGCGCCGCGCCAATGTCTGAAAGTTGATCTTGTTTACTTTTATCGGTGGGCAGTTTCTTTCTCTTGTTCCTTGACAGAAAAGAAAAGTCGGTGTCCACATGATCACGAGTCTTACAAAATATGCACAAACCCACGAGAAAGCGCCAATATTCAGATATTCCGCACATTCTTTGAGGTAATACCTAATCTCTTTTCATTATGCCTAGCATGTTTATTTGCTTTTGACAAACCTTGATCAGAGAAACTCACCTCGACCCAACTGCCAAAAATAAACCCTCCTCCGTAGCACGCCACCCCCTCTGCCCCCCTTCCGCCCCTTTTCTTTAATTGTTTCCCCTTCCCCTCTTCTTGGTGGTTGCGCCCACGAGATATTTCTCATCCCGGTGGATACAATGCAGTACGTCATCTCTGGTCTGTGAATGGTCGGGTAAATCGATACTAAACCAGCAAGAAAGCTTGATATAAGAGTGGTTTGTTTTCACGCATTTCTAGGGCAACACTCCCACATTCCTACTAGTCAAGCAAATTCAGTACAGGAAAACTCTCATTTGTCTGATCGGCGTTCTCCAGCCCGTTGGACCACGCAACTGAAAACCTTGCTCACCTCAGATCAGCACTTTATGTCCTCCTGGGCAACCGAATTCCCCTCACAGCCATCCGCCCGAAGAGGTCGGTTATTCCAAAAGACTGACTACCTATGGGACTGGCAATCAATCGTTGGGGCTGAGGTACGGCGCAACCGCCCAGGTGATTGATCGGCCCCTCTTTACCTCCATCCCCACTCCACCATCGGTAAGTTGATCTGGGCAGTATGTTATCTTTCACATGCAGTACGTAACTCACTCGCAAAGCCAATGGTGCTATTCCTGGAGCCATTGATGTTGTAAGTCGCGACTCGCACGAGAACGGGATCTTTTCCAAGATAAGAGCCCTCAATATGGCAAGAAGAATGATGTTTTGATGGCGTCAATACCCGAGACGGTCGTTCTGCTCAGGAGAACCCAAATTCTTGTTAGGCAGGAGGCCCTCAACTTTCTGGCAGAGGCTGTCATCCATATTTAAACTATTGACTTTACATGTTCCTAAATACATACCGTATATATCAAAGAGGCTATGTACAGTACTGTACTGTACACTAGGTACGCGTAAAGAAGATGCACCCAGTGCAGTGCGTAGACAGAGAAAGGAATGCCGCCACGAGGTATTTATCCTCCGCCGGCTGAAAACCTGCCCTCCGGCGATTCCGCCACTTGTGACCAGAAGAGCTTAGATCTCGAATCACCCTGAGACCCGAGCAGGGGACAGGGGCTTTCCAATTGCGGCTTCTGACGCCCACCTATCTTCGTCACAGCGAGATCCAACTTGACTTTTCTCTGTGCTATGCAGCCATACTAATGATCATGGGACTCACTTACAGTACTGTACTGTAGTACGGTACAGTACAGTACTGTATATTGCCATCGAGATGGGTATAGTACCAAAACAACATCCCGGTCCGGTACTTTACTTCATTCTCTATTTGTACTCGGAACAAAAAGCACATTACCCCCAGCAAGAGGGGGACAAATCACGGTGTTGCACCATCCCAAGACTTCACTCAGCTTGATGGAGGCTTGCCGCCCCTCTCACCGCTAGTTCTTGTTCGTTCGATAGGTGTACTCGTTCTCGTGGTAACAAACTAATATTGCGTAGTGCGGACGAAACACCCAAGCAAGCAAGCACTTAAAGTGCAAAGCCGCTATATCTACCCTACCATACGTGTGAATGCCAGAGTTCAGACACCAATACGACAGCAAGGGTGGCTTCAGGTGGCGGATCCGGGGGACCAGTAAGAAGCGTCCACGCCGATATACCAGCGCGGATGGGCTGGTTGGCCGAGCAGTGAGATCGGACAGTTTCAAGGTTAACGTCGAGGTGCTCCCGATATTACTCCTACTCTCGGCTCAGGCATACCCCGTGTGAGCTGCTTCCGTTGTTCAAGAGTCTCAGGGAATAGGAAGATCAATAGTCTGCCAGGCTAGCTTTTTGACTAACAATCGTGCTGTAAGTACTCCACAACGGTACGGAGAGTGATTTTGCTCGTACTCCTTTCGCAGCCCCATGGAAAGATATGCCCTGATTCGAACATCATCTTCTGGAGCTTTCTCTCCTGGATGTAAACATTGATGGATTCCGTTGATCAGGATCAGCTTATGCAGCTGGCTGCAGATGCCCCATGCATGTGCCTATGATGATGGGCCATGTCCGTTTGTTTACATGCACGTCTGCATATAAAATTTGCCAATCAACCCGAAGTTTCCTACATGTGTACGTACAGTACATACATACCTACCTACCAGAGAGAGAAGAGTTTGGTATTGCTTATCTGGATTGCTGCATGCAATAGCGGAAGGAGTGAGCGTGCTGTTGAACTTGTTGGTAAAGGAAAGGAAATGCTTGGAAGTGTGGGGCTTAGCAGTTTGGGCGCAAAGGAATCAGAGAAGGCGGCTCAGCAAAGTTATGGTCGACGGCAGCAATGTCAAGGGGCAGAAAGTACCATACTCCATGAAACCCCAAGTTATACTCATCCTTCTGCGTGTATACGGAGTAACATGCTATGGTCTTGGTACAAACTGTACATCTATTACCTATTTCATGGTACGCCCTTGTGAGGGTAGAATGCCATCTCCGAAACATTGCATTCCAGAAACAGCCATGACCAGAGGCCCCCACGGAAAATATCCATCTCCACCTGCCTGTTGCTAGGTGCAGTACTGTGGTGTATATATATGTATGTACCGTAAGTACTATATGTACTGCTATATATATACACTATACAGGCGTGGGAAGTTATCTATGTTGAACATAAAGGCAGATATGTCACAAATCAACATCCTCTTTAGTCTGAGACTCACTGACATTTATCATAGCGTTTGTTTGATCACGATGATTACACTTAGGGAGGAGGAAAAATCCCGTTTTCTAATATGAGAGTTCCCTGTCCTTACTTACGAGTACATTTAAGGTGGGGTAGAGGCGGGTCGTATCAACGGCTATAAAAGCTCGTAAACTTGACCCTCATGTATGTAATGTATGTTCTGTATAGTACTGTACCTACATACTGGAAGTCCTCTCGATCATCGAGTCAGAACGGTTATCACGGTTGTGTCAAATAAAGTAATGTATGGCACGGTCATGTTGGCAGTCTGGCCAGTTATGGTCCGCTCAGTCACATATGGGGAAGCTGCCCCGATTTTTTCTCGGCTGCACGGACTCTCGTTAATCAGGAAGACCAGGTTAACTTTGAAGGAAGGTCGCTTTTAGTGTTGTTCGAGTCTCAGGTTCAGCGTTGTTCCGCCATTTTGCCATCCTTCAACCGGTATTCTCGAATGGTAAAGCGTGTTTCAAGAAGACAGAAAACGAAAAGGAATTCTAACCTATAGACAACTTAGTCGTCTGAAGAAGCATCGAAAAGCCTTCGTGGATATGCCCTATCGAAAGCCTCTTTAACTACTAAGAAAAATGAGATTGATTTAACTACTTCTAATAGTTTGGGGTTGTTGACAAAGAAAAAACCAAGATAAACATAGACCAGACAAACTCTAGCCGCCGTTTTTTCATCATTCAGCCCACTAATTAAATCTTTCGTAACCCCAACCCTTAACTCGATTGATAGCTTAGAGTCATTCAGCAAGATCTCGGGTCTCGTCCTTTTCATCCAACAGACAGAAGAGGGATTGATGGGTGAGAACAAAGAACCGCACGAGCCGTCACAGAACTGGGGCTATGAGGCGTGGATGGTAGGTATGGTAACTTGGGTAGTAGTTTGTGTGTTAGTCTCGCCATTGTTATCGTTCACTTCAGTTAACCGAAGAGGCAGTAATAGGTAGTGGTCCCTGTTAATAGTAGATCGTAAATATTAAGTCGCCATTCGGATGACACGGGATTCTGGATATTGAGGGGGTTGGGCTGTAAGATTGCGACGTGAAGAGTCTGGAACTGAAAAGCGAGACGCTGTTGCGATGCGCATGTACTGTATGTACTGTACAGTACTGTAGGTACAGTACTGGACTACCACGTACAATTCGGAGCCGTATCAACCTGTATAGTATATACATATGCACGGCGTTACCGACTCATTGCCATGCTCTTCAAGTGCCATCAATGATGAGCCTTCGAGCTTGCTCATTACAGCGCCTGGTGACCTAATATTGCTGGGGTGATGGGCTTACAAGAAAGGACGCGATATGATTGGCCAGACGCGTCTCCAAAAGTATTTGAAAATTTTTAAGCCGTGGATGGGCATTTTCTTCCGACCATTATGACCCATAGTATCCACTATCCACAACGACGACGACGACTGGATAGACATGACTGAACAACCTCGCACACCTGAGTACTACTACTAAACGGGATCAGCTCCGACAGCAGCGCCTTTAGCGCCGGAGAAAACTACAGTAGTTATTGTGGTAGGCATCTACAGTACACTACTGTACATATGTATTGTACTGTATGTAGTTTGGTTTGGAGTCCTGGATGCATTCATATGTATTGTATAGTATACAGTACAGATATGTGTACCTCCGGGCCCGACTGTTTTCAATTTCATCTGGCGGCAAGGCGCCAGCAAAATACAAACCATATTGCTAGGATTCTCTGAGGGTTCGGTCGGTAAGTTCAAAACTGAAGGCCACCTGCACCTGAATCAATATACGAGCATCCCCGTACTCATACAGATTATGTATTGGACATACAACCAGAGCAGGTTTCACCTGGGTAGACGCCAAACTGGGCTTCAGACAGCGTATCGGTGCCACCGTTGCCTTGACACGGTGATAGTCGACCTGAACCAGGTGTTGTTGCGCACGGGAGCTTGCATCGTACCCGAAAGAGGCTGTCTGCCAGCACACATCCAGCATCTAACTGTATATACAACACAATAGAATCAGAAAGTAGATCCGGAATTTTGTTGGTTGGTCTAGCTGCTGACCAGGCAACTGGCAGAGTTGTACTGTACTATACTGTACTTGTTCCAAACGCAAGGGGTCGGCGGCCCGGGATGGTGCAGACGAGATGCGGCTGTAATGATACTACTGTATCTACCCAACATAGGCATAACCAATACATTCTCATAACCGCCAGCCGAGAATGAGGGAGGCAAGCCGCTAGCATAGCAAGCAACCGGACTCACCTACTTACTGTACAGTACTCCGTAAGAAGGGACTCCGTCAACCGTTCAGGGATATCCATCCTGTCGGCCTTTTGCTTTTGGGATACGCAAAGACACCTTACACGGAAGCGAGGGGCGCCCGTCAATTGGCATATGTCCATATGCAGGCAGAGGGATGATACCCAACTTCACTGAGGTGGATGTCTAGTACTGAATGCAAGGGGGACAAGACGACAAGTTGACTACACAGGTGATATGGATTGGAGTTGCAGTCCCTTACGACGGGAGAGTGAGCTCAATACCAGAGGGAGAAGCCAGGTGGGCTCCAACTACCCTCAAGAATATGTACATGCATGGCCAGAGCTTTTCGAGGGCTGTCGAAACGCTTAAAATAGACAACTTCAAGCCTGCCTGTTTCCTGGAATTGTTTGTTTTTGTTCCTAACCACAAGGGAATACTTTGGAAGAAGGTTTGACAAGCAACGAGGGGCTGGTGTATGGAGTATACTGTTGGATGGATGTTGTTTGACTGTGCTATAAGTACATTCAACATTCAGCAGCGTATGGAAACAGGAATCAAGGGAGAAGTACTTTGAGCACCATAAGATAGAAAGGTAGTCGCAAGAGCAAGAAAGCACACTGAAATAAAAACCCTACAGAACTCATTCCAGCCTGCTTGATCATCAGTGCAAGAAACAGCCACACCGAACTGGTACCGAGGAGATGGAGATCGAACACTGATACCGGAAAAAACGCCCGGGCCAAATTCACCTCCTCGAATGGTTCGTAACTTCGTTTTATCCCACCAGTGAACTTTCAGCCAGCAGGACATGCAGTTTTCATTTCATCGTGCAACATGTGTGTCTGGATGTGATGAGAGTCAACGTCGTCATTCCCCACCAAAGTGATCCATGACTGATGTACAGTAGTGTTGTCCAGAACTCCAGGAGCACAACAACGCCATGAAAGCCATACTCCTCCGTTCATACAGCCACCAAGAAGCTCCCAGAAGCCACGAAGCGAGATAGGCTGTCCGATAGTGCAGGCACTTTAATGAGAACCAAACCCAGAAAGTCGGTGAGAGATGGTGCGCAGTGATACCTATTGGCAGGGAGCTTTAATGATTCAGCAACGGGACTCTAGCTTTTCTATCTTCAGTCCAAATTTTCTTCATTTGGCCGCAGGCTCCAAAAAAAGAAAAGAAGAAAAAAAAAGAAACGAACCTAGGGTTCTATTGCCTGGAGCAACGTACACACGTTAGGTTGAGGTGTGACGAAGGATCAATCATCGGGATTGTCTGTATGTTGGCTAGTTGTTCCTCCTTGAGCCCTGAACATGGAAGCAAACCACTATTTAACCCACTGGAGCTAACGCCAAGCCGGCCTCAGCCCCTAAATCGGCACTGGATACCATCTTAACGCGTCGCGATTTCACCCCACCAAGCTAGAAACTGTTTCCGCAAACTTTTTGAAGCCCTCTTGAAAATTTCCTGGTTATCTTCCCTCTCCAGTCTCCATCATGGTCTTCAGGGCAACCACAGGGTAACCAGACGACACAGTTGTGGTGTGGTGTCCCTGGCAAAGATTACGACATCCACATTGGAAGCTAAGCCCACACAAATGTATTGCAAATACTGTACATATTCATTGTGGGTGGCCAGAGGAATGGGTGAATAGTAGCACTGAAGCATTAGGAGGGTTTGGCTTGGCCTCCCTCTAAGTTGCAGGTTTTCTGAATCTCTTTGCCTGGCGCCTGCCTCTTCGTATGTTGGTTGATACTTGACCTGCCTGTGCATGGAAGAACTTAGGTAGCTTGGTGCGTACCTGTATGTACAGTATAGTAGGTTGTTCCTGCCAAATGTCAGGAAAACTCATGTGTAATGATAGCCCACCGGAAGAGCGTAATAAACTCAATGCTATCAATAACATCTTCAACTGTTTGTGTGCCCTGGCCATCTGCCATTTTCATCTGACTGTATGGACTTGGGTACAAAGTTACAAACATCGTGATACATAAAGTAGACGTACATATTGTACTGTCCATGCCACCACACCCTTCGGCTCCCGCGACCTCAGATTTCATTCTTGAGCCGAAACATCACCACTCATGCTTCCTATTCCTTCCTTTTGCTGGCTCCTTAATGCGTCCATCACATATTTCTGATATGCCAGGCTATCTATCAGTCTATTCGAGCGATATCTGTACCGTCCTATGCTCCTTATCCAATGGCCGAACGACTTTGCTAACCGTTCCAGCACAAGAGAGATTCTTCACTGAACAACAATTATCCGTTGTGCTGTGCCCTTCAATCGCCCGTGCCTGCAAGATACACTCTACAAATAGTTGGGGGCATAGGTTGCTGTCCCATCTCGGTCTATGAGCAGGCCTTGTGATAATTCTTTTCGTGCACAGCTTCTTCACTTCTAGCCAATCCTATCGCTCCATCCCGTCCTGGCTCCGCGGTTGCTTGGTTCGAGGTGTATCCCCCCGCCTTAACCCTCTTTTCTGGTCTACCCCCGGTACGACTGGGCTTTTTTGTCAGGTCAACGCTCAAGCCCGGCGTCTCGCCTATTCCACACCAGATACTACACTCTAGGTACGTACCGTCATGATCAGCTTCCTGCTTCACCCGTGTGCTGTGTTGCTGCAATGCAGCCCTGGTCTCTACAGCAAACCCACAATCGTTACTCCACCAAAAAGAGCAAACTTGATTCTGGTTGCTGTACCAGCTTTGATTTAGCTTCCACTGAGCTTGATATGCCTGGTCCATTATCAGCCGCCCCGTCCTGAAGTTGTACTTCATTCGCTTACTCCCCCGTCCCTCATTCCTCATCCACATTGCCTTCGTTGCCTCCTCAGTCTTTCTTCTCTCCATTGTCAGATATCGTCATCTGGATTTCGTTAACGTCTTTTGTTTGTCGAAGCACAGAAGGGTCGATCCTGACAGCGACACGACGAAGACGATCCTGACATTGTGACTCGACCACCACCCTCACTGAACCTGGAGCTCGCTGCAGCCTGCACCTCTCGCTGGACAGAGAGAAGGAAGACCAGGGAGAACATCGACCAAGTTCCCTCCAATTCGTTTCCCGCAATAACCACCACGTCCTGGCGATCAAAACGACGACCGAGGCCAACATATATTAGCCCTCGCGCAACAAGGTTTTGCATTTTTATATATATCTCTTAAGCCTCCCCACCATCTCTTCCTGTTTCTCCCTGCGCGAACAAACAGTCAACTCCACCCTCAACCTGGACACCAACGACATTTCCCAATCGCCCTGAATCTATTCTGTTTTTTGGGGAACAACTTCAGGCAATAGAAACACAGGGCAAAAGGCAATTCGTGATTCAGAGAAGAGCCTGCAAGACATCCTGGGTCTGTGAAATTGCCTTCCTTATCATCTCGATATCCCTTTCTGCATTCAAACCAGACTTGACCTTCGACTTCGTAGGTTTCGATTGAATCCATTAGGTACGTGCCAATCCATGCATTGATCTCTTCATGAACCCCGATCGGCTCTGTGTCTAGTGAAATGCCACGCATTTCCAGTAGCAACCATCCCCCGATACTATCAAAAAGACTGGCTGCCTATTACATCTTGGAGCAAACCTGATTCAGTAGTGGCCTGGTAGATCAGCAGCCTCTCTAAAGCTTCTATTACACACAATCTGTATATACCTCCTGATCTATATACATTTCAAGGACCTGTGACCTCTGGAATTAAAGGGCTTCTCATTACTGTTTTGCGTCAACAACGATGAACACCAAGTTGGTTTCTTGATTGTTTCCCCCTTCATCTTCTCACTGGCTCTTCCAAGTTATATCACCATATCTATACTACCTCCTAACTTCATGAGAGGTGCCGTTTTGTTTCTCTTGTCCCTTTATCCCCAGGTCTTTTCTTTTACACTCCTCATCCACATGAATCTTGTCTCCCCTTTCCTCACCTTACTGTGCTCTTCTGTCTCCCAATCTACTGTTCTTCAGGTTTCGGCCTCCCTGACCTCGATTCATTTGGATTGGCAGTACTTCACTAAGTAGCCTGGCTGGGCTCATCAAAGTCAGTTCCGAACTTGCCTTTCTCCCTATCTTGTGATTCTGTTATTTATATATTACAGGCGTATCGGCCCCAGAAGTTGATCTCTGTAATCTATCCTTCACCATTTTTATTTTCGGGGTTGGGCTAGTTGCCTGTGATTGCCTATAACAACATTGACTAACTTCATAATATGTCCGTGCCGACATCAAATTTGCAGACCTGGTCAACCTCAACTTTTTCGCTTTCCTCCACATAATTCGAAGCTTAGGTCCTTGTGACGCGAAAAGTTCCATTTGGGGTTGTGTGGACCTGCTCACATTTTTACCTTTGGGAACTCGACTTTTGGGTTCGACTGACCCCTACGACACTTGCAAGGCCGCTCATAGATTTTCACGACCGGAAGTGCAGACACGAAAACGAAAGGGTATCTTCTGACCTGTCTAGTTACGCCAATCGCTGGCATATCCTCACGCGAACACCGTACGCGTCTTCGACCGGTACCAAATTTTCGTTTTCATGTTGCTTTGGGCCAGATCTTCGTCGTCTCTCAAGCCTTAACCCTCGTTAAGTCTGAGAGACCTTTGTGTTGATTACGGCTACAAGACAGACGAAGTTGTGAATTTGGGTGCCTCGTATTTGTTTGAGAGTCGAAGTTCCCCGGATCGTGTTACCGACAACGTTTCCTAATCATGATGGAAGCATCTTCTCCCCTGGCGGCAATCCGCCCGACTGCCGTTGCTCAGCCGTGGACAGGCCAGAGAGACACATTCCGGCCGTTTCCTAGAATGGCTGCCACCACGAATGCCTCTCTCAGCCTGCGTGAACAACTCCACAAGCCTAATCCAGACTTCCTGATGGATGTGAGAGGGTCTTCGCCAGCTGCGAGCCTAGCTGCTGATTTGTCTCAGAACTTCCGTCTCGACAACGACATCAGGTACGTTGACGCCGAAATAACTCATTGAGATAGCATGAGGCTATCGAGTGATTCCTCGATGGCATTTGAGACACGTCTGCTACAAGTACCGCACGAAAGCTGCTTTACTCTCCGATACTCAAGAAGCTGGCTCTAGATGCCTGCGACTTGCTTAATTGGAGTAGCACACTGCTTATGCCGTCTTGTCTTGTTGTGCTTCTTCTCAAGGCCGGCCCAGGAAGCCGGTGAAATTTGGTTCCAGAGACTTGGTCCGTATTCTTGTGGGCTGGTCTCTCTTCCCTGGGCTCGCGGAAGTTGAAGATATCATCCCTTTCAACGTTGTTCACATGACCTAGACACTGCTCTTGAGTTATCTGTATACTGACGAGTATCTCAATGATAGCCCGAAGTTCCCCACCCCTCGCCGAAATCTGTTCTCAGCTGCCGCAATGATGGGAGCGGAAACCAAAGGTATGCGAATGCTGTCGTCGCTATACGGGCTATTCTTCTACGGAAAACCTGTTGGGTTGTTCAGGAGACTGCATCTAGTACTCAGGGTTGTTCATTGCATCGCACACCAGACCCGGATTGTGCTCCTAGATTGTTTCTTGCTTTACACTCGGTCTCGACAGCCTATCTAACCCTTGAAATTTTAGGCTACGCGACTGCTCCCCCCTTGTCGTCCTCCCCGATCCGGATTCTCGACGAAATGCAGACCTCATCTCCCTTGCCTGATACCACCCCTTACAGACCGAATCTGAGCCAGGCCGAGATAGCCTCCCATACGCCCTTGCAGGCGACCGATGACAAGAAGGACGTCCTTCCCAGCAAACCTCTCGCTGGTGACTGTGACATGATGCTGGATGAGTCCCCGCTCATGGCCGTTCCTCGCCAGCTTCCCTCATACGAGCTTCCGAGACCCCCCTATGTTTCTGAGTAAGTTTGTTCGCACCTGTCTTCAAGGAGCAGGATTCTCCCTTCCACTTTTACTTCATTGCTGGATTTCCCTACTGCCTCACAGATAGAGGAATCCAGTGGGAAGCTCCACCCCTTGGTTTCCCCTGGGTTCACACCCCCGTCCATACTTCATTTCACTGCTCATTTTCTTTGGAGCGCAATTCGGCTTCACGGCCTCCCTCCAATCTACGGTGTTTCACGCTTCTCACAGTTACTAACAATGCTACTAGTCACGGTCGAGCAAGAGCAATGCCTCGACGGGCGTCTTTGTCACGTATGAAGGGATTGACCACTGCCGGCATTTCGCACGGTCGTGGCAGCATTGATAACCAGCTTCCCCCATTTCGATTTGGAGGAACTTCTGACTTCCGGCACTCGTCTCATGTTCGGTCCTCGTCAACTTTGGCGGATCCGATTGACAGCCTGCTTAACACTGTCCCGGAGAAGCGCCCCCAGTCCTCCAGCAGCCAGTTCGGACAGTTCGCCGGACCTATGCGAACTCGACCCAGCTTCGCCGCCTTCAATGGCTCGGCGACATCCTCTTCTCGTGGAGTGGGTTCCCCTACGCGCTTCCACCCCCGGCGTCCCGCGAACCCGTTTGCTCGGTCTCGCAAGCACTTTCGTCGCACCCTCAGCATGTTTGAACACCCCGAGGATATTATGAAGAAGTCTAAGCAGGAGGTTGCCGAGACCACTACCACGGCGCTTGAGTCTGTCATGGATGTTGAAGAGACGCCCCAGGATCCTCTGCTTCCTCATTTCCTATGTGACGATCCGGGCGATACTATTCCTCGAATCTCCAAGGAGACACTTGTCCAGATTCTCGAGGGCCGTTTCAGCACCCAGTTCGATCAGAAGATGATCATCGATTGCCGATTTGAGTACGAATACGAGGGCGGCCACATTGATGGCGCGGTGAACCATAATGACAAGGAGCTCCTTGCCTCGCAGCTGTTCGGTACTCCGATGTCGGGTCGCACTCTTCTCATCTTCCACTGCGAGTATTCTGCTCACCGCGCCCCGCTTATGGCCCGCCATGTCCGTTCACAGGACCGTACGGTCAACAGCGAGCACTACCCCCGCCTGACTTACCCCGAAGTCTACATCCTGGAGGGTGGCTACAGCAAGTTCTTTGAGGAGCACCCGCAGCGTTGCTACCCCCAGAGCTATGTTGAGATGCTGGACGAGAAGCATCAGCGCACCTGCGAGCGTGAACTCGGCCGTCTTAAGGCGCGCAAGGCCCCTGTCCTTAGTCGGGCTAAGACGTTCGCTTACGGAGCGGGCGCTCCTGGCCGCGAGTCGAACATGGGTGATTCGCCGACTGGCCCTGTCCGTGGATCCCGTATTGGCCGATTTCCTGAGTTGGATCTTGTCGGAAGCTCTCCGATTTCATCTACTACCTTTGGCGAGCGCCTTGCTCCGCGCCGACTTGCGACCTACTAGACCTTTAGCTTCCACTCCCCAGATTTATGCCATGTTTGCATTGGCAAAGTCCCCCAGAACGAAAGATGAACTGCACTCATTCATGCTCCCTTTTCAGATCATCTTGCCCGTCCCCCTTTTAGTTCTTCAGTATTCCTTATTCACACGAATCACATTACAGTATCGCAATCTGATACCACAATCCTTCATGCCCTCTCTAGCCCTTACGTTCTCTCCTTTCCACAAACCACACAGTTTTCTTTTCATTCTCATGAACTCGGCACATGTTCACTTCCAACTACTAGGCCATGATATGTGCAGCACCACGATTATCATCGACTCCACTGATCATTACTCTTTTTTCTCTTTTTTTTCCCTTTTCACTTGTTCGTTTCTTTCATATTTCCACGCCATCCGCATGATTCCTCTCTTCTACTGGCTAGACACCAACCTTTTGATTCGTGCGATCAAGCCCTATTTCATTCCAACTGGGACTTATCATGCTCAGACAACTCACAACAACTTAATTCCGACTTGTACATATAGTACACTTTGAGTTCGAAACGACCATTCGCTCCATCTTGACGTAATCGCCGGTGTCACTTGGATCTGTTATTATTATCGGCATATTTCGGCGCGCTTCGGTCGTTTTGTGATTATTCTCTCTATAGCATTTGGTTAAGGGGCGGGGGAGTTTTCTATGTTGCTCTTCTTTTTTCTTCTCTGGATTCCATTCCATTTTCGTTTCTTGATGCTAAACACTGACCGCTTATGGCCCAGTCATCACATTCCCTGCTTCATTGTACTGTATTACTATACTTTCACCCTTTTCTTTTTTTTCTTTGCGTCTTTCTTGATTTTTCTTTCCTTCCTTTGGGGGCGTCATACGGGTTCCGGTTTCCTGCGCATGTATAGCATGTTTGGACTTCCTTTTGTTGTTGCTTTTGGGGGTGTTGCTCTTATTACGTCCGTTCCAACGATATCCGGCATTGGACTCTTTCACTGCTATCTGTTGGAATAATCATCATTGCACTGGGTGCTTTATTTTTTGTTCCGTTCGTACTTCTTGCTTCGTGCACTCCCTGTATGATTTCCCTTTTTAGCTGGCGTTTTCCAAAAATCCTCTTGCACCTGCGTTGCTCTTTCTTGTGTGCTTTTCGTTTCAAGATAGTGGTACTGTTTTACCTTGAAGATACTGGAACTTCACAGTGGTAAGAAATGCAGTTTTGGACGTGGCGGCGGGCTGTGCATGCATCCTACTATTGTCTCCGTTTGCACCCTTTGCCAGACCTACGCCTTCTTGATGTTACAAACAGCCGGTCGTCCGTCGGGTTGGACAGGCTCCAGTCTTCATCACGAGTGTATATTGCTGTCGTGGTCTGTCGTGGCTTCCCTGCTTTGCTCTTGGGCTATCTAGTACAAACGCCGACACAGGCTCGCTCTATGAGCGCACACTGGCTGTAACACAGGCGTTGCTTGGGCTCTAATGTTCAAAATCTGGCTTGGGCTGGGAACTCATTGTTTTCTTGGGGGGGTTTTTTTCTGTGTATGGATGGGCTGGGCTTGCGATCTTTTATCTCCTTGTCCCGGGCGGGACTGGGGTACCGCACTGATCGATTGCCTTTCTCTATTATTCCTATTTTGTTTCGGGGAGGGACCTTTCCTTGAAATATATATATATTGCCTAAAGTTGGGCGTCAATCTTTGTGTCCTGGTGCTTGGTCTTCTTTTGGCGAGGCTTGTGCTCTCACCAGTCGTTCAACTTTGACACCGATATTTTGTTATCTGGCTGGTTACTTGTCGCGTATGCATCAAATGCATCATTCACGATATGATATCTTGAGACTGCATAGAGCTCTTTACGTTGGCGATGTGCTTGGAAGCACAGTAAGTACTGTGCCGCTCGCCTTTGTGCTGGGCACAACATGTTGCCGCCCCCCAGCGGCTGCCTGCGCATGCCGCCAGAGCCGAGAGGGCTCCATTGGGATTCATCTGCCATGTTCCGACAGTCGTAATTGCCGGATTCTTTTCTTTTCTTTCACTGGAAAGTGTATTCCCTAGCGACTGAGACAATCAACTATACTGCCTAGGTCCCTGAGGAGGGCGTGAGGGTTTGGTAGTTTGATCCCAACGTGGATATCCGGTTGGAGGGTGCCCTTTTCACAGATTCGTTCTGTCTTGAAATCTTTGCGCCGATAGCGAGATATATATCAAAAGGGGTATGTTATCGCCGTAAACAAAATGCCGTGTTCCGAAAGCTCAGAACAAACGTGGAGTGTGTGAGTGTGAGTGTTCGGTCGGTGTCTTGACCTTAAAGCCTCCGTGTTTGCACGCATGGGTGTATGTACATCGGTGAGGTTGTGGACTCCCGCCTAAACATGCTGCAGTTGAAAGTTTGAAATGGGAATGTTCGGCGGTGACGTGTTTTCTGGCGATTTCATACGATGCGTTGTTCATGGTGAGGGTGTGTATAAAAACTACGTGGCGAGGGGTCAAGTATCTAATACCTGGATAGTCTGTTGTACACCCCGATTGCACAGAGAGGGGGTTGTGATTTTGTTCGGTGGGCAGAGTATACTGTATACTGGTAGGTACGACTGACTATGTTTTGTAGACACTCACTAAGGATGACAACCCTACCCCCCTGCCCAAAGTATTTTTACCCTATGCGCGTCTGAGGGGAAACATAACCCTTGTCGTGGCCTTCGTTAGGGTGTGTGCGATTTCACGGGAATCCTAGAATATGTTTCCTGGGCCTGTGAGATTGTGGGCAACCTTCTGAGTCTGTTGGGGAAGGGGGGGAGGGGGG
>LNGK01000012.1:517400-604905 GCA_001510575.1 Knoxdaviesia capensis | reverse complement strand
GGGGGGGGGGGCCGAAAAGGACATGTAGCGGTTTTCTCTAGCACCTATGTCAGAAATCGGTACCTCGACCTCCCTGTACCGCCTCTATAGATGCGAAGCACGCTAATAAACTATTTACTAGTTCAGGGGTACTGACCTACCTATTTGGACATGTCCTTCGTCATAAAATGTTCGCTGTGATAGACAGATAGAGGTGTGAATACTGGTTAAGAGGTCCGAGAGTGTACGCCCTTGCGACGGATTTGCCTACAATGAATGATGTTTGCTGGGGGTGGATCCACGGAAACTTCTTGGGTGTTGGCAACGGATCCATATCGGCTACGGTAGGTCCGGCCAGACATATGCTGCCCGCTTTTTTTCAGCAAACATAACCAACCACTGGGTCCGTCCATCTGGATTGTAAAATTTCAGTCGGTCATGGACTGGAGTGGCCTCAAATGCGTGAGGTGAAAGCGACAAGCCTTTATCTGACAACCCCTCATTTGTGCTCTCTGTCGCATATGGATAACGAACGGGAATGATTCCTTATCGAAGTTTGTGGCGTGGAGATACCGCACACACATATAGTACACACAAGTAAAAAGAGACCAGAAACTCAACGTAACGAGCGTGGAAGGACGGGGAAGACTGCCCAAGTGGGATATGGAGAGCCAGCCAGCCCTACACACAGTCCCTGTCCTAAACCGGCCTGGCGTAAGCTTGCTTGGGTTTTGCTATAAACGGAATCCTTCAAACGCAAAAGCTGACAAAATTACTTTGCAGGACCTGGGGACAAGCCACTTCGGGTGGGTAAGCTGACAGCAGCTCCTTCTTGTGGCTGCTGAACCATGGGCTTCGGCCATCATCGAGGTGTGCATCTGGATTCTTAAGTGTGCTGGAGGATTCTGGGTATGAGTCAACCTGAGCTGGACTATAAGTCATCGTGGAAGAGGCAATGCTTCCAGTGAGCGGAGACGGGGACATGCAAAGTTTGGAATTGCTATCATCACCAAAGCTCTCTTGGCGGGACAGGTTAGATACAAGCCTCATGTGATTTGGCGTAGGACCGCAGTGTGTGTTGGAGGAGGAGGACTAGTCCGTCCTGAGATATATATGACTTTTGAGGCTGTTTAGGTTGGAAATATGCCGTATTTAATCTGCTGTCCACATCTGGAAGATTATATGCAGTAAACGTCTCACGCGGGTACACGCTTTGGTGTTTGTGCGCAATATTATAGGTCTTTCGTTGCTATGGCTAAGGATGCGACATATAGAACAAGTGTGACTGCGCCAAAGAGGCCCAAAATGTAGCCACCACCCCATATAATAACGACGTCAATATGTGTAAGATGTTTCTGTGGCGGGTACACAAAGTACCTTATGTCCAATGCTATATTCGTCTACATGTAGCGCTTACTGGGCGTCTTGGGGATTCCACAGCCGATGGCCCGGATTATTAGGACCCCCGCCATCTACTCCGTACAATACTTATAGTTTGCCCTATCCCCTTCCACTTCGTCCGGTCTTCGATTGGTTTTTTCTTCTTCTCTCTCTGTACCTCCGACTTTGCTGCTCTTCTTCTCACCTCGAACATTGAGAAGAGCTGGTGATCTGGGAGTCCTGGAGGAAACATCTCCAGTAAGTTCACTCCCCTGCCGATATATTAGAACTCCGCGTTTCTTGCCCTAGCCCCGGACTCAAACCCCGACTGAGAGCACTGGCGAACGACACCGCTTTCTCTTTGACGTCAAGTTATCTGGTTGGAGCCCTCAGTCGTCCATTGTTTTTCCCTCGAGCAATTTCCTGCTCCTAGTCGAATCGTGGCCGGACATTCATGAGCTGTGCTTCTCACTAACTCCGATTTCGTCTAGCCCGTCAACAGAGGTTCCGAGTCTCGAAAATTCAGCATTGCTTGCAACCTTGATTTGCGTTTTGAAGACATGAACCAGTCTCTTCTTTCTTCCAATCAAAAGAAACTTGTCCGTTGACTCCGACCATTCCGGGGTGCAGCGGGGGGGTGATCGGGGGCTTCGGTACAGCATCGGCGGGGGGAAAGGGAAGGAGCAGAGACGAGCGAAGGCGAAGTGATTTCTCAGCGACGATACAATCACCGGCTATCACCGACTATCACCGACTACCAACGACAGCGACAGTGGGAAGCCATTGTTGCCAACAAGTTTCAGGACCGATCTTATTTTCGGCCTCTTTCCTAGCCCTGTCGGCGCTTATAAGTTCTCCTGGCGGCACTTGAAACCATGTAAGTATCCGTGGCCATATATAAGCGCTGTGGACGGCCGATCTTGTTTTTCATTGCTCTTTCTTCTGAACCTGATCATTCAGTTGCCATAATTATTTCATGGTCGCTTTTAATTTCTTCCATGCCCAAGATTTCTCGATCAGCCCCAATTTCCAAGCTCTCCACTCAATTGTTCGTCCATAGTGGACGACTCAATGGCTTTTAACCGATTTTCAGCCGACCAGATGCCACCATTTTCCTATAAGCAGACTTCATGTTACATATGATTGATAATGCCAACTTATGGCTTGCCATTCACCGTGCTAAATGAAACCTCTGAGGGTAGTGCCTTCAGGTAACATTTTGGCTTCTCGAGTCTTGCTTAGAAAATGAGAGGAATGTAATCTGTCTAGGAACAGAAGTCAAACGCCGTCGTGCCTTTCAGGAAGATAAAAAAAAAAAAACATCCAAAACGGGAAGTTGCTCGTGAACAAAGAAATGCTCGATTTCTTACTCGATGACGCGTTGCTTTCTCGTTTCCCTTCGTTCTTCAAGATGCTTCCACGGACTGCGTAACTGCCTTACGTTTCCCTCTGAATTAGTTATTCTTTCCCTTGATTATTCCGGGTGTTCTTTTTATTCTGGAGCCTGGAATGAAGTGGACATTGGACGCTTTTTGACCTCAGCTGCCGCGCCGCGTTATGGCAATACGAGTCCATGGCCTCAAGGTTTTTCGTCGTTCTATAATCTTAGTGGACAGGAACTGCTTTGTAGTTTGCACTTGCTTTCCTCGCACTTATTATGGAGCCCCGGTGGCTTCCCCTGGAACTACTTCATGATTTAATTTTCTTTTTTATCGTACTCCTTATGTCATCGCCCCGAAGTCATGTTTAATCTCCTCGTTCGCCCTCATACATCTTTTCGTACCTACCTCGTCTCCTTTTATTTCTACTGCATCTCCTCCTGTCTCACATTCCAACACATCTACTCTAATCGCGTTCACCCTTAAAATCCTATTCAATTTGTCTGACCTTCCCAATTCTGGCCTAACCATCAAGTCTCCCGACAGCAAATTCCCGACTCAGCGATCCCTTGCGCCAAAAGGCCACATATCAGACTTTTTATTCTTCCTTTTCTGTGCCGCGTCTCTCTCCGTCGCCACATCCATCCGCACATCTTCCACCTCTATAGGAAAAATTACTAGCTTGGATTTTCTACTATTAGAATATCTTGCACCCAGCAATCTTGCGCAACCTTTTTCACTTCGCGACATTGATCACACCTATCTCTTCTCGAATTGCTCAACCCTTTGGCAACAATGGCTCGTATTCAGATTCCCGTCGAAATGCTCACCTCGAGCCTCAACCTGCAGGATCGCTTCTCCAGCATCCGCAACACCAGCGTTGCCAGCCGCTTCGCGAACATGCGCCCATTGACCGAATTCTTCGATGTCAAGCGCATTTCTAAACCCGCCAATTTCGCCGAGGTTCAGTCACGTGTAAACTACAACCTGGGCTACTTCTCGAGCAACTATGCGGTCATATTCGTCCTGTTGAGCATCTACGCCCTGCTCTCCAACTGGCTCCTCCTTTTCGACATTGCCCTCGTTGTCGGCGGTATGTTCATCATCGGCCGTCTCGAGGGCCGTGATCTAGAAATCGGCAACTTCCGCGCTACTACTTCGCAGCTGTATACCGGTCTTCTTGCTACGTCTGTCATTCTCGGACTCATTGCGTCGCCGTTTTCCACTCTCCTGTGGCTGGTTGGCGCTTCCGGCGTGGTCATTGTTGGCCACGCCTCTTTTATGGACAAGCCTATCGATGAGGCTTTTTCAGGGGAGGCGGTCTAGGTGGTCGGCCGCGATCTCCCGAACTTGCGCCCCTTTGGGGAAGACCACCATCAAGGCGCGGGAGACAGCAGACGGAAGGTTTCTGGCCCTTCGGAAACTCGACAGTTATCGAGGAGCTAGATTCCGACGCCGACGAACTATTGCAACTTCAACAACAATTTTTATCTTCTAAAAACAACATTCGAAAAAATACAACCAGCAGTGGTAGCAGTGGTGGTGGTGGCGGTGGAAGAAGAAGTAGGAGCCGGAGTAAGGTTAATAATAGACGGAGCCGTGGATACGGAGGTGGAGGTCGGGGAGTTTCATCGGACAATTACAACAGTTCTAATCATGCGCAGTATACGGGAAGAGAAATGGAGTTAGACAGGGGGACTGCACGGAGAGGCCGGAGATACCGTCACTCGGACGCCGACGACGACGAAGACGACAATGACTATTACGACGCCCATCGCAGCGTTAGCCGTAACAGTCACCGACGCAGTGGAGCATCCAACCTGGGTCGAAGCAGAAGCACCCACCACCGCAGTCAGAGCAAAAGTTTGGACAGCTTTGACGCAGCAGAGGATGTTTTCCTTTCAGCAAGCGATCGGGATGCTGGTCTATACAGGTCTTCCAGCGAGGAAGCCTTGGTTCAGTCTGGCCTCGCACGCCTTCGCCTGGCCAAAAAGCGTGGTGATTTCCAGGCCAGCTTGACAAAACAGGAGCTTGCAGCGCTTATGCGCCGCCAGCGCCTCCTTGAAGATGAAGCCCATCAACGTTCCAGCAGCACGCGACAGCGAGGTCCAGATGCAGAGCGAATTCCTGTGCCGGTATCGCAATTCGAGGTTCCTGGGTCTTCACTTTCTCGAGTTCACCGGCTCCCTGACACTTCGCGCGGAAACTCGCCCGATGAACTGAACCCCGCATTCTCGGCGTCATCGTTCTACCATCCGTCACAGCAACTTCCGACTTCCCAGCTTGGATTTGCAGCTCATTACCGAAACCGGTCGGCTACTGGTTCATCCCAGCCATCGTCGTCGCCACTAGCTCACTCACATCACATCGCTCCAGATACGGATAGTCCCCGCCGCCGCCATCGATTTTCAGACGCACACGAGTCCAGTCGGGGGGAAGCATGGGGAACAGTCTCTGGAGTCCCTCTAGTCAGGACAGATGCCAGCCCACATGCCTCTTCATTCCACGATTCATTCCGGCAAAGCTCTCCCTATAGCTCGAAGCGACCGTCACCAACGCTTTCAGATGGTTCACGCCGTGGCCAGCCATCCGCATCAGCTGGCGCCTTGGTTCATGTTCCTGGTGCATCGGACCCTTTCCTCGTCAACCCGCCCCAGGGATCCGGACGTCGTCGTGCGCCGTCTTCCCCACGCGGCCACCGACACTCTTCATCAATGGGACAACCAGGGACTCCAACCAAGCGCTCGTCGCGCGCGCCTACCCCGAGCGAGTTTTCCTATCGCACCAGCGACGTGCATCTTCCGGCGGAGTACGACGACAACGAGCTGGCGATTGAAGATGGGCCGGTGTACCGACCGAGTAGTCTGCATCGGCGTGTTCCTCCGCCTATTTTGGTAGAGTTGGAGGATTACGAGCATGGTGAAGGGAATGGGGATAGTGATGGAGAGTTTTCAGATACGGGCGAGAGACCCTCGTCTGGGCAACGGCCATCACGGCGTCGTCACCGACGATAGCCAATTACGCTACCCGCTCCTTTTATCATTCTCTTTCGCTATCCCGTTTCGCTGTTCCTTGCTGTCAGATTCACAAAACATTTTCGCTGGCAGTATCTGCTTTTCTTCATTCACATTTTCGGTGCTTCCGTCCAGGCCCGCACTTTTACGAAGCCGGCTTTTACGTTTGCTGGGCCCCGCCATCTTTCTGCTTTTCCTTTTTGTCAAATGGGTTCGATTTTTGTCTTTCGCCACCCCCCCCTCCCTGTCCTGATGTTATCCAATATTTTCTTCTTTTGTAATGTGTTTCTTGGTTGGCTTGGGTTTTTATGTTCGTCCGTTTGTTCAAACAATCCAGTTCCAGAATAATAGACAGCCTTGGTTTTCGAGATTTTGTTCACTCGAATCGTCTTTGGTGATTTTCTTTTTCGTTTGTGTAGCCAGCCATGGTTGGTTGAATTGTCCAGGATTTTGCATTAAAAAAAAGTCAAGCAAGCTTGGGCCACAATAGAGCACAAAATGTGCTGTGCCTGATGTGGCATGGAACATTTCTTGCTGCCGACCTGACTGCGTACCACACCTTATACTGTAACAAGTGAGGGCACTGGTAAAGCTGTCCCCCTCCCGTGGTCATTTCTGGTGGTGTGCTTGGAACTGCACGGCAAAGAAAAAAAATGTTGGACCTAAAAAAGCTGGACCCCTTTGACTTTAATGTGAAATACCATACATACAGAACGTAATTCCGGTAAACGGATGGACATTACAAAAAAAAAAAAAACACCAAGATCAAAAACCAAAAGCGCAAAGTCAAGAAGGCAGACTGGTCCAATACCTAGCGTTGAGACTGTAGGAACAAGAGAGGTCACGACAAAACTGTAGTTGGGATAAAAAGCTGAAAGAGAAGAGGGGGGGCAAATCATCGTAAAGCTCACCCGAGACTGCGGCAAGGGGAAGGGAAATGTTGGGAAGAGAAGATGGAAACCCAGAAGATGGCTATGTCCAAAAAAGAACAACTTTGAGAATGCCAAACCACGAAATGGAAACGAGGTGCATCTTTCAAAGACGCATATACAAAAAAGAAAAGCAGCTATTAGGACATCATTTTGGCAATGCCTCTCAACGAGTCTGCCCATCCAGAAGCCCCAGCAGTAGAAACGGCGGCGCTGCTGACAGACCGCGAGGCAAAAGCCGAGCCAACGCCTCCCCTAGCCATGCGAACAGCATCACTGACAAGTCCGATCGAGTCGCCCGAAGCTGCCTTTGCACCGGCGCCGATCAGAGCTTCGATGGTGTGCGGCATGCGGAGGCCGAACGTGGCCAGAAGAGCGGTGAGGGCCCCGCCGGTGATAAGGGGGACAATGACGAGCATGAACACTTTCATGGGGTGTTTCTTCGCATAGTGGAGAATGTCGCGCACGATTCGGCGAAGCTGCTTGTAGGCACGCTGAAGGAAACCTTCTCGAGGCGATCGTTTGTAGTATGATGGTTTTCCTAGACATCGGGGTGGGGCGTGTTAGAATGATTGGGATTTTGGAAGTCAAAGAGGCAGGCAAATAGAAAGCGTGGGCTAGTTGCACGGCGGAACACCCCCCGCTCTTCCCCACCGACAGCAACGATAACAACCAACTCTATTAGAACTACACGCAAGACACGGCTTGAAAAAATGCATGAAATCAAAATGGAAGTGGAAATGTGAATTCAAATGGAAACTGGGGTGGTGATTCCGTGTTCGCGTGTCCACTCATTGACTGAGATTTTAGGAGAGGCATCGGGAGCAAACAAGGGGGGTGGTGCGAGACAAACAGCAAAACCCCCCCTTTGACAAAAACAAAAAGAGGCAGAGAGAGAGAGAGTGTGTGTGTGTGTGAGTGACATACCGAGACCGAAGAGACTCGATCGGCTGGCGTTTCCAAGGTTAAAGAGACTGGACCGGCTCCCGAGAGGCAGGTTAAATATTGAGCCGGCCTTACTACGGGTCCGCGACCTTGAGCGAGACCGTGAACCAGAGCTTGATCGCGCCGACTTGGACTTATGGCTTTTCTTCCTCTCGACACGGTAAGTGTAACCGCCACCAGAAGATGCCTTGCGGGTCACAACTGAGCCGCCGTCTAGGCTCCAGAAACCCATTGTTGCTTTTTATGCGGGCGCTGTGTTGTGGGAAAGTGTCGAAAGGCTCAACGAAAAGGATGGAAACCAGAGTGAGAAAAGAGGCAGTCTGGAAGGCTCTCCTTTCTCTTGTTTGGTAGTGGCGACTTAGCAGGACAGTTTTCAGACTCGAAGTTCAAGACGAAGAGCACCGGGTGCGATGATATGCGTAGGAAGGCTGCGCCTTTCGCTGAGAGACGCAGTTGATTGATATGGGACGATCAAAAGATGAATTACGAACAGTCCAGACACCAGAAGCTTGGATGGCCGTGGTGTCCAGCAGTGTGGGAGCGAACTGGACAGACTGTTAAGTTCTGGTGTGGCGCCACGCAAATAAAGCGACCGAAGTCTGCGTTCTGCGAGAATGCAGTTGCGCGACCGAGAAAATAAAAGAAAAGAAAAGAGACGGAACTAGAACTGTGTGGACCAAAAATTGTTCGCTAAAACGGCTGAACAGGAAAAGAGTACGGTTTCCAAAAATGAGAGGCACAAAAATGAGAAGAAAAAGATCAAATATGAAAAAGGGGGGGGGAGGATCTATGGATGCAAAAAAGTGACAGAAACTCGGTGGCTGGAAGAAAAGAATCCGATATGGACGTGACCGACAAGCGATTTTACTTCACGTAATCTCTCAGTAGTAATCCGGAGACAGGGGGTCAGCCAGCCATGGCCAACCAACCATGCAGTTGACTGACTGGTGGTATCAAGCAACCAGCACAGCCTGTTTTGTAAGAAATGCGAGCAACAGTTCTTGAGATCTGCAGACAGTAGCTTCCACCGAAGGGTTCTATTTTGGTTTCTAGAACAAGAAATGCTTTTGGTGTTGTAAATGTCGATTTCACACAGCGAAAGATCAATGGTATGTGTATATATGTAATGCTCGCTGTTGTAATGCATGTGTGTGATGGATAGCGAGCTATGGAAGTGAGAAGTCCAAGAATATCGCAACATTGAAAAGTATATATCATCGCCTTTGCTTCTCCCGTTTGTTGAAGGAAGGTCTTGAAATCTAAAGGAGTCTTCCTTGAAGCTCCCTCTCACATCATCGTTGCTTTTTCCCCCCAATATTTCCATGCTTTGGTGTTATTGCCCTGGTTAGAATCTACGCAATCGTCACGCCCATATCCCATCAAGCCACATCGTTCGTGGTACTAGATTGTAAGTTGATATGACTCGTTCTTTGTTCTCTTCAAGATGGCTGTCAAGAAGGCAGATGCTGTCGGGGGCTTTCTGTTGGCCTTTTTTTATATCCCAGGTTGTGTCCGGCACTTGCTTTCAAGTTGAACCAAGGTTTGTTCTTTTCGGGGCTCATATTGGAAACCCTTGAAGTGGCTCTTCGCTGCATGGAGCGCACTCCAACCAGATAGCTCCAAACTCAGTTATACCTTCATGTTGATTGTCATTTATATCGAGGGAGAAAATTCTCGGGGAATCTAACTAACATGCCTTTCCAAATTAATTCCAGCAGTTTGGCTCATCCACTCTCTCCCTGGTCTTCAACCTCGCCTGGCCTTTTCACAGAAAATAGGGTTAAACCCAGGTTCCACGACCTTATCCCCGGCATGAGTTCCAACAGTTACCCTGTGGTGGGGGGTTTTCTCACGAATGGATACATTCCATACTCACCCGGCCACTAATCGTCAGACCAGCACTCACCAAGTGGGGAGTCACCCGTTCAGGATCTATTAGACCAACATTCGCCAAGTGAGCATCCGTTCGGCCAGGGTTCGTCGAATCAGTATCCTCTGTCACTTCCACTCCTACCAACCTACCCGGGCATTCAGGACCAATTCCTATATGCTGCCACTACTACTGTACTCTCGTGGCCCCTCAGGTTCCCCCCATCACCAACCAGTTCAGCCAGGGTCCCCAGAACACTGCTTTTGGGGGCCACCCCTACCCCGGCTCCCGGACCCAGCAGGGCACCCACCGGCCCGGCAGGTCTCCGGACCACCGTCTAAGCCGCTATCTTCCCAATGGGTCCACTCCCAGTGATAACCCCGATGGTGCGGACTCTAAACCTCGTCCAAAGGGTAGCCGCAGTGGCAGCCTGGATTTGACGACACGGATGGAGGCCAGAGAGGCTCGCAATAACCGCCGCGTCTGTGTGCGTTGCAAGACGAGCCGCACAAAATGTGACCGTTGGATGATTGGCGATCAATGCTCGAAGTGTGAGAAAGCTGGTCTTCCTTGTGCCGATGCCGAATTCTACCACTGAATTGTTGAAAATCGGCGTGTGTTTGGTATGTGAAATCCGGTTTTGATTTTCCTCTCTCTTCCACAACACACAACCCGTACTATTCACTTTTCTTCCCCCCTGGGACAGGCCCCGGCAATGCTAACTGACGCCGCCCCCTTTAGCCGAGGTGCCATTTGTCAAATACATCTGGGGAAATGATGTTGTTGACACCCGTCTTCCTGAAATCTTTGACATCCCGGAGGCTATAGCCCTCGTTCAGAAGTTGACAGACTTGTGGGATGTTCTCACTGTGGTCACCAAAACTGCAGGGATGATTCAACTTGATCTCGAAAAGTGTGCGTCGTTGTTGAAAGAGATCTCCTCCAGAAATGGAGATAAGGTGATATTTGAACACCTTCTGGACTCCATGCTGCCCCATCGAACAGCCAACTGGAAAGACTGCATCTCCAATTTCCAGGAGCCCAAATCGCTCAGTGCAAGTTCAAGTTCACAGGCGCATCGATCCGCAAGCAAGCCATTCATACTAACGCCATGCAATCGTGTAGGAACTTCTGGAGAAGTTGGAACGGGATCCCATGTGGTCTTATCGTGTCAAAACAGAGAAGTGAGTCATGCCAATGGCTCACAGCTTCTGACGACAACAACAACATGGCCTACATTCATCTTGCTTCCCAGATCATCTTCATTCTGCATCGCCTGATCGAGCTAGAACTCTTCCGCGATCTGCGTAAAAGCCTCTCCAGTGTCCCGAAGAGAGAGGATAATACGCATCTACTCAACGAAGTGACATCTGCCTACCGTGGTGTTCAAGGGTTCTGGGTTTACGCCATGAAATCATTTTTCAACCCGCCGAACGAAAAAGAAGATGAAGAAGCGAGACTGCGCCATCTCGATTTTCTGAAGGAAGAGGGCGCGAAGCTACACAGTCTCTGTAAGTCACTGTTCCTGTTCTATGGCCACCTAACATCTCGGACCAAGGACCCCATTGCCAACCACGACACGCAAATTCTCGGCCACGGGGTGACATTTGAACAATCGATGCAACGCGCCTGGGAATCTCACTCCTCCTAACCGGCGACTACACCCCCAAAATCCGCCTAGCCTTTCATACTTCTTCAACTCAACACGAGGACGCTCTCTCTATTATCAGATTGAAATCAACTCCCAAACCGACATCCAATGATTAACGTTCCAACGCCCACCAATTTCCGAGTTTGCTTTTTTTTCGACGAGCTCTAGCTACCCTGCGACCGTTTTTTTCCCTTTGCTTTTGTTCTGCTTTTGTCCGACAGTTTTTCTTGATTTTGCAATTTTCGTTTCGTCAGCTTATTGGGTATGTCTCCGGATGTCATAATTCATCCATTTCCGATGCAACTGGAGTTGGTTCATTCCTATTTTTTTTTCAGGTCGATTCCGCCATATAGATAAAATTCAATCAAGACTTTCCCTTAAGTTCATGCTGTGATCAAGCTCTCATATTCATGTCATTGCTTTCTTTGTCTTCATCACCAGTTCGATGCTATCAGTGTGACTTTTAGCACAGCCGGTTGTTAGGAACCCCATATTGTCGGCCAACTGAGTATGGATCCGGGTTAATTGATTTATTGGCGCACAATATATGCAGGCCCGAAAGATGCACAGCGGAACGAGCTCCGAAATGCATCAAAGCGATTAATTCAGCCGAGGAACGAGGGCATTGGCATACCCTAGAATATATGTTAAGCAAAGCAGACGAGAAAGAAAGGAAAAACCTGGTATATAAGCGATGTGTCCTCTCTCACGATGGGTTGAAGGACAGATACATGCACATTCACGACTCTTTTGAATCTTGTCAGGTATCGTGGTCTCTGTTGTCAGTGCTGGATATTCTTTTTCGTCGTGGCGCTCCTGAACACCCAAAGCACAGAAAATGCTCTCCTATGCAGCCCTAGGCCTGTCGGCGCTCCTCGCGCTCGCCACGCCTGCCACTGCCGCCACGGTGCGGTGCCCGATGGTCTTCGACGGACGAGTACCGGCCACAGCGACAGCAGCGGACTTCGACACGCGCAACGGGGGCGGGTGGATGCCATTCAACCCGGACTACGTGAAGGGCGAGGGCCTGAAGTGGAGCTCGATTGTGCAGCTGGGGAACGGCGTGTCGCCGGCCCCGTCGCGATTTGATGCCTGCAACGGAACACTCCCGCTCGGTGTCACGCTGAGCGACGACTCGATCTTCATGACGCAGCGCGGGTTCCGCCGCGCTGGCCTACAGTTCCTCGCTGACTCGAACGATGCGAGCCCAGCTTCGATTGGACTCAAGACCTTGCACTTCAGCGTGCACCTCGACGCTGCTCGGCCTGTAAACCTGACGCATGAGTACCTGGTAGGCTTTTGGCCGAAGGAGGACAAAAAAGCGGTCGCTGGTGTGGCGTTTGCTAACGGTGTTTCTTCGTGGGGACGGAAATATAGCTTGTGTGGCACGAGACTGCTGCGTACGACGCAAACCAGTTCAACTTCCAGGTCGGTTCGATCCTGGGCCAGTCTGGCCTCCCGCCAAACACTTTCAAGCTGCTTGACCGCAACAACCGCCAGGTTTGGTCGACCCCGGTGCTTGAGGACTCGTGGCAGAACTTTGCCGTGACCCTGGACTTCACCGCCAAGTAAGTGCTCGCCCCTCTCCTGTGTATCATGCCAGTTGCACAATCTCGTTTAACCCATCTCTAACCTTGTTTCTTCCCTCTCCGTTCTGTAGCACCATCCAAATGTGGTACTCAGCTGGCAATGAACCCCTCGTCAAGGTCACTGAGCCCATTTATAATAATAACGCCGGAAATGGCCAGTACCAAATCGGCATGCTCAAGAAGCCGACGGGCACCAGCGATGTGGTCAACTCCGGCTTCCAGGAGATTGGGTTGGATGAAGGCATCGTTTACGGTGGTATCTTTATCGAGGATAGCGCGGAGAGCTGCGTGTCATTGTAATACATCACCACCAGCAGAGTCATAGGGGAAGAAGTTGGAGAGATAGAAACGGGTTAAACAGTGTGTCTTCTAAATAAACAGCATTCCAAGTGCATGATCCTAGAGAAGGAAGAAACAAGAAAATTACCAACGCAAAAAGAAAAGAAATCGATTGTTACAAGATCCAATAATGGTATCATACCCCCAATATTCCTATATACTCTATACATATGCCACGGCCCCCATACGTGAGCACATGCCATGTACATACAATACAGCAAGACTTTTCCATAATGTTCATGCAGTACGAAAGGTTCAGAGCAGTTAGGAGAAGCCAGCTTCATCATACCGAAGATGGTTTATCTTGCTGCCGGCTTGACATATCCCTCCTGCAAAAGACCAACATCTTCACCTGACGAAGAGGAATCGTTAGATTCATGATCCGGGCCGAGACCTGAACCCGTTGTCGGGGACAACAGTTCAAGATGTACTCGGTGCACGTCCATCTGCGCCTCGCGGCGCATCTTCGTGATCTTCACGTAGTTATATGTGACGATTGCTATCAGGGTAATGACCAGGCCGACGAAGTTAACAAGTGTCAGGCGGTCCTCAAAAACGAGAGCTGCCGCGGAAATAGTAACCACTTCCTTGAAAATGCCGGCAATCGACAGCGTGACGACCGAAGTGCGCTGCAGCAGCGCAAATTCAGACGCGGTCATGCAGAACGCAATGGCGCCGGGGAATAACAGGAAGCACGGAGCCAGTAGACCCCATTCGTCGATCAGCGCACGCACACCGACGATCAACGATGGGAAGCCCTCCACCGGGAGGGCAATCAGGAAGAGTGTCATAAACATGACAGGCGCAAGGTAGAAGATGCTCGAGAACGGATTCGACGTGGCCGGATTGCGCAGCAGGAGGATCTGCGTCAGACCCCATCTGAAGCCGGAGAAAAAGGCGGCCAGAATTACCAAGCTAAAGCCCGTCAGGCTAAACTCAACCTCGCCGGCGACCATCATAACCACACCGACAATCATGGTTCCAATGATAGCAACCAGGCGCCACGTCGGCTGCTCGAGACGGAATACAAACGCGAAGAGGAGAACAAATGCAAGAGCAGAGGATTTGCACATAGCTATGGAGAAAACACGCGTTAGTTCAAAGATCCAGCGGTATACCCATCGTAGTGTACGAAGGAAACGTCAACTTACTATAGAAGGTGAGAGTGATGAAGAGAAGGGACATGTTTCCGAGTCCGATATCCAGCCCCGTAGCCATGCCACAGGGGCCGATACGTGTCAGATAGAAAAATTTCGTCATCTGAGGTTCCGGCTCGGGTTCATGGCGAGACCGGCCCATGTCGGAACTGTGTCCATGGGGCAGTCGAAGAGAGGGCACAAAGTACAAAACTAACGCCGAGAGTCCATATTGGACCAGCATATGCGCCGAGGTTGTGAAAAGGGGGAATTTGAAGTTGAGGTTTCCTTGTCCGAACATCCATTTGTTGTACTGTAAGAATGAAAAGGAGTTAGTGGATGGGTACTCGGGATCCCGCCACTCACGTCTGCTCTGAAGGTTTACTACTCACCAAAGATATACTCAACGAGAATATATACCACAGTAATATAAGCCCAGCATTTATCAACAGCCGCCGCACGACATCATGGTCAGCTTCCTTCTTCTCGTCCGCCGTGATGGCCTCGTCGCCACCAGGACCACCATCGAACTGCATATTGGCAATTCGTCGCCGTCGTCGCCGTCTACTATGCAGCTCTCCGTGGGTAAGTCCGTGTTCCTCGTCGTCTCGAAGATCGTCGTCAGATAAGCTATAATCGCTCTCAGTATCCTTGCTAGCACTGAGTGAAGATGATCGCATAGGTATCGCTCCGCGTGATGATGATGATGATGCCGCCGGCGGCGGACCAGATCCAGCAACAGACGAAGCAACTCCCCCGGTATGTGTATCATCAAAGTCGCTATCGAGAACATCCACGCCAGCCGATATTGAGACGCTATTACGAAGCGAGTTCATGCGCCTCCGACCACCGCCACTGCCGCTGATGCCTTGGCCAAGGGGCTTCATCTCGAAGGTGTCACGTGTAGCGGTGGACCGTATTACCCGTGAGGTAGATGCTGCAGCTCCGGGACCAGCAGAACGAGTCGGTGACGATGAGGAGGCAGCCGCAGAGATTGTCGAGGGAGCGTGAACGGACACGAAGCTGTCGGAGCGCGAAGGGGGGTCGGATGCCGCCGGCCCGGTGGTAGTAAGGCGGGAGGAGGAAGCGGGAGCGGCGCCGGAGTTCAAGGAAAGGGGTGGCGATGGGCTGGGGGATGCGGCAACGAACCGCCGTGGTGCCATCGGATTCGTCGGAGGGGGAATGGAGTCGATAGAATTGGGAGCTCTCCTTCCAGGCTAGCTACTAGGAGTCTTCAGGTGGACCTTGAATATGGGATGGTGATGGGGCCAGATCAAACCCAAAAAGAAATATGAGAATCACCGTTGGAAACAAACGGACAGTGGGCCAGTTATCGAATCTGGCAAGCAAGAACAAATAACCAAACAGGAACGGCGGTGACCACAGTGGGAGTGGGCTGGTTGAAGGAAAAAATATATATACGGAATGGTAAGGATATAAGAAGAAAACACGAACGTCGGCCACCTATGCTGGCTGAAGAAACATTTCCAAACCCCGAGACTTAGAGAGGTCTGAGCGTGTGTGGTGAAGGGGGTGGTGTAGTATTCGAGGTCCTTTTGTCTTGTACTACAAGACAATTCGTTGCTTGCAGAGCTCTCTTGCTCAACCAATCTGTCTTGTGGTATATCAGACACCCCCAGTTTCTGTTAAGACGAGAAACGGACAACCACAATAAACTGTGAACAGAATTAAGCCAGGAGACTGGATGAAGCCAAGTATCATCGCCATCAAACCAAAAGAGATTACGCGGAGAAACATGCGGTACTATGTTACGTAAGTTGATAGCTTTATTTTTTAGGGTTTGGGTCTAATGTTCAATCTTGCTACAACGTTCGTGGTATTGGATCTTGCCCATGTCAGCGAAGAAATGGAATGCGTCATTACACGAGTATCTTGGAATATTATAAACACTTGCCCTGTTTACTTAAGTTTGTTGAGAATATATTCACCTCCTCGAGTATACGAGCCTTAAACTTTCACATAATTTCCTGATGCGCCTGTTGAATTCTCGCTAAAATGCAGTGTCAGTGTGACCATTCATTTCACCCTACTCGTCTCGCCAAAAGCAAACCCCCAACCCTAAGCGGCTCACATCACGGAGATAATTGTGAGACAGCAACATCACGTTTATTAACTCTATTGACAGTAACACATCGCTGAAAAAACTTCATGTCCTGAAAAAGTACTCCGGAGCGCCAACCCTGTTCCATGACTTAACCACCCAATCTCACAATAAAAAATGCATTTGCCATGTCAGCCCTTCGTGACGCCCTCTAACCAAGAAGCTTCATTCCGTTGCGCATCTTCTGGCCACTGCTCGACTTCTGCACACCACCTCCGGAACTGGGACCAAGGACATTTCCCTCCTGGTGGCCCTTCTTTTTGTTCGCGTTGTTCCCACCGCCGTTGTTATTATGGTTGTGGTATCCGCCTTTCCCGTGGCGGTTCTTGTCTTTCGTGTTTGTGATCTTGATCTCCGTCGTCGCCTTGCGCACTACCACGGGATGACTCTGAATGTACTTGCCGTTCATCTCCTTGGCTGCCTGGAAGAAGTCGTCAGGGTCGCTGAACGACACAAAGCCGTAGCCCTTGGACTTGAACGTACGGCGATCGCGGATCACGCGCGCCTTCTGAACCGACTTCCACCCGGCAAACGCCTTTAGCAACGAGTCATCTGTGACTTCGCCTCCCAAGTTTCCGACGAATAGACGCAGATGCGCGGGGTCCCATTCGAGAAGAGTTTCGTCCGTCCACTTCTTGCCGCCTCCCTCGCGCGCAACCGTTTTCTTCTTCTCGGTCGAGGCGGCTGCGGTGGCGTCGGTGGCGCCGGGCACACCACTGGCTTGGTCGCCCGTTTCATACGACCGTGTGGGATCGAATCCTCCAGGCCCATACACTGGTCCAATAGCTGTCGGGGTGCCGGCGGCTGTGGCGTCGGCGCTGCCGGGGGTAGAGTAGGCGGTCTGCCACTGCGCAATCTGTGCAGCCATCATATCGGCTTCATAGTTGCCCATAACAGTCGTACCATACGCACCTGGGGTTGGCTGCGCCGCACCATAGGTGGTTTGACCCGCATGTGCAGTGTATCTGTTTGAGGCGCCGGTGTTGTTGCGATTTGCTCCGTACTGCTGGCGGTGTTGGTTGTGCTGGTTATATCTCTGCGGAGGAGCCGTAGTTGTAATCATGGGGGGTTGCCCTGTCGCTGAATAGGGCCCCGTATTGTTCACGGCTCTGGGGGGTTGGGCAGGCCCATACGAGGTGGGGCCGTATGCAGTCGGTCCATACTGGTGCTGGGCTGGGCCCGCGGGGGGAGCCGAGTATGTGGCCAAGGAAGCTGATATAGAAATGTGGGGAGGCGATGCAACGGCCACCGGAGTGTGTGCGGACGATTTCGTAAACGAAGACTTGAATCCCCCAGGCGTGCTCGATGGAGGGGGGCGCGCCGGGAGCGATGGATGGGACTTGGACGACGTGTCTCCTGGGCTTCCCGTGGAACCTGGAGGTGGAGGATAGGACATGATGAATGAATGAACCGGCAAAACGGAACGCGAAGAAATTAACAGAGAAGAACCGGGGAATGGGCCTTCTTGGATTGCTCCTCCTCTTTCGCTTTTGCTTGTATCTCTCGTCGACCCTTCCTCAAAACTGTGGATGATTTGCGGCAGGCTTGACGAACGTACCTCTTCTCTTTCTCTCGCAAAACAGCTCGCCTTGGGCCACCGAGACTAGCTGTTATCTGACCTAAATTACCTGGTGATAAAAAAGAAACCAAACCACCATGTGACTAGAGTTGGATAAGGGAAGTGGCTGAAAGGACATATGAAGTCTGAACGAGATGTGATGTGACGTGGTGATATTGCAAACCCAGTCGTTGTTTTTTTTCTGGCGACCTGGCGGACAGGGCGGTGTAAAGTGGCAGTAAATACTTTGTGCCACATTACGCCACATTACTCGGGGTGAGTGGCTGGGGATTATGAGGCGGAAAAAAACCTCACAAACGGAAAAATATTGAACCGACCAAAACTATCCGAGCATGGCGGGGTCCGAAATCCAGACCGTGAGAACAAGTCGAGATTCATACGCCGTTTCGAAATACTAGGACCGAATTTACCGGGAAAGTGTGATGTCATTATCCAGAAACCTATAAAATCCGGTGTTCAAGTCGGATAGAGTGTACTTGCCAAAGACCCGTGATTCACCCCATTCTGATTCTTTCATTTGCTACGAAGTTGTATATATCATCCAGTCCGAAGCGCATGCGGCTCACGAGGGTCCTTGGCCACACGAAAGGATTGACGACCGACCGGAAATTCCTGACCAGGAGCTGAGGATTATGGGGGTATTTGCAAGAAAACGGGGTCATCTCCATGGCGTAAGTGGGAGAGAAAGTGGGTTTTCATTGGGGGTGTCTGTAACAACTTGTTAGGTCGGCCCTGAAAAACAGGCACTTCTTTGGAGGCCCTCCGGCAAACTGATCCAATAGCCAAGGTCCAGGATTCCGCGTGTAAATATAGTCTACGTGTATGTGTCCGTACAGTATTTTACGCATGAGCAAAGTGGGATGAGCTACGAATGGTGATGTTGTGACTTGTCAGGGAACCTTGATCGTAGCCAAGCGTTGCTCATAGCTCTCGAACACCCCGCTTTGTCTGCATTTTCTTTTCTCTAGCAAGAGCTTAACAGTGTCAAGGCGCGGGCGGCAATGGAATTTCAGCGCAACATCTGGAGACCGGATAAATATCTGTGATTGTCGAGAGAGATAATATTGGATTCAGGGTTGGCTGGGAGTGGGTATGTGAAGAATTTTCCACAGACCTCCCCCCCCTCCCTTCCCCCCCAATAGAAGTTAAGCGGCTTGCCTGCTATCATCGTTTATCCAGTTGATATGAGCCCGGAGAGAGAGAGAGAAAGAGGGAGAGAGAGAGAGAGAAATGAAAATAATAGGTAGGTATCTCACGGGGATGGATCGGTAAATGGGCCACGAGTCTTTCGCGAAAATATGCAAGCGAAAATTTCGGCATGGAGGGGTTATACCCTCCCTACCGGGAGAGAGGAATCTGAGCGAAAGCGAAGCGATCACGGAGCTCAGTTTGCCGTAGTCTCAGCCATGTCCTGTGTAGTCTAGGCGTCCCTCGCACTCGCAATGAGATTCTGTCCGACTTAACGGAGCTCGCTGGGACTTTACAGGGACCCGATTTCCATCGGGGTTATTTTGTTTTTGCCCCTTCATTCGTTCCTTTTCCATTCTGGCCGTCGTTGGGTCTCTCGAAGGGGAAGAAAATCAGGAAATACTTTCACATCCTATCTAATCAAGATCATTCAGGCCTGCACTAACACACGAATGGCCGAACATGATGCAGGATCTAATTCATTCTCGCGGAGAAGGAGCGCAAGCCCTTCCGTAGCCTTTATTAGTTTTTATATATATATATATATATATTTTACCTATCAAATCACTGCTTCTCCATCTTCCAACAAATATCGTATGGTTACGAAACAGTCAGGGTTTTGTAGAAGAAGCACACATCGGGTAGTTTTGCATCCAAGCATGAAGACTGTATAGCATAGAGCTTGTGTGTCGTATATAACTGTAGCAGGGAAGCGAGCTCTGAGCAGATTTGCGCATTACACTATCAATGTGTCCCAAGGGGTAGTGTTGTAGCAAGTCTATCATGTTTCATGGACGCTAGGTGGTGATATATGATTTACGGTATAGTGCACAGAAACACGAAGAAAGGAGGGGCAGAGTTCGGGTGCGACGGGAGGATTGTCAGATTTGAAATTTTTTTCTGATCTTCAAGTTAGGGTCATTTGCGTCTGGAAGGGTGGTGGTGGTCGTTTTTTTCTTTCTTTCAGCAATGGGATGATAGGTCCGGAGTCTCGGTTGACAGATGCACCTCAGTATGACAACATGTTTTTCATGATCAAGACAGAGACACGGTGCAACCCTGATTGGAAGACTGGCGAAAGGCATATTACTTCTAGGAGTACAGTATGGAGAGGTGGCGTATGGGGTTCTCAGTAACACACCCTGGAATTACGCCCAGTTATGCAACCTCTTCGTTACAGTATGTGGACGGGACCAGATAGCGGACTGGAGGGACAACGAGGGGGAGCTTCGAGGGCCCGGCAGACACGCACTGGAGGGGCTGTATATTTCGTTCGTGGAAATGTTTGATAGATGAAGCGATGAAATGCAAGGAAATCGATCAATCACCTCGATGAGCCGCGGGAGTCCTGACAATGTGAACATATGTGTAGCCGTGCCAATTGCATTGACAGAACACGGAAAGGGGAGGCTTACCAGGAGAAGGCGTCTAGAGGGAAGGATCAGTTTAGTTCCACATTTACGTACAGTGTGGCATGGGCAGCTCACTGTACTGCAAGAACTGCCCCTCCTTCAATTCCGTCGTTCAGGTTTGTGTGCAAGGGTTCGGATCGCAGATACTCAGTCACGACTTGGGAAGCTTGAAATGTCGACTTCTGCCACTCAATCTCCGTATTCCGGACCGCCAACGACGGACAACAAAGTTCGTGGATTGGGACATGTCAAGGGATGGCTGATGTCCTTTGTTTCCCATCCTTCTTCCATCGGGGATCCATCATTGCAAGCTTGAAAGAAGGAATGAGAAGGATTCTTCAGAATCATTCAACTCTGGTCCGTTAACAAGATATCGGCCAATGCTGAATCACTAAGAGTTTACTGAGGATGACAACCACGACTGCCGTCGACGTCGGTACCTTACCCAAACACCATAGCTACGTACGTCAGAGGAAAAAAAAAAAAAAGAAAAGCACCAAGCATCGGTACTTCCCCAAACAAGGCCCAAGTTCCAGCTCCGTGCGCAGAAAAATAGAACAAGATTCCACTTCTTTGTGTAGACTGGTTGGTTGGCCAGCAGGTCCCTCGATGGATGCTAAAACGGCTTCAAACAGCAATAAACTTGGGGCGATACATGAATATCCACGAAGTAAATTACGGGTACATGTACTTTGTACCTGTACCTAAGGCCGGAGACCCCCCCGCTGGGACATTTTTCACCCCTCCCCCTTCCTGCCCCAAGGAAATCACAATCATAGCCTGAGGTTCGTAGCTTGGAGCATACCCGCTTTTTTCTGCCCCTACTACATGTTTCCTAGTCAGGCCTTCGGATTTCTGTTACATATAATTCTCTCTTTCGGCCAGTCTTCTTCAAGGTTCTCGTCCCTTTCTCTCTCTCTTCTCTCTTTCTTTCTATTATTTCCTTCTCTCCAGTTCCACATTACCATCCTCTTCTCTACATACATCCTCGCTACACTCTTCCTAATTATCTTTCAAAGCCAGTCTTTCTCGTGAGTTCACCTTCGATCTTGTCGTCCATTCTCTGTTGATAGCTATCATAAGCTATGCTCTCCCCAGGGCCGAACGAGTCTTTTCTGACTGACAATCTTCATATCGTACTAGACACCATTTACATATAAACTCGACAAATTTCTCTCTGTCGTTGACGACGAACTCATCACAATGTCTGGAGCTGTGTAAGTGACCTTTTCTGTGCCACCATCTTGTTGCTAGAGTTTTGAGCTCCCCTGGGCGTCTTTCCCGTTGCTCTGAATTTTACCCCACCATAGTCCCGTATACACATTTGATGATGATTTTCCCAGCTTCAGTCGAGCTACCCATAGTCAAAACCCATAAACCTATCAGACCATGATTACAGTCAATCTTCTTTTACACTTTGCTTTCCTGATCAGGCTTGCCAATGCTTCTTTGAACTCTTCACTGCTTCCGCACGTCTTGCGTGAAAGTAATTGGAAAGAACAACTAAACAGCAGCCGTTTCCGTCTTGCTTCAAACGAGAATTGAAACTGGTACTGCGCGCTTTAATTTCCGTGCTGTTCTGGCTTTCAACACATCTGTTGCCACATGCCGTCCCTGCTCGATTTCATCCCACTTCAACTACCCTCCCTCCAGAGAGTTAGCACTGTCCACCTCTTAGCATATCTGCCCCTTCTTCAGTCAGCTACGAGACCCCAATATTTGCCTCATTCCGTGCTTCAATCTTTTTATATCTTCGCCCCTTTCTGTGCACATTTTCTCCCTTGACGATGTCCATAGACTCATTGCTTTATTGGCTGCTAGAGCTCGCCTAGGCAGCTTCCAGCAAGCTTTGCAAGCTCAACCAACCAGCGTGTTTGTGCACCGAATGTGGAATCTTCCAACATGAGAGACCTGTTTCTTCTCTAGCAATCAAAGAAGCCAAATAAATGCTAACTTAACTTTTTCTCTAGCGCTGATCTTGGCCTTATCGGTCTGGCCGTCATGTAAGCGCCGTCCTTCCTCTCATGTCGTCTGCTCCTTCCCGGCAGCTTTGGCCGAAGATATTGTCTATTATACGTGTGCCGGTGCTGTATTATTGAGCAAACCCTCCTGCACGCACTTCCTTCACTCATGCTCTTCACATATCCAGAGCTTTGGACTCCCCGTGTCATATTCAATACGATGATGTGGCTCAATCATCATGCTCAGGGAAGGTGTGGTGTTGTAGGATGGAGTGATATGGGCTTGCTGATATTGAACACAACACATGCTTGACATCATTATTCGAATCTAACCCGATGTCTTTCTCTCTAATTAGGGGCCAGAACCTGATTCTGAACATGGCTGACCATGGCTTTACCATCTGCGCTTTCAACCGTACCATCTCCAAGGTCGATCGCTTCCTGATCAACGAGGCCAAGGGCAAGTCGATTGTTGGCGCCCACTCTCCCGAAGAGTTCGTTGCTAAGCTGAAGAAGCCTCGCCGTGTTATGCTTCTCGTCCAGGCCGGACAGGCCGTCGATGACTGGATTGAGAGCCTTCTGCCCCTTCTGGAGCGTGGCGACATCATCATCGATGGTGGTAACTCCCACTTCCCCGACTCCAACCGCCGCACCAAGTACCTCACCAGCAAGGGTATCCGCTTTGTCGGCTCGGGTGTGTCTGGTGGTGAAGAGGGTGCCCGCTTCGGCCCCTCGTTGATGCCCGGTGGTAACGAGGAGGCCTGGCCTTTCATCAAGGACATCTTCCAGAGCATTGCTGCCAAGAGCGACGGCGAGCCTTGCTGCGAGTGGGTTGGTGACGAGGGTGCTGGCCACTACGTCAAGATGGTTCACAACGGTATTGAGTACGGTGACATGCAGCTCATCTGTGAAGCTTACGACATCATGAAGCGTGGCCTGGGTATGTCCGGCAAGGAGATCGGTGACACTTTCGCCAAGTGGAACAAGGGCGTGCTGGACTCGTTCCTGATTGAGATTACTCGGGACATCATGTACTTCAACGATGACGATGGCACTCCTCTCGTTGAAAAGATCCTTGACAAGGCCGGACAGAAGGGAACTGGAAAGTGGACCTCTATCAACGCCCTTGACCTTGGCATGCCCGTCACCCTGATCGCCGAGGCTGTGCTTGCCCGTTGCCTGTCTGGCATCAAGGATGAGCGTGTCACTGCCTCCACCAAGCTGGAGTATGTTGGCCGTGTGAACAGCTTTGATGGAAACAAGGAGGGCTTCCTTGAGGATCTTGAGCAGGCTCTGTATGCCTCCAAGATCATCTCCTACGCCCAGGGTTTCATGCTGATGCAGGAGGTAAGCTCTTTTATAATACCAAGCTCCTCCTGACACCTATCTTCTGATATGATGTACTAACGTTCGTCCCCAATTCCTCCTCCTTTAGGCTGCCCGCGAATACGGCTGGAAGCTGAACAAGCCCTCGATTGCCCTCATGTGGCGCGGTGGTTGCATTATCCGCTCAGTCTTCCTGAAGGATATCACCGCTGCCTACCGCAAGAACCCCGACCTTGAAAACCTGCTCTTCGACGACTTCTTTAACAAGGCTATCCACCGCGCCCAGCCTGGCTGGAGAAATGTTGTTGCCAAGGCCGCCCTTCTCGGTCTTCCCACCCCCGCCTTCTCAACTGCCCTGTCGTGGTTCGATGGATACCGTACCAAGGATCTGCCCGCCAACCTTCTCCAGGCCCAGCGTGATTACTTCGGTGCCCATACCTTCCGCATCAAGCCCGAGCACGCCTCGGCCAAGTACGTCATTGGCCAGGACATCCATGTCAACTGGACTGGACGTGGTGGCAATGTGTCGGCTTCGACCTACCAGGCGTAAGCAGTGCTACCAAAGAACTGGCTGGCGTGGTGAGTGGGGGCCCACCGGGGTGTATTAAATGAACATGTGCGACCTTCGCACCAGACACACTTGATGCCTGTGATGAGTGAAATGGGAGTGCATGAGCATGAGGATTAAGAAGTTGAACCAGCTGGAATGGCAAAACCTTTAGACATGACATATTCTTACTGAAGGTATGGATGGGAAGGCTAAATATGAAGGCTAGAGGTTTACTATGACATGAAAACATTTGCTTTGCAACTGTCATGAAGTGGATGAGTGATTCCTTTTGCTTCTCTATTAGGGAATATAATATATGGATAAGAGAACAGTTATTTTGGACACTGCGACCTAGAACACCGAGTAAGAATATCATAGTGTAGGAGGTATGTTCTCTCATATGTATGCGATGTGGGCATAGAGGAAGTCTATCAAAGAGAATCTAACAGCAGTTGTGGGGTAGGCTTAGAAAGGTGCATCACGGATAGACAGGATAGACCAGCGGGGCAAGTCACTTTTTCAAACTGAGCTTATGGACCAAGTTAGAATACTATAACTTGTTTCTTACCATTGCATCTTTACTTTATTTTATTTAATCCAGTAGTTTCCAGTATTCCATCACCTGCTCAGTGAGTGGTTTACGCAAGGTTCTGTTCAAGTACTAGCTTTTGAATAGGATACAATATTGATGGCCCAGCAAATGGACAGGTGAAACTGAAATTGATTCAAGCATGATATCGAAAAGCAGCATAGAAAGCTATGCGAATGATAGGGATAAGCACCATCATCCATCCATATGGATATGTATGTGCCCAAAAACAACAAGTGACACAGTAATCTGAAGATTAACGAGCAGAAGAAGACATCTTCATCAGATAGTTTCCCACTTTTAAGTCGGCAAACTCGTAGGCCTTGGACTGGGGCGGAAAGGTTCCATTAGCCGCCCAGAGATCAATGAGGGGCTGCATTGGCTCGACATCGGTAGGGGTAAGCATATCGAGGGTGGTGGCGGTGAGAAGGAAATGAGAGAAGCAGCTGTTGAGCTGCTTTTCGAGACCGAGGTGAAAGAATGGCGTGACGAAATGGTCCCAATAAAGGTGTGAATACACCCGGAACATTTGCAGGAAAATGGAACGGCAAACGCCTGCGAATTCTTTGGGAAAGCCGCTCTTTTTTCCGATCCAGGCCCCGGGATCGGCGCGGTTGGCCTCGGCGGCACTGGCAGCGTGCGAGGTGCTGGCTGCATCGCAGGGGAACAGCTTTGGATCGTCGATCTTGCCGGAGATCCAGCGCTGCATCAACGCAATGTACTCGTGGGCCGGAACCTCAATGGGCTCGCGGCGGCTGTTGAGCCAGGTGTAGGAGTGGTTCCTAAGCAGAAAAGAGGTTAGACAAAGATAAATTCGATCATGGGTTGATGTTGTGGTTTCCGATAAGTAGGTGCTTACCGGCCAGCCGACATTTTCGGGCATGTGGCCGGGTCACAGATTGAAGTTCCGTTGCCCTCTTTTTCGTGAACAACACGCACAAAATTCCATAGAAGGCGGTAATGCTCGACAACTGTTGGCCAACCACGGATTGTTAGTTCAGCTTTCACTATAAGTCGAAGAACCGAGCTCGCGACATGCTCCGCGCGGGTGAGCTGACTACTGGATGTCCTGTTCTCTAAAGTGTAATGGATGACATACCTTGGTGTGCTAGCCACTCGCCTTGTTCCACGGTTCGGGGACGTGTGCTCAGTGTCATGAAGTTTCCTTTTACAATATGATTTGCGTAAGCGGCGTCCAGCCAGAGCGGCAACGGGCGCGGTAACTCAGGGAGCGTGATGCTGTCCGTTGGTGTGGTCGCCATGGTTGATCCACGAAGAGACTTATGTATGGGGGTCTGTCTGCATGTACAGACCAATGTGAACAACAATAGAAACTTGATGTAGCTGGACAAAATAATCTGACAATGATTGAAACAGGGGGTAAGAAGAAGAGAAGAAATCTTGAGAGTGAATGGATAGAGAATGAAGATATGATGATAGAGGAAGATTCCTGTTCTACGGCGTAACCTCTAAAGCTCAAGAACGAGTATATCTACTTGTTAAGAAAGAACTGGTAAGGGGTAGAAATAACTTGGAACGAATACCGAGATATCTGGGGTATTCTTTGAAAACAGAGTAGCATAAAATAAGCATGACCGTGATGCTTAACATACATAGGGCCCCCGGAACAATTGATTTGATGCCTCTAAGTGATATTAGAGCAATTAGCATAGACCACTTTTGATTCTTTATAAGGGCACCACATAGCTTGTCTCGAAACCTGGAATTTTCTTGGTTTGATTTTAAGAAGAATATCTATTACTTCGAAAGTTTGAGTATATATGTAAATCCTATCGTTTTTATATATAAGTACTCTGGAAAAACCTCAATTGATCATACTAAAGTATTTAATAAACGAATAAGGATATACTATCTTGTGTTAACTGCCTTTGATCACAGAAATACTTCGCTATTGATGGATATGCATATACATATGGCAGAAGCCACATATATGAATGACTAATCTAACTATGCCACAGATGAGGCTTGCGTGCAGTTTTCAGATCTCCTGATTGGCTAGAGGACTCACGAGAAAAATGGAAACTCAGAAAACGCGACTAGAAGTCAACCCTTATTTTTTTTGGAAATCAAGAAAGCGAAGTATGATGGTGATTGTTCAAAAACAACAGTATTTGAGACGATTCATAAATTGTCTGCCCTTCATATCGCACTTTCTTCTACTAATTGTTTCTAATTCTCCGATCAATTGATTTCACTTTCATTATCCTGCGGCTCCTATCAATTGCTGCTTTTGGCTTGGCTTTCAAGCCAAGGGCCACCTATCGATCTCATTTTCGTTTTCTATCCCAACCCACTCCCAATTGTCGAGCACGTTCTACATCGATAATGGCGCAAGATCCAAGCAGAAGTATCCATCAGGATCTGGTGAGTTGCAGTCCGAGATGAAGTTTCGTGCCATTGGCATCCTGCGCGATGGTTGATGCGATTGCGCCCACGCACACATTTGCGCATTGTGTCCCAGGTTCACTAACGTTGAACCCCCTCTTCATGAGGGTTAACTTCACTTTAGCTTCCGCATATCCACCTTGTCTCGACCCAGCGGTATCCTATGCTGCTGCGTGTCGATATCCAGGAAGTTACGAAATGGCTCCTCGACGCTCCCCGACTTGCGAAAACCCAGAGCCCGTTCTTCTGGACTTACCTCGAACGCCCGGAAGACGGAACCGTCCTGCTTTCGTGGCAGCCACTTCAGCGCCTTGGAGTCCAGTTTGCCACTGATGGTTATGTCTGGGCTCCGCCTGAGCAAATCTTCAAGCATGATCTGGGCAATGGACTGGTATGATGAAACATCCTGCTCGCGGTTTTCTTTTTCTGTGACTATATAATATGCAACCTGAGAGCTGAAAATCTAACATTGCTAATCGTCACACACGAGAATAGACTTTGGAAATCTATTTCTACAAGGCTGGGTATGTCCCAGGCGACTCTCATACTCTCCATGCCAGACGCCGGTTTCGCCTTGTCCCCGCGCCCGGCGCCCACCCGAACGCGCCCCAGCCCGACCCTAACCTTTGGATCACACACTACGGACCAGTCGAGCCGAACGAGGGAATCCCCACGAACCTGATCCCGTACGATGAACGCGTACACAACCAGATAAACACGCGCCAGTACATCCTCAAGTTTGGTCAGATTCAGCGCAAGGATTTCATGCTCTCCGATAAGGCCAATTACCCGCAGCTCCAGTTCCCCCGTGAAACTGGTCGCCAGCAATTGTACTCGGCCCCGGTCAACGCTCGCGCTGTCCCGCAGCAGATGGCATATCCTACTCATGCGCCGACTGCAGGACCCCCTTCGAAGCGTGCCCGCCACTCGGCTGCTGCCCAACATGCTCAGGCTGCCGCGCCCCCTCCGCAGATAGTCCCTCCCCCGCAGCCCCCGATGGGCCACCCTGAGCCAACCTATGAAGAAGAGGAGGATATCAGCCGTGGAGATCTTTTCGATCAGGTCACCCCGCGTGACATTGCCCTGGGTCGGTATCAGCAAAACCATGAGTGGATGGAAGAGCTCATCTCGTCCGCCTATCCGCTTTCGAAGATCAACCCCCCTGATATTGGACTTGGTCTGAAGGGTATTCTTGCGCCTCTCACTGAGGGAATTTTTGAGGCTCAGGGTACTGATGCTCTAGAGCGTCTGCCTGAGCGTCCTTATGGCAAGCCCATCGACAAAGCCCTGGCCGACGAGTTCCGGAAGCGCGTGCAGGCTCATATGGATTCTTCGAACGAAGAGCTGGCTGCCATGAAGAAGGCACACGAGGAAGCCCTCGCGAAAGTCAAGGCCGGCCGGTTCATCCTTGATGCAGAAAAGGAGCTCCGGGGCTCCGTATTTGAGGGCGGAAAGAACTCCATGCGTCTTGACCGTGGTCTTGCTGAAGAGGTGGATGACGGTACTGGCCAGTGGATCCAGAAACCTCCTAAGCGTGTTGGAGAAGTTGTTGGCTCAGTTGAATCGCAGATGGGTCGTCGTGTGCGTGTCGTTTCGACCGTCCACCGTGTCCAGGATGGCGGCTACGAGCCGCCTGCACCTCCGCCCATGCCTGCTCTGCAGGTCCCACCCCCGGCCATTGCGAACGGACAGAGCTTGCTCAGTGCATCGGCTTCGCGTCGTCCTTCAAACACTGGCTCTCAAAACAGTGGCATCATGGTTGGCGACTCAGATATTGAGATGGGTGGCACCGCCGCCGGGCTGCTCGACCAGCTTAACCCCAGTGGTACGTCTGCCACGTCTACTCCAGGCATGCTCACACCTAGTCCTGCTGTCCTCGGCGTAGCACCTCTCCCCTCCGTCTCCCCCGTTCCTCCGCCCCCTGTCCCCGCTGTTACTAAGCCCATGGGCCAATCTCCCGACCACCCCGGTGGTGACTGGGTCATGGTAGACAAGGCGGGAGGTGCTTCTGACGCGACCGCCGGCCTTCCGGCTGCGATGCCGATGCCGCCCAGCACCAAGCAATCGTCTGCTGCCGGCACGCCGGGTGGTGGTGCTGGAAGCACCGGATTCGATACGACTGATTTTGCGTCGTTGGGAGACTTGGACTCCGCTAGTGGCTTCGATTCCCACGGATTGGATCTTGACATGGAGGATTCAGCCTTTGGTGATGCCTTGCATGCCGTTGAACAGGGCGGACAGAGCGGCGATGGGATGTGAGCGTAATCAGCACCCCAATTTCTTTTTTCAGGCGCTCTGCGTCTGGATGCATCAACTCTCTCTTTTTTCGTTCGTCTTTTTATTTCATCTTCTATCAAGGGTGTGTCTTTGCAGGGGCTTTTTTGTCAAGTTGTTTTCTGCTTTTACGGGAAAATATGGAATTGGGTGTGGAAAGGGGTCGAGTGTCTTTTGGCGTTTGCTTCTTCTGCTCTTACTCGCTTTGTGTTTATACTTCTTCCGCTTTCCTTCTCTAGTCACTCCATGCAATGCGTTGTTCTTATTTTCCTTGTCGATTCCTTTTTTGCTTCCACTCGTTTCTCACGCTAGTATTCACGCCAGAGTGACTATCTCTCAGCGTTTCAATACTGGACAGACAGTATACGTCAACATACCTACGATGCATGAGATCGATGGGTTTTACTTGGCTGTTGTCTACAGACCCCCGTGAGTCTGTTGGTTCAAGCTGACTCTGAGAAGAGAGAGTGCTTACTGTGATGGGCTGTCAAGGCGGGGCAGGACAGCTAGCTTTCAGCTTCTTCAGGCCTGGATGCTATGGGAGGTCGGCGGGAGACGTGAGTAAACAGAAAACTAAAGAGCTAGCAGTCCATATATGTAGATATACACAAAAGATAGATAAAAAGAGGGGAGCAAGGGACGTAGCTAGGCCTACCAGGGAGGCCGCATGTCTCGGGTTCCCACGCCTGGACCTCCTGAGAGGGGGCGCAAACACAGTTTGGGTATGCCCCGTCTACACACGTAGCTATCTAATTCAGGTTCAACCTGGTAAAGAACGAGACAAGTGATCTTTAAGCACAAGAAGCATTGAGATAGTAGTGGAAGAGCCAATGACACCGGCAGCCTTTGCATACACTGCTTCCGTTTGGACTTCCCAGGTTTCGCTTCTGCAAAGGAAAGACAGCATTATTCTGTCTCAAACCGGCATCTTGCTCGCCACGACTGAATACACATCCACCACCACAAACCAATCAAACAACAATATGCTGGTAGCCGTGATTTCTATCTGATTAGTCTTCTCTACCTGGTGACATGCTCTTCTCCTTTGCGAGATTCATGGATGGAATGGGCTAGAATTGATGGCAGATGGGGCTGGCTTGGACATAGTTGGAGGCGAAGATGGAGGCGAAGTCTGTCTGTTTACATTGGAGAACAAAAAAGCCCGCCTGAGAAATCCAAACCGGGGGAAGTCGGGAAAGGTGTAGCAGAGCAAGAGAAAAAGAAATACTCCGAGACCATTGAGTTCTGGATCAGGTGTCATGTGGACAGACAAACACAAGAAGCTAATGCGTGGACATCCTGAAAGGTGAATAAGAGGGCAACCACCACTGTTTGTCAGGCATTGGAAACAAAAATAGTCATTTGTGGAGGTCAGCAGTTAGAGTCCAGGTCTGGCGTTTATTCCAACTCCAAGCTTGGTTTTACAGGACAGACGACGTGAGACCCTCTCGGCTGAGATACCGCTGAAATGTGCACACATTCACAGAGGACAAGAGTTTAGTAGCTTCTTGTGTCGACCTAAACGGATGATCTGTACAGTATAGTATAGGAGAAAATTGACAGCCAATCAACAGCCCAATTGAATTCGCCGCCACCACCACCACCACTGGGGCGTCCGCTTAGGTGCATGTACCGCACAGTACAGTACGTGGACATGGGAAGGGCAAGCGAGGACAGCGGGGGCTATGAACTCGGAAGCCAAGAGGATCAGCTGGGATTGCTCGTGAATTAACCTGATTGGGCACGACTTCCAGTGCCGAAGTGAGGAGACAGGAAGATGCAGGCGGTCTGGAAGACCACTACGAACGTAATCTGCGGGCGAACTCTCGCAAAGCGACGGGTCTCGGAGAAAACTGGAAGACTAGTTGGGTCCCACCTACAGTTGGTGCAGTATGTCGTGTGCAGAGGATGTAAAGACAGCAAGCCCTCAGATGTGTAGCTGGTCAGCCATGGAAGCTTCGGCCGTCATGTGAACGCAAGTTTCCCGAATAAATGTTAGTCAGTGCATGTACGGTGTCTGGTACGACCTGTGACTCAAGAGCTGTTCTCCATGTACCGATTTCCAGGTTATCGGGGTACTAGGACTTTTCAAGGCAAGGAAACATAAGGACGCAACGTCAGTGTTTGTGCATGCGGCCGCCGTACTTCCCAAATGCCCTGCTTTAACCGGGCGGCCCCTCCTTCCCTCTTCCGCCCCGCTCCACATCTCTGCGATTGGAAGCTGGTTCCCAGAACCGAAAACCCAAGGATTTCTTGGCCTCGGAAGTGCGTTTCCATTTTCCCTCTCTTTTGGGGGGGGGGGGGGTTTGTTCTGACCATCCATCCTGTGAGGTTCACTATACTCGTATGTACGACGACGTAAGGTTGTAGGAGCCCACGACAAAAAATAGGAAGACCTCATCATCAATTCTAGATTACAAAGCCCGCCAAGTTTCTATTCTAACCCGTCTGAATTTAAATTTTAGAGCCTCAAGCTTTCACTTTGACCTCATCCTTGCTGACCTTATTGCTGTTGTTCATTCGTTACTTCTCCATAGCATTCCTTAGTGGTAGGCCCCTTCTCCACTGGTACCGTTAGTCAGAGCTAATGATGTGGAAAACCGTGGAACCAGTGTGCCCATTCTTGTCTTCATGAGGACATTTACTACGTATTTTACTCCATCCGTTCTTCTCGAATTCTTTCCGCGGAATTTCTTTTCTCTCCTCCTTCTACATCATCACGAAATAATTTAATCCGTTTATCTCAAACTATTTTCCGTTTCTGTTCACAATACAGGAATCTACGAGTGCAACGCTTTATTGCACCTGACTTTTATCTTTCCTTTCCCCTGATACCATCTCTGGACATAGTAAAGTCTATGTCCCAATCTTCCCAGAGATCCCCGGCCCCGCTCTCGCTCTCTCTGTTGGCCTCACACATTGTCTTTCGCACCCTCCCATCTTATTCTGCTCATGACTCTTTAAATTATTAATCTATACATAGTCGTGAGCACTTCTGTGTGCTATTCTTAATATCCGGATCAACCCCCGCGTCCATTTTCCATCTTGGGGGGTTTTTTTTTCTTGGCTTGCACCAACATCAGAAGTCAATTGTAACTACTGCCTTACTCATGTCGTTACCTCCTTCTCCCCACTCACTGTCCAGCCTCAAACGAAGAACCTGATACCAAACGAACAGCTGTTTCAATTCGATATACGGGGCCCTCAGCACTGGTCTTTTTTTTTTTTCTTTTAAACCCAAGCAGTCTGGACTGGGTTTCTTTGTTTTTTCAACGCCTGGTCTATGATCTTCAGTTCATCCCACTCACTCAGTTTTCTGTCTCCCCACCTCCCTTCCACACCAAGCCGACCTGGCTCTTTGAAAAAAAAGTTCTGTGCTGTCATACCATAGGTTAACCCCACCCACCAATTTTCCGACTTTCTCTATATATGAGATAACCCATATATACGAACCGGTACTCTCTTGTTTTGGCACGATCATCACCCCCACTCTCACTCTCGATTCCTCACAAAGCTGCTACCCACACTTGATCGTGGAGGATCTGGCCTGGCCTTGACTTGAGAGTTTTCCAGCTGCCTTAGCTACATAATATCGGGCGTTCCGCTAGCCATCAATAATTACTTCTCACTCCTCACACCAACACGTCGTCATCTGCACTCGCATTGCAACACCAACCCGCACCGCTTATCAGAACTCCAGCCAGATTCTCAAGCGCTCTTTAACATCCGACCTCCATTTCGGCCTATTGCGAAACCTATATCTGCCTTTTACCTCCTTCAACGACCCTCTTCTCCGGTTACGGCTCGAGAGTTTTCCTGATTTCAGCGTTTGTCTTCTTCATCTCGAACATACTGTATACTGGCGATATAGTGTATAATAGCGGGGAAGGGTCCATTCACCACATCCAAGCATTATTGGATATCTACGCACGATCTCCTTTCTTATTTTCTCTCTCTTCTGAAATCATCATCTCTTTATAATTCTTCTTGTGTTTCTTGATCTCAATTACCCCTTTCCTGCTCAATCTATATTGAACTCTCAAGGTCTCACGGCGAGGCACTTTTCCTTAACTGAAGCTGAACTTATCAACCATGTATACAACAGAAACCTCATCCGCCGGTTTCGGCGGCTCAGACCTCCTCAAACGAGCCACTCAGGCTTTGATGTTCTCGAAGTAAGTCGCTATCATCTGTTGTTGTTTGCCCTGTCCTATAATTTCCTCGGCAATATTATCCACTGCCGTTATTGTGGTGTCTCCCATCCAATACCCGGATATTCCTTTCTGTCACAAGCTCAAGATCTCTAAGTAAAGTGCTTGTCTTCCCCGCTTCACCGCCTGCCTATCATCGGCTCACGCCAACAGGCCAGGCCTAGACGAGGCCGACAAATACTGGCTTCGTTGCCTGCCCTGATTATTTGTTGCTCAACTCGCCTGCACCTCTTGTTTATTGTTAAGATTGTTGAACCAACTTTACTGTGGGATAATCTCCATTGATACTGTTGATGTCGAGTGACTTGGAAGCCCTCAACGAGTCTATTACAGAGACACGTGCAGGATTCTATATGCCCCCAAAGTTATATACGGGACCTCTTCACACATAATTTTAATCTCCATACATACCACTTCGCAATTCATGGCTGGCCGGCTACGGACACTACCTTTTTCCTAATACCCAAGTGGGAAACCAAACTGCCCTTACTGGTTTAACAAGTGGGAAAAAACGACCGGGTTTGGGCTGAAAAGCCTTTGCCCCTCATATTTCAGTTTCTTTCATACTAGGGGTCCTGTCTTGTTTCCTCGGGCAAATTCATTGTTCAAAGATGCTATTATATCCGTCCTGCATGACAGCCTTCCGTCCACCTGTTCGTTCTACAGGAGACTCCAAGGAAAATCATCGCAAACCTACCCCTCTTCCCCTTTCAAGCCTAATATATTCCCGACACACTTCCTGCATTTTCTCTGGCAATTTCTTTTCTGTGGTTGCATGCAATAGAGTCACTGGTAGCATACAAGTGTAGTGGTGACATCCCGGGCATAACGGACAGTTCGTGTCAACGAAGCTGCAAGCGGCATACCGCCCATATAGTACAGATTAGGTGATGTGGGGGGTCCCTCAGAGGGGAGTGCCTTTGACAATTTTTGCTTGTCCGGCCTCTGACTCCCCATGTGCAAAATATCGCACCTGTGTCAAAAGATTGTCCATTATCCACTGCCCGAAGTGGTGCATCCATGAGACAACACATGCGGTGCGCGAGGCTATATCAGCGGTCCCTTAAGACCGCCAGGGCTGCAAAGGGTTTGTCAAGTTACTCGCCAGCCCCGATCCTGGCATGGAGCCAGCTGACAGACGACCGAGAAATCACGGCTGCACGTTTCTTGGGGAGGCTAGCGTGTCAGGTGGGGAGCTACACTTTTCACACTCTTCAATCTCCTCCAAGATCCTTCACCCGGTGTACCATTTTTTGTCAATGGTTGGCAACGCTTGATGTTCTACGCGGTGGCCCTGGATGTGCAGCTGTTGCGTTGTACAATGCTTTCAGACTGGTGTCTATTTTCTTGTCCCTTCACCTGTCAAGCGTTCTCTCAACCTCCACCCTTTTGTCAGTCTCTCGCGTGCTACTGGTTATCTGTGGCTGCCAACACGGCCTCTTCTCATGGCTCGGTTGAATTTTGATTGGGAGAGAGGGAGGCGGTTTGGCTTTTTGTCAACGCAATTCAGATTCCCTCTTGCATTTCCTCCGTCCGTTGTGACACCAGCAAGAGGTTTGCACGCACGGCGTGTGGAAACATCCCATTACACCATACCCACCCATATCCTCGAGTTCCGATACTTCAGAAGAAGGCTGTTGGCTCATTCTCTCTTTCTGTTCATCCCCGCCTTATCGCGCTGCCCCGCCACAGGCCAGCCCGAAAAAAAATCAATAGCCCCAGTCCAGTCAGTCCAGGCCTGGGCTTTTGTCCCCCCGAGTGGGTTGAAACTAGAATCGAGTCTCCCCTCCCTCCCCCAGAAGCAATTCCACGAACCTGGCTTTGCGCTATCGTGACTTTCAATGGTGGCCCTTGTTCCGCTTCGCCTTTCTAGTCTCTACCATCTGGCCGCTGTTTCGGCCTGGCCCTTTTTTTCTTTCTTGGAAACGAAGGCCCCCATTTTTTCCCTCTTTTTCGCGACGAGGAGATTTCTTATTTCACCAGTTTTTTTTTTCCCCTCCTTCGAGGCAAGAAACTTAATCAACTCCTCACGCAACCACTCTGAAAAAGCCATTACACTTCATTGCCCCTCGTCCTATATTTTTTCTTTCATGTTACCTATTTTGCTATCACCTTATCTCATTCAAATACAGACACCTGAACTCATAAACTGTTGACTGCGCCCATTTCCCTCCGCCACTCACTGGCAAAGCACCTTCAATCTCCATCTGCATGCCTCACGTTGGATGGACATCTTGTCAGATATCTCTCCACTGAAGGATACTTCTGGTCTTTCTAAGACATACGTGCCATATCAATCAGATTCTCTGTGGCTCTGCTACCATTTCTTCGCCTCACTTTTGGTCGCATCATGACCTAACACCGGAAATTCATCATTGGCCAACCCTGCTTCTCCCAAGATCGCTTCCATCTTGAATCCTGCTTGTCATCAATATATGTTCGTTGCTTCTCTCTTGATTTACCCTTCCAATTTTCACCACTTGCCCCCCCTCCCGGATAGATTTGTGGCACAAGCTCTCTCGCAAGTCTCGATACTCCACATTGATATATATATATATTTATATATATTTCCTGTTTCTTTTCCCATTTATTTCATGTTTCTTGAACTTGGGAGATTTTCCAATATTATTTGCACATTTTTGAGACAACTTTCTGTTCTAGCTGCTGCCATAATCCTTCACCTTCATCTTGCTGGCCACTACTGTCCTTGTTTTTTTCAACCTTGATATCCATCGGTCTCGGAACTTTCACAACCGTAACTTCGGCAATCCCTTCTTAGACATATTTCTATCCTCCTAGGAGGGATTCTTTTCAGTGACTAGATTCTCGCTCCCCGCGTGTGCACTCAACTTCCACTGCCCTTCTCCTTGCCTTGACTTATACAGCACCTCCTTCTTACACACTCAGCTACATACCTACTACACACTTTTTTGTACTCTTTCTTTGCTCTTCCTGGTTTCCAGGCACTCTGTCATGACATCAATTGACCATGCTCCTAGAAACGCTGTTGCTGCTGCCACCGACGAGGACGGCAGCGAGGCCGGATTCGAAACCCCTCGTTCCGGCGTTGCCACCCCACGGCCTGATCTCCACGACAAGAGATTGCCAGGCATCATGAGCGACTTTGGCCAGGTTGGTTCTCTTTCTTATATGTCTTGCATACCCAGCCACTACTGCCAGTGCCACCAGGACCAAAATTCTAGTGGTGTTGGTTTTGAGATGACACAAGCAGTGATCCCAGTGCGGCCTCTGTCTTCAAAAGATTGTGATGCTGAATGTGGGAAAGAGCCCCAAAACCCTTCGGATACATCCGCTATCCAAAATGATGTGACCCTTCGTCAATCAACCGAGATTGTTCAGCTGAGCAATTCAGCGAACGAGCAGACACTATGTGCGCACATGGATCCTAGCCATAGTCAGATCCAGAGTGTACATTTGGTTCAAACGCAGTCAAAGGTTTACGGGGCAGGACACCCGACCCAGATTAACGAGGGGACCACAAACGGAGTTAGTTTCGTTCAAGCTCACTCCGGTGTTGGTTATCGCCCAACACAAACGCACTGTGCAGCGCATGAGCCGGTGAGGGAGACGCCTACCGTAATTGGTACGGAAGGAGCTCGCGATAGTGCATGTACATGCACAGCTTCCCGCTCCGACCTCGCTGATAAGGCAGGCGCGCCCGATGATCCCACCTCAACTGCATCACAGACTGTTGTTGTTGTCCCTGGCTCCTTCCTTGATATCAGTGGTGGCAGTCCCGCTCCTGCCTCTTTCCATCTATGTCCCTTAGGTTCTCGTGACCAAAGCCCAAATCAGCCCTCAATATCTGCTTCTAAGTCTATTTTTGTTAATACTTTTTCCTTCACCCCACAATTTCCACATCTCCCACGACAACAAATATCTTCTTTTTTTTCTTCCTTTGTCAACCCGTCTCCCAATTCTCTTTCTTCTTCTTCCTTACCCTCGTCATCACCTTTACCAACATCTCCATCATCGGCATCATTATCACCAGCCACCCACCCCTCAACCCCTCGACATCTCTGTCCTCATTGTCACCTCCCCATTGTTTCGTCATTACAGCTGTGCTCTCAGCATTCCCCGGGTCAGCCATCCATGGTGCTGGCAGAGTCGGCCTCTTCTGGGCCGGAACTGACCACCGCATCTACCGCCGGCCCCAACCCTACCCCTAGCACAGATTCCGACACTCAAAAGTCGTCGCCTACTGCTGCGCCTATCCCCCGTACCAAGAGCGCTATTGATTTATCCAAGACCCGAGTTCTGAACAGCATTGTCACCCCCTCCACTGCTATTGCTCCTCACTTCTCTAACACTGGGGCTTCCAGAAGCTCACTTTCCTCCACGCTTTCATCTCCTCACTTGTCTCTCACCTCCCAGGCTCAAACGAACGGACGCAAGGATGCGCGCCGTCCCTCCCGCAGTTCTTCCAGTTCATGGTTCTCACTTGAGACTTTCAAAAAGCTGACAATCCCTTCTTCATTTTTAAAGAGCGGTCCGCCGACTCCTACCAGAGCTCTATCCACAGCTCAGCCTTCCGCCTCGTCCGGCTCTAACGCTACCTCTCAACATCCCGAAGATCGAAACGGCGCATTGCGGACACCTGCTGAAATCCCCCAATCTGTGAGCCGCTCGCAAACTCCGCGCCCTGCCGGAGGTGCTCAGGTGCCTGCTGCGAGAGGACGTCTCACTGTCAAGATTGGAGAAGCGCGTGGCCTACGACGATGCCGTGATCCATATGTAGTTGCTGTCTTTCAGCGCAGCGAATTAATTTCGGGTCATCCGCGGTCGACCGATGATGACGAGGAAGATGGTCGCAGCACTCCGGTGTTTTCTGGAAAGGGAATCCCCATGCAGCGTACAGGTAGTGACTCGGGCCGCATCCCCATGGCTATTCCCATGCGCAGCCGCCAGAGCAGCAACACCAGCGTGTCCGATTACAACTCGTTCAAGTCGAGAAATGCCAGAAAATCCCTGACTAACCCGAAGTGGGATGCAGAGGCCGTGTTGTGAGTTTGCACTTCATATTAAAAGATAGTCTTCTTTCCTTGTTTACTGACATCTTTCATTTCCCTTTCCCTCTGTATAGTGACGTTGTTGACTCGGACCTGCTTGTCGATATTTCTGTCTACGATCATGGCATTGCTGGTGAAGAGTTCATCGGACATGTCAACTTCAAGGCTAGTGTCGACCCGGACCACCCTGTCACTGGATGGTTTGCGTTAACTGGTCATGCCGATACATCGATCGATAAAACCCCGACTGGAGAGCTTTATGTGGAGGCTTTTTACCAACGAGCTGAACGGAAGCACTTTGGCCCTGAGGATTTTGAGATCCTGAAACTTATCGGAAAGGGTACATTTGGCCAGGTGTACCAGGTGCGAAAGAAGGACACTCAGCGTATCTACGCCATGAAGGTTCTGTCGAAAAAGGTCATTGTTCAGAAGAAAGAAGTGGCGCACACCGTCGGCGAGAGAAACATCCTCGTCCGGACCGCCACTTCAGACTCGCCGTTTATCGTTGGATTGAAATTTTCCTTCCAAACCCCATCCGATCTCTATCTTGTCACCGACTACATGTCAGGTGGAGAACTTTTCTGGCATTTGCAGAAGGAAAGCAAGTTCGAGGAGCGTCGCGCGAAGTTCTATATTGCCGAACTTATCCTCGCCATCGAACACCTTCACAACAACGACATCGTCTATCGTGACCTGAAGCCTGAGAATATTCTGCTCGACGCGAACGGCCACATTGCTCTTTGCGACTTCGGTCTATCTAAGGCCAATCTTACGAAGAACGATAAAACGAACACTTTCTGTGGAACTACGGAATACCTTGCCCCTGAAGTTTTGCTGGAGGAGTCTGGCTACACCAAGATGGTGGACTTCTGGTCGCTTGGCGTTCTGGTCTTTGAAATGTGTTGCGGCTGGAGCCCGTTTTATGCCGAAGATACACAACAGATGTACAAGAACATAGCATTTGGAAAAGTTAGATTCCCTAAGGAGACGCTGTCTCAGGAAGGACGGAACTTTGTCAAGGGTTTGCTTAATCGCAACCCCCGCCATCGGCTAGGAGCCACTGATGATGCCGAGGAACTGAAGCGTCATCCCTTCTTTGCGGACATTGACTGGGATCTTCTCGCGAAGAAACTGATCACTCCCCCTTTTACTCCAGTGCTCAAGTCTCCTACGGATGTTTCGTACTTCGACCCCGAATTCACCACTGCCCTCGATACGCAGGGCTCTCTGAACGAACGCGCAGCGGCTCTGGCGCGAGGATTCGCCACCTCAACGCCGTTGTCCCCGTCCGTGCAGGCAAATTTTCAGGGATTCACTTTTGTCGACGAGAGCGCCCTCGAAGAGAACATGGGCGATCACTATGACGATGACATGAATGATGGCCCAATCAATAGTGGGGATGATGAGGATTGGGATAACCTCGAGGATATTGATCTGCGCAAGACTAACCGCATGAGCGGTATCGTCAACACAAATTCCCACCCGCATGAGGAAGCCATGTTCGGCGGAGTCCATTTCGACGTCTAAATGCGGTATTCCGCATTTTGTCTCCTCAGATACTTCTTCCTTCCTTTGTCACTAGCCCTCGGGGCCTCTTTCATGTCTCTTCTTTTTTTAATGATGACTTCGATTTGCTTACTTTACGGTTTCCTTCTTTCTTTGTACTCGTTCCTGCTTCCTTTCCTGTATTCCAGCTCGGCTATGACGATTCCCAGGAGCGTTTCAGTCCCCGAAAGAACACCCTGATTGGAGAAACGCTCAAGTGTGCCATTATTCATCTCTTCTCTCGCGTTTTTACTCCCCTTCCCTTTCATTGATGCTTCACAACCACTATCATGTCCCGTCTTCTTTTTCTCTCTTCCGGATCTTTGCTTCCTGTCTTTTCTGTTTTGTGTTTCTTGCCCTTTTTTTCCTAACATTATAATTGCGATCTACTAATGCTGGAATGGTCTTTTTACGGCGTGGTTAACTTTGGAGTTGTTAAACTTTCTATGGTTTTCTTCTTGTTTCTTCCTTTTTTTCCTGTTTCTTATGCGTATATGGGAGTCCTCTTTCTATGTTCATGTTCATGTGTATGTGGTTTTGCTTCCTTTTTCCTCTGTGAACTCCCTAAATAAATGTATCGTTGGCCATACTACTGCTTCCGGGCAAAATGGGATTGTTATTGCTTCCCTTAAGCAGGCATCCTTTCCCCTAGAGACCATTCGATTACTCTAAAATCTAATTTCCCTTGCTATGTCCGTTTCACTTAGGATCCTAGTATATTCTCTTTCTCACAAAAGCAACTATCAACAAATCTCTAAGGTCTAAAGTATGAGGCAATAACCCTAATATCTATTAGCTACGGATATAGAATAGCAAACATACATACCTAGTATCACGACGGCATAAGGTAACACAGCTCCATAAAGGGACGCACCCTATATGTGCCTATGCTAGGGTTTTATAAGTCAACAATATACTATGTCCTTACCATTAAGAGCAGTATATACACATATTCACACTTTCAACCTATACAACCTCGAGATTTAAACCTTTTCTTTATTCTTAGATATGTCTATATTTCAAAATGAAACGCCTGCCCTAATAAATGCCAATTCTATACTATTTTCACTCCTTCTTTGGAACAGTAGGAAGAACTCTTCCACTCCATGCCAGAGACCAAAAAGTTAAGCCTGCATATAGCTTGATAAAACTGTGATAATATGCAAATAGCACATATCCGGGAAAGAGTAGAATGTCTGTAGGATGCCGTCTGAAATGAGGAAGTAGTTTGACGACCTTAGTTGATAAAATCCACAAGACCAGATACCACACACTGACTGACTGTGCCCAGGATGTCTTCCCATAGATATAAATGAGGAGGCCATCATAGAAAAGAGCAAAGTTCACGTAACTGGTGAAGTACACGGCGTAGATACACCAAGGCTGGCTCAGCCACACTTTCCAGTTTGACGCAAACAAGAGCGTCGTGTTGCTCCGCCATGTCGTTCTCGCCCACCGAAGACATTGCGATAGAAACTTGGGGTATGTTCCCAAAGTTGTCTCCATAGCTATGCCCTCGCAAAATTGAAACTTCATTTGCCAGCCATGACTTACCAGCCAGCGAGTGAGAAAGTTGTCATCATCAGCAGCTAAAGGACCAATCATACCAAAGAAGAACATTTCGTTAGCAAACTCGTCGATGAATTCTTGGGATCGGAAAATTGACGCTCGGATAGCCATTGTTCGGCCTGAGAGTACGAATACTCCGCCGTCAAGCGCGTTCGTGGATCGTAGATCAAAGTTGTGCCGTTCAAGGTAGATACACCCAAGCATGTTCCAGAAGGAAGCGGAAGTGAAACCTGTGTGTTGTCTGCGGACCACCTTGTTAGTTCCGACTGCGCCAACCCGGGCGTTCTCAAATGGTGCAATCAATGAAGATAGGAACTTCTGAGGCCAGAAGACGTGGTCGTCTGCTAGGATGATAATGCCTTTCTTGGTTAACGGAATAGCTGTGGCCACCTGGCGGCGCTTGTTAGCTTCATCACTCTTGATAACAGATATCTGCGTATCGGGGAATTGCAAGCGAAGTTGCATCAATACTTCCAGTGCCTGAGTATGAAGTTCGTCACCTGGAACAACGACAAATAACCGTCCAGGGCGATGCTGAAGAATGGATCGGATGCATTCATCGAATTCGGCGCATTTGGGATCCACAGTCGGAAGGATCACCGAGCAGTCGGATGATGTATAGGTTGGATGCTGTAAAACGGGGGACGGCTTGTAGATGTAGTAGTATGCTATGGTGTGAACAATTAGTCGAATATAGCGGAAGGCAAAGACAAGACCGAAAAGTACTTCCTTTCTATACAGAGTCTTTGAAAGCTGTAGATCATTTCCATGCATAAGCTCTGGAAACTGTAGATCTGGAAACTGTAGATCGGGTGACACTGACTTCAAAAGGTAAAGAGCCGTTAGTAGAGCCATTAAGGCCAAATGTTGAGTCTCAACCATACTATACAGTTGCTGGCACCATTCAGAAACCAGGTAGGGGAGGCCAGCTATGAAGAATATAGAGTCCAAGATGAAATCTCTAATTTGGACGATCATCATAGTGTATCGTAACCCAAATAGCGGCATGATGATCCAGAAGAACCGGTCTGACATCAAGTCGAGAATCAGATCAGTATCCATGGATATAGAGGAGGAGGGTATGATTCAATAGAGATGTGATTATAGTACACGGAGATAGAAAAGAGAAAGATAGGTTGAAGTCACAAGTCGACGGTTAAAGAGAAATATAAGAGATGGTGAAAGGGGACTATAAGTGGTAGTAAAGGAGGAGCACAAGTTAAAAGTGAAAGAGGAGATAGTGAAGAGTGTTAAGAGGTAAGTAAGTAGACTGAATGGAATCAGAAAATGTGTGTGAGTTTTCATAGGTATATTCTTTTCGAGAGGAAGGGGATTCACAATGTATTTATATAAGAATGCTCTTCATACCTCTCTTTGTCGATGCCAATAAAGCATATCCGAACAAAGCATCTAGAGTAATTATCCAACAAAGAACTTCCGAAAAGGAGATATCCTAACAAAGCATGCAAGGCCTTTCATTATAAGTATATCCTAGCAAGAACAAAGTATTTTCTTAATAAAGAACTTCTAAGGAAGAAAGCATTCAAAGCAGTTCATAACAAAGCATGCTCAAGTTAAGTATATTCTAATAAGGCACTTGCTAACAAAGCTTTTTCGAAAGAGGTATATTCTAATAAAGGACTTGCTAACAAAGCTTTTTTTCTAACAAGGCAGATCTCAATAAAGCTAACTCACTAGAACAAAGCACACAATAGTAGAGCATAGCCTAATCTCTAATAGAAAGGAAACAAAGGATACAAAGAGTACAAAGACTTTAACAGTTCATATATTACTTCTATATCTGAAGGTATAGATTCATATAAAGGGAGATAATAAAGTATACATAATAGTTAGTAAATAGGTATATAATGCTCTGAAAGACACTTAGAAAAGTTGAGATAAAGAGTTTCAATATACATCTTCTGTCTTGTGTAAAGAAGATTTTATATCAGATAGATACGAGGCACTACGGAGTCAGATATGAAGGAAGCATACCGGCGAGGAAGTATACTATGTTATGGCTCATGTATACTTGATACCTTCAGGTATAACCATTACATATTCTTAAGTCTCCACATGATGAATCTTCCTTAGCTCTTATTGCGCCAGGTCTCTCTCTGATCCTGTACGGACCACTTCTGGTTGTCAGACATCTACCTTTCTCCACCGCCCACCGCTCTTGTTAATCATGCATTCAAGTTGTCGGTGGCTAGCACAGTACTGTGATTTTAACTACTGGTTGCTGAGTCATGTCGAGATAGTGAACATGTTGTTTTTGTGGCCTTGTCGTTCTGTTGCACAAGCTGCACGATCTCAAAGGTGATCGAGGTGGGGCTTCTAGGGTTCGCAAATAGGGTTAATGGCCAGGGCCTAACCCTAGACCAACGAGGTCAGAAAAACTATCGAGCATCACCGAAGCCGATCCTGCACCTCAAGCGGACAAGCTCTGGTGATCCGTGCATGTTTTTCCCTCCTGGTGATGAGAAGTGTGCATTACTCTGTAGAAAAGAACTCACTTTGTTTCGAGATTTCTAACAACCGCTCCTTCGAATCATCGCGATGACGGCATATGGGGTCGCGGTCGATCTTTTTTGTTTCTTCAATTCTAGAAGGAGACGCCAGCATCTTCAAAGTCCGGACACCAATCAGCACGCATCAGTAACTGTCGGAGTACCGAACAGTGCCGTCGCCAAGATGCTCCAGGACCACCCGTGACCACGAGACGATGCATCTTCGGCAAGTCACGCATATATCTATATAATCCATATACTCTCCAGCCTCCTAGCTCGGGGCCAGCGCTGGCCTTCTTTCCGCGCTCCATCATCCACGGAGGCAGAGTCGAGGCCATTCGGCCGGCGTAGGCCAGCTGGATACCGGCGTGCTGGCCCTACGAGTGGATGAAGTCGGCGACGCGCTTCATCGGGCGCGTCTACAGGTTTTGGGGTCGGATATTTCTTGTGTGTTGCGCGTGCGTCGTTCCGAAAGGCGCCGATGTTGAGGCAGGCCACTCCACCAAAAGACACACAACCGCTCGAAAATACGGGTTATTGCGGGCTCGCCAACCTCCCGTGCCTCTGTATCACCTTCTTTCCGCCCGAGTCTCCGGGGATGGTTTGACACACGCCCCCAGGGACCTGTATTTTTAGTCTTCATGGAGCTGGCTTGACCGGGAAATGGGGTTCACTGAGAGGGTTCAAAAGGTGAATTCTGCTTGCCAGGGTTACAGCACAAACCTGCGCGCCACGTTCATCGACCTGCTCCTGTCGATGGCCGTCAAGAACAAAATCAAGCCCGAGGACTTGGTGAAGCGCATCTTCATGTTCACCGCATTCGCCAGAACACAAGCCACAGTACCCGCGCCCCACGCCACACGCCACTTTCATGGTGGCGCAAAAGAACCATTTTTCTTTCGCACCTCCATGAGTACTATTCAGTTGGCTCATTAGTTTGTTCCTCGACATTCTGTTTGCTAGGATTTTATACAACAAAGCCGAGCAAGAGTTATCCACCGTTGCGGCGGCTGTAAGCATGGCCGATATATCTAATTTAGGGATTCGGATGTCGACGTGAGGAGACCGACGGAGCTCTTGGATTATTATCACCAGTCCACTCTTCATTTCCGGCCAGGCATCTTGGCTTAATATCAACTAGATGGTCACATCTTTGCCAAGACGTTTCAAGAGTGCAGAGATCCGGCGGACTCAATGCAGAGGCGGTCTTCTAGACACGTCAACGCCACCGTCATTGTTCGCATCCAACATCAGCAGTGGCCACACATTACCACACGCAGGACCAGCCAGAAGAAACGAAGTCCAGACCGCTTACAGTCACTCAGAAGAGAACAGAAAGGGGGCCCAGATGCCATGGGTTAGAGGTTGCAGAGAAATGGGGTTCGAGGGGGTAACATAATGTTGGGAATGGAGGTGATAAATGTCAGCCTGCAATGATTGCGGGCCTCTGATTCCAAGCTTGGCGGGAATAACTGCAGTGATTTCGCATGCAGATAGGTATCGAAGGCTGACAAGCGCAGCGATTTGCAGAGACTCCCGCGGGGATGCGGTTGTTTGATGGCCGACAGATCTTCCAAGCACCCAGGAGAGAGCGAGGTGACCCAGGAGAGTGGGAGAAGGGGTGAAGAGATAATTTGGTAGCATCTGGAAGCTTCGGGGTCTCCCACCTGTCCCCCTCACGTACTGTAGATGGTATATCGGCCATCCAAGTGAACCTCTCTACCGCCAGACTGAAAGTCTCTAACCGTATATTTCCCATGTATCATTTGTACAGTAGGTATGAGAATTGAATCCAGGAAATAACCTCTATCAGCAGCTGACCGCCTGTTTTTCAAACCCGGCAATCTTCACCCGTTGATCTGTTCGCCTCACCTTCATCTCGTTCTGGAAACCTCAGCATCCGAGAAGCCGTCATCCCACACCCACCCTAATCCCGTTCAATTTAATCTTAAAAAGAATGGAAACATCAAATTTGGCCCGACAGGCAGGACGTGCAGTCTAAGACTGGTCAGCTTGAGTCTCAGAATCGGCACAGCACGGGTTTAGCTTGCAGAAGAAGGAAAAGAACGAAAGCCCCAAGTTAGCGGAAGAAAGCGAGGGAGATCATTTGCTGGACTCCACATACTGCTGACATACCAGCCTGCGCTGAAGTAAAACCTGGAACGCCGTTGAGCATGGGTTTGTATGCAAGGTACCAGATTACAGTACAGTATACGGAGTACTTGGTATACCCAAACCCGCAAGAAAAACTGGGCTCGCGGACGTATTCGGTAGCCGTTAAATTTCACCACTTAAGTTGCCTGGTAGCGGTGCCCCCGGCCGGAACGGCGTCCCACTTTTATTCTGACACTGCAAGTGTATCATCGTCACAGCGCCCCTTTTTAAGAGTTCCATAAGTTTTCTGCTTATGGTCCCTGAATTTATGTCCTTTGGGATGTGTTCGTGGACTTTTGTTCTGCGACCCATTCTTTCTTTTCTTTTGCCTTTCTACCATCCCAGACTCATTACCACAGGGGGCGTGTGTGAATAGAGAGAGCGTCGGGTCGCCCCCTTTTCCCTTCGCTTCCTTTCGTGTTTGGTTGGAAGGATTCATGTTCAGTATCGGACTCTGTATCAGATGGGCGATAGCGAAAGGGAATAATGCCTTGCGGACCAGTCATCACTAAGGCATGATGCTGGAGAAAACATTTTCTTTTGCTTCAGACTTTGACATCGGCTTTTTCTCTTCTTTTTCTTCTCTCTCGTCTTTGGCCTTGCTTCTGTCTTTGGCCTTGCTTCTAGCAGGGACCAAGTGCTCTACTGAGCGAGGGCATGTACTGTAACGCACATTCCAAATCTTCGAATTTGTTTGGAGCGAAAGCCCGACCTTGCCGTGCCTCCATCGTGAGATCACACAGCCTGAGAGAGGCACGAGGAAAAAGAGCAGTTAGGCATCGCCAAGAGTGCAGATGCAACAGCAAAACGGGTTGTTGTATCGATAGCGAGGGATTCTCATATGCGGATCGACTAAGCATGATGCCCGTCTTCTCATCCATCTTCCTTCCCTCCTCCCTCTCCCAGGGGAGTCATTTGGAAATCTCGGCATTGCCCAGGCTGTAGGTGCAGGCCTGCGAAAATCACCAACACATCCCCCCTCAGATCCAGTGGGTACGTGAACGAATTTTACCTGGAAAAGACGGCGAGAGGACTTCTATCATCATCTCACATCACAGCGCATCACCCTCAGTCTTTTCGATGCAGCGTGGCACCTGTAACGCAGCATATCACCGTGCGTAGGGTGGTAGTCTTGTCTTCATTCTGTCTGAGGGTCGTTCAGACTTCGTGAATATTCATCTAAGAGCAGATTCGCCGTGTAATAGAGTTCACTGTGGGACTAGTCTGGCTTAACAGTTGCCGGGCCGCCCTATGGCATACCGTTTATTACATCACTGACACACGGTCCTTCACGAAGGCACTAGAGCACTTTAACTTTAATACCACTCTGTAACAGATGAAAAACCCTGTTTCCCATGCGTTGACTTCTTTTCCCTCTTGCCTCATCACCCGCGCAGACCTGTGTCCCAACCAATAACCCCACTCTAGCCGAGTGTTATGCACATTCCCCTTCTTCCTCCAAACGTTACTGTTGCGGTTCCGTCCCCCGTTCAGCTGCCTGAAGATTCGACTTTCAAACTGGGGACTCGTGCGAAAGCGACTCAGGCCGGATTTCAAGACCTGTTTCGTGTATTTCGTTTTTATTCCCATGATTTCATTCACGGCTTCCGATTTTTCAATACAGAAAGCAGCCTATCTATATGCGGCTTTAAGTTTTGCCCACCTTCGGTGTAGCATTCCCGGACATTCTGCGTCTGGGTCCGACTTGGATGACTTGACACAGAAACCCGGACATAGCACAAAACAGCATCTGACTTGCCTATGGAATAACTCAATGTGAAGGGCAGATGTCAACGGTGAGATTGAGTTTCTTACTGTACAAACCTACAGTACTGTACTGTACTTACTTACGGACTAACTTGTATACTCAGCAGTGGAGGATTTTCTTGTATAGAGCGGAGTTTACGAGTGCTGTAAGCTGTACAGTACTACAGTACGTACAATATAATTTTGTGAGGTATCAGTTGCCATGGCTTACCCCCGCTGACTTGTGTGGAGGAAGTGTATGAAAGCGCGGCGACGGATGAGAGACTGTGTAATGTGATATTTCTACGCCCCCTGTCTGTTGTCCTCATCCGATGATGATCTCTTATTGTGAATGCTCAGACGTTCTGGCGCAGGAAGGAAGTATACGGAGTACCGTAGTGTACTGGACTCGACCTCCGGTAGCAGTTGGCTATGCTGTAAGAGTTACTATATTTGTCCAGTTCTGTACGGTATGTCATACAGTCCTCCGGCCGTCTCTTCCTTTTCCAGTCTCACCCGCTCCGTGTAATGCAATATCCACGTCCTTCGTAAGACCGCCCTGTATACTCCAGCCTGGACGTCCATCGTGTCTTCTCAGCATTATATCCGATTGCGTGCATCACATACTCGTGGCTGTTCCAGAACGACCATCGAGTTTCCGGTAAGACCGTGTTATTTGAAGAGTTGTCCGGTATCACGGCCTTAACTCGCCTTGAAGTGCTGGGTTGGTTCCCTGACCCAAGGAACAAAAAACGAAATCATCACCACCTCCCCAAAATTTCAAAACGCGCCCCCCCCCCCCCGGAAACGCTCGACCACACCCCCCGGCCGTTGAAATCCCTGAATCCCGGGTCCCCTTGTCCCTCCCAAAAGAGTTCAGACACGCTTTGCGCTTTCTGTTCCGTTCTCTTACACTCCTTACACTCCTTACATCTGACACAGACTCGATACGCAAGAAAAATCGGGCCAGGCGCTCGCCTACTTTAGCCCTCGATGTCCTCTCATCCCAATCCGAGTATCTTCTCGTCTTTTCTCTTTTCTTTCCTCTCTTTCCTCAGGCTTCAGGTAACCGAATTTGACGCTTGTTTATCGTTCTTTTTGTGTGTTCTTTCTTTTCAATCTCTGCTATTTTTTCTTCTTATTCAATCCACGCTGGCCAGTGTGTTCCATTCTTTCGATCCTTACAGATTTTCAATTCGTGTTCAATTTTTTCTTTCCTTCCTTCGACTCTGCTTTCTATATCCCTAGAGGAATAAGAATCTTTTCGAACTATCTCGAACACATCTGACCATTAAACTTTTTTCTTTCTTGAACACTCAAACCCAATTTTTGTTTCCAATTTTTTCATTTCTCCTCTTGTCGGTCTGGGACCATTTTGTCCGCATTTATATATTTTCCTTCTTCGATTCTTATATCCAATCTTGTCAAATTCACCCTCTTGCTTCACCCCTCTTCCATTCCTTCAACCCCATTTCAGACCATCTTGGGACTTGTATTTTTTTTTTTCAATCTTAAAAGTAATTCCCTCCTGCTCTGTCCATCTCGTTGGAATCTCTCGAAGAGTTATATCCCAAAGGAAAAGAAAATCCAAAGGAAAATAACCCGTACCAAACCAAACCTCAAGAAAGTCTCTTTGCAAAAGACTCTCTCCCTCTCTTCCAGAAAAGAAAGAAATTCAGTATCTCCTTAAAATAAGAAGAAGATGCTGTCCAAGAGCTTTGTCGCTGCCCTCCTGGGTCTTGCCGCCGTCTCCGAGGCATCGGTCATCCAATTCGGCTCACCGACGGATCGCATCCTGCTCCGCCGCCAGAACAACCGTAACGGCAACAACAACAACAACAACAACAACAACAATGGCAACAACAACGGCAACAACAACAACGCTCAGCAGGGATGCTTGAACCAGAATGCCATTCAGTCTGGCTCAGCTCAGGCCGGCGCCCTCACCGATCCCGCCCAGGCCTCGTCTGCCACTGATGACTTCAACTTCATCAACTTCTGCTCGGGCCAGACCCTGACCAACGGTCAACAAGTCACTTCCGGATCCTGCAACGGAGTTGGTAAGTTACACAACACCGGGTCCCCGGGCCGGGCATTCTGTCAGCAGAGCAGCTGCTAACACTCTTGTAAATATAGTCATGGGAAAGATCCCCGCTAAGGATAAGATGGTTTCGACCATCCTCATCAACCCCAAGCATGATGACTCCATCGCCGCCAACACCGATTTCCAAATCCAGCTGCGCATCAACAACCTGCAAGCCGGTTCGTTCACCGACCCGCAGAGCACCTACTACTCGGCCCCGCAGGACCTCAACAACGCCGGCATCATCATCGGCCACACCCACGTCACTATCCAGGATCTCGGCAACACCCTCGATCCCCAGAACCCGCTCCCGGCTGACCAGTTCGTCTTCTTCAAGGGCATTAACGATGCTGGTCAGAACGGTATCCTCAGCGCCACTGTCACCGGCGGTCTCCCCGCTGGTAGCTACCGTGTCTGCACCATGTCTGGTGCGTCCAACCACCAGCCCGTGCTCATGCCTGTGGCTCAGCGTGGTACTCAGGAGGATTGCCAGAAGTTCACTGTGACTGCTGCTGCCACTGGAAACAACAACAACGCTGGAAACAACAACAACAACAACGCCGGAAACAACAACAACAACAACGCCGGAAACAACAACAACACTGGCAACAACAACAACAACGCTGGCAACAACAACAACAACACTGGCAACAACAACAACAACAACGCTGGCAACAACAACAACGCTGGCAACGACAACACTGGCAACACCGGTGGTGGTGCCGGCGGTGCTTCGGCCGCGACCGCTCTCGGTGGTATCGCTGCCCCGGCTATCACCACCGGCAACAACAAGGACCGTCCGTTCGTCGTGAACGGCAACAGCTTCACCAACAAGGGTGCCGCTGCCCAGCGTGCCTGCGACATTCAGAACAACCTGTGCGCCGACGCCGTCAACAGCGGCAAGGCCAGCGGAGTGTCTGTGTCGCAGTGCGGCCAACAGGTGGCCAAGTGCGTGGCTGATCTGTCGTAAACGAACACTCTTGTTTCCAGGGTTTTCCTACGATTTCTCCCTTCTCTCTTGCCCGCAATGGTGGTTCCCTATAGATTGGTGTATGACTGGGTTGTATGTTTGCTTTTTTCTTGTTCTATACGGTTGGTTCCTATCTCCGGTTATGGTATCTCCTGGGGAATTCCCTCTCCGGTCTTGGTTCCCTCTGCATTGTTTTAATACCCTGTTGTACGGGTCTTGTTACTCAGTTCTTGTTTCTTTTTCTTATTACGACAACCCTTTTCTTGATGTTTCCCCCTTTTTCTTCTTGTTCGTGTCTAATGAAATCCCCCGTTCTTCCTTTTCCCCTCCATCCCTGCCCGCCGCTCTTCCTCCCCGCCCCCCAAATCTTCTACCTTTTCTCTCTCCTTCGGTGTCAGGAATGGAGGTAAAGGGGCTCGCGTTTTATTTCATCCAGTTCTCGAGCTTGTCTGCCGCCCTTGGTGATGCCACTTCCTGCGTCCGCCATCTGTCGTATCTCCTGAAAGTTTTTCGGACCACATGCCTGCCAGCATCTGGACCCTCAAAGTTTGGGGAAGCAACAGCCACACTGTTATCTCAAAAAAGCCCAGGCAATCTTGTTCTTTTCCTTTTCACTTTTCTTTCCTTTTCCTTTATATATATATATACACTCTCAGAAAACCAACACTAGCCTCTAATAATTCAGAGCTGGTGACAGATTTTGAATAGGAGCCATATTACCGAACTTGTTGCCTGCAAAGTGATCGTCTTGAACTTTTCAATGTGGTGTCAATGCATTTGTGTGGCTGTGTCCTTATGATAGACTCTTGTCCGTAAAGAGGGTTGAGTTCTCGTACGATTAGGGTTGTCAGCCGCCCTGTTAGGGTTGGTTAACCCCAAGCCTACGTAAGGGTTACGACAGGGGTCTCATCTCCACTTCGAGTAATTAGCTGGTTACACTCGACTGTCGCTAATCAATGTTAGGGCTTAACCCATATCTATCGTCTCGGGAGTGTAAACCCCACAAACATGTGAAAATATCATATAGCGCCATTTTCCGCGCAGACTTCACAAATGAGAGATCACAAGAATCAAGAGCGCATGCAAAGAAAAAGCACACCGTGTATATGGTTTATATATGTGATGCAAATACGGGGTCCAACTCCAATGATAAAACGGTCTCGAATACGAAAAAGGAAGAAAAACAAAACGGACCAGTGAAGCCATGAACAGGGACAGAACGGGACGTAAACAGAATCAACAACAGCCACGGACCAAGGATAGACTTTTATAGTTAGGGAGCTTTTATAGTCTCCATAAGTCTCCTCGTCGTCACATTGACAACTGCGTCCGGTTTACACGAACGGGCTCTTCTCAACGGTATACAGATCGATGTACTTGTCGATGGGGAAGGACTCCAGCTTCGCGCTATCCAGGCCAATGTCAATCAGCTCCTTGACCTTGGTGGCATCGAAGTGAGGCTCAAGGTGGCGCTTGTACTTGGCCAGAATCTCCGGCTTAGCCTCTTCACGGCGCAGGCGGTGGCCCAGAGGGGCCTCGACAACAACCTCCTCCATCACGGTGCCGTCGTTCAGCTCGACAGTGAGAGCGTTGGCAATGGTACGCAGAGCCGGGTCATGATAGTCGACGGTGAACTGGGGGTCCTCAACACATGCAATCTTCTGGCGCAGAGACTCAACCAGAGGCGACGTGGCGGCCTCGCCGCCGTCAACGTAGTCGGTAGCCTCCAGGCGGCCAAACACCAGCATGACGGCGCACATGTACTGGATGCAGTGGTCACGGTCGGCGAAGTTATCCATGGGCTTGAACTGCTTATCGATGATACGGATGCACGCCTCGTGGGTACGGCAGGTAATAGCCTTAATATCAGCGGCGCTCTTACCCTGGGCCTTCAGGGTGTTGAAAATCTTCTGCGACGCCTCAATGGCAGTCTGCGAGTGGAACTCAGCTAGAGAGAAGGGTAACGTTAGTTTCCATAGCTAAGCAAACAATAAAAAAAACGAGAAAGAAGATGGAATGGAGACGAAGAGCATCTTACCAGGGTAGGACACCTTGAACAGGACGTTCTCCATGACGTAGCTGCCGTAGGGACGCTGGAACTCAAATTTCTTTCCCTTCCAGAGGACATCATAGAAGCCCCACACGGGGGCCGAGAGGACGGTGGGAACACCCGACTCGCCCTTGAGAACCTTGAGGGCCAGGTTGACGGCACGCTGGCAAGCATCACCAGCAGCCCACGACTTGCGCGACATGGTGTTGGGGGAGTGGCGGTAGGTACGCAGACTCTGACCATCGACCCAGGCCTGGGTAACGGCATCGGCAGTCTGCTGCTCTGAGAGGCCGAGCATCTTCGAGACGACAGCAGCCGAGGCGACCTTGACGAGCACAACGTGGTCGAGACCAGCCTTGTTGTACGAGTTGAGCAGAGCAAGGCAGCCCTGGATTTCGTGAGCCTTGATCATGGCCTCCAGAACGTCCTTGACGGTGAACAGCTTGCCTCCGGCAATGTTGCCGCCAGCGCGGTTGGTGCGGGTGATCCAATCGGCAACGGCGAGGATGGCGCCGAGGTTGTCAGAGGGATGGCCCCACTCAGCAGCCAACCAGCAGTCATTGTAGTCGAGCCAGCGGATCATGGCTCCAATGTTGAAGGCGCCATTGACGGGGTCAAGCTGGAACGGAGTACCGGGGACCTTGGTGCCATTGGGAACCACGGTGCCCTCGACAACGGGGCCCAGCAGCTTGGAGCACTCCTTGAAGCGCAGACCCTCAAGACCACAGCCAAGGGTGTCGAGGAGAATGTAACGAGCGGTGTCGAACTAGGGGCGGGAGGGAAAAGATGTCAAGGTTAGTTGCTAGAGCTGAAGACGAGGATTCGGGAAACTATAAATGCAAGACTCAATGCACCAGCGCAAAGTGTGCAGACTAAAACAACAGGGTATGAAGACAAGGGAAGACGGAACATACGGCAAGCTCCGAGTCAATGGGCATATTGTGCACATAGTCGGCGATGTCCCGGATCTCGGGATCGTACTTCTCCAGTGACGGAGGGGTAGCCATGACGGGAGCGGAGGACAGCTTGGAAGAAGTTGAGAACTTGGCAGCGGTCTTGGGAAGGGCGGAGGCGCCGGCGCGGACAGCGTTGAAAGCGGCGATGGGGGACGACGGGGAACAAACTCCAGCAAGAGCTCGGGAGCCGAAGGAAAGCGAGCGAGGCGACGATCGGAGGGCTCGACTGACGACCGACATGATTCTTAGTGATACAGAGATACGAGATATGTGTTTAAAGAGGGTTTTGCGTTTAAAGAGGGTTTGCAGATAATGGGGCGGAGAGGGGGAAGGAAGAGGAAAACAAAAATGGCCAAGGAAAAAGGGAAGGAGGAAAGAAAACGACAAGGCACAAAAGTGTGTGGCAATGAGGAGGATGCGACAAACCAGCAAACACCGCAGAATTTGTAGAGAGAGAGCAAGGATCACCAAAACCAAGGGATTGAAGAAGGACAGAGTAGGCGAGAAAGAAAGAAAAGAAGTGAATGTCCCTGGTTCTTTTTTCAAGAGCTTGTCGGATATCGAAGGTTTTTAGAGCGGGTATATGGAACTGCAAGAAATAAATCTGGAGTGTGGCACGAAGGTTAGCCGAGCATGTACAAGGTAGTGTGGAGGATTTTGGTGGGCGGGACAAGCCTGGGGAAAGCAAAAAAAAAAAAAAAAGGAAGAGCTAGAGGTAATTAGAGAATGAAGGCCGGGGATTCTGGGGAATGCTCGCCCGAGGTTCCGGAGCGCCGAGGTGTGTCACGGTCTGGTGTAGAATACCCCCACTAGATAGGTGCATATACAAATACGCAGGATCACATACGGACGGTATCCGTGACAGACCTCGTCAGAGCATGATCGGGGAGACAGGGGAGCATGGGCGAGGCCAATTGATGTAGAATAGCCGAGGAGAAATACACACACGTACGTACAGCTGATCCAGAGGCTAGGGGGAACTTGCTCGCGGGGACGACAACCGAACGAGGGTAGAAAAGAACGAGGGAGACAGGTAAGATAAGAGTGCAAACAGGGAGACTTGTGGTATTTTTAACACGCAAAGAGAGTCTCTTCTTAGCCTTGTCGTCTATTCTGATTATTTACAAAGGGAGAGAAGTCCAAATGAAGGCGTTTGCCGGGGGTGGGGAGAGAAATAATGTTATACCTAAGTAAGAGGAGGGATGTGAGAAGTTGACAGAAATGCGGAGCAGATTTCAAGGTTATACTCGGTGGAGAGGGAGTGAAAGCTACGGAGCTCAAAATCTGGTTTGGTGCAAGGCATGCATGCTTCGGTTGTTCGCGGACAAAAGGGGAGCCGCATAATAAAGCCGCTCACCACCGGGCAGAAACCCATTTAGGGTTAGAAGTTAGGGTAGTGGTTATTCGCATATCATCAGGGTTATGGCTGCTCATTCACCCTGATAGCCCTAGAGTGTTCTCCCAAGATAGTGGTAGTTGATAGACCACCTTGTTGATCTCATGTGTAACCATATCAGAATTCGATTTCACAGTTGTGTGCGCCTATATACTGAAAAATGAAGCTGAGATGTTAATTTTGCCTACTGGTGAATAGGCTCAATTGCATTCCGTAGGAGTGATTGCTTAGTAGGTATGAAGTTCCGTTCTGGTAACATTTTTTCGAGAAAGGAAGGCGTTAAACCCCCTCTGATCCGACCCTAGGCATGTCGAAATGGTAGATACCTTGGATTTGATGTGGATCTAGAAGGAAGCGGGGAGTTTCTGTTGGAATATACATATGCTCTGCATTATAGGACCTGGGGACAGATCAAATTAACCTGGACAGTACTCCTAGCGATGACTCAAGAGAAGGGAGAGAGATATAAGGGGAGATAGGATGAGGTAAAGGGGGTTGGTATGCCGAGAGCGTAATATCCAAACTCTCTAAGTGCCTAGATCCCCATGTCACCCTCATATCCTCCTCCAAGCCATCTCTACATCACCACATTCTGAAACAGGCCTTGATGATATAGACCTCAGGGGTGAGATCGATATCTCGGAACACAAGTGTCATGGGGGAGAAGGATATCATTGCTTGAAAATACTCCAAATGTTCCGAAAAGGTAAGAGGCGAATGGCCATCAACCTCTGAGCCGAGTGTGGCTCAGTTTCTCTAGACATCCGCTTGAAGCATAGACGTATACTGAGAAAGCTGGGCTGACTGTGGTCAAACATCAGGGGAGCTCAGCGTCATGCTGTATGATCTCTGGTCCTGATGAGCTTGCAACCACCCATGATGTATGCAAAGTCACATATAGAGCCAGTCAGACGGGACGAAGAAGTAAAAAAGCTCAGAAATGAGGAAACTGCGACTTCCACCAAAGAAGAAACTTATCAGGGAGCCCTTCACAAAGCCATTACTCCGCCTCGCTGACATCACTCTCTGAGTCGGCGTCCTGGCCGCTCGTAGCCTGCCGAAGTTCATTCTCCAGCTCAGCCGCAAGGTCATCCTCCAGATCTGCCTCCATATCCAGCCCCATGTCCGCTTCCCCATCCGCGTCCGCCGTTTGTCTCGCAGCAGAGCCTCCAACCGGAACATCTTCCATCTCCTCATCGTCGTCGTCATCATCATCGTCATCGGCCACCACCCCTCCACCGCGGTTAACGGGGACCGGGCTCGGAAGGGTAAGGTCGGCAATGCCGGCATCCTCGTCGTCCGCGTCCGCGTCTGCGTCTGCATCGTCGTCCGCATCGCCATCGGCATCGCTCGCGTCACTGCCGTCGGCGTCGCTTTCGCCATCGCGGTCGCGCATCATATCGGAGAATCGCCGCATGGGGAATCCGCCTGAGATGGGGAACTCGGGCGAGAAGTCCTTGCGGCGGCCGCCGCTCGCCCCACGTGCCCCTGGTTCCTGGTCGGGATACTCCACCAACAGACCGCCGTCATCATTATCATCGCTGTCTTCATCGCTATCGGGAGTCTGCTGTCGCTTCTTTTTCTTCTTTGCATCCGCCGCCGCCGTCGCAGCTTTACCTGCACTCGCTGCCACTTTGGGCGAGGAGCCCTCTGTCACCAGCGGATTGCTCGGCAACACAAGCTCGGCGGCCTTTGCGTCCTTCTTCTTTTCCGGCTGCTTCCGCTTGGAATCCTTCGGCTTGGCGGCGGTCGCCTTCGTGGTGGCTGCCTTCTTCGTGGCTCCACCAGCAGCCTTCCCCGCCGCGCCTTTGCCCGTGGCCTTAGCGCCCGTGGCCTTGGCAGGCTGTGTAGCTGCCGACGACGACGCAGACGCCGAAGACATCAAGTGTGGGAACTGCTCTTCGAGTACGGCCGCGCTGGACTCATCCGGGGTGCGCGTCAGATTCATGTGGAAGACAGAGTCGACGCGGTCGAGCACGAACACCTTGCGGCGCGGATCGAAGTAGAGGACAAACTGGTTTTCGTCGCTGAGTCGCGCACCGGAGTAGGCGTAGCTTCCGCCATCGTCGGTAAATGTCAAGTCGAAGGGGGATTTGGGATCTTGAGAGGGTTTGAGTCGAGACTGACTGGGGGCAGCGTCCGAGGAAAGGGCAGGTCGGTGGTTGTCTGGCGTGATTCAAAGATGAAGACGGTAAGCAACATGAATTTACCGTATAAAGACTGACCTCGGGCCGTGAGCCCTGTGTCTCTAGTAAGAGAAATGGAAAGAACACTTACATTTGACGCCTGTAAAGATCTCCTTGGCTGTGGTGCCCATCAGCGCATCGCTGAGAATAAGAGGATAATCGGCCATCTTGGTCGGATCGATGAGATCCGGCGAAGCCGCCATCTCGTAAGTCTGTTCGATCGATGCCCTGGCTAACTTTCGAAAGGATGAATCCGGCCGAGATCTACCACATGAAAGTCTCCGTTCACAGAGTGTCCAGCAGTGTGTAGTGTATCCCAGTGCTACTGGCGATGGTTAAAGAGGGCTTGAAGATGGCGTGGTCATAAAAAATGCAGTTTTAAGCGGGATAAAGTATTCAGATGTTAGGCTATATTTATCTCAGTAGAGAATTGCAAAACTTTTTCGTATATCATATAGTGGTGAAGGTCTATTCAAAAATAACAGATAAGATGCATGAGGCTTTCAAAGGACGAGAAGTGAGCGAAGTGGTGACATATGAAGTTCAGCTTGGGTGGCAAAAAGCGGGCTAGGAGCAGGGTGAGTCAAAGTTCCAGCCCACTGTAGGTATAGGCTGAAGTACGAACTATAAAGCAACCAGCCACACTAGAAATCAGCCACTATAGTTACCCCAATACAGAAATCTCTCTATATATAAAACAATCATTTTAACAGGATCCTTTCATTTATTAAATCACTACTCATAGTCGTTGCCCTGTCCATCTGGAGTTCATAGGGCTAGCTGCTTGAGCCCATTTTTCATTTCCTATTCACTCCGGTGTTTTCAGCCTCGTAACTTGTGCAGGTTCCTACCTCTATGCACTGTAATTAGACGCGCTGAGCAAGTACCGCTGGCTCCTGCCCAGGGAGCACTTCCCACCCCAACCCTCTCTAACCGCTCCGTAGCCGCCGATGACGCCGTTCACGACAAAGTGGAAAGAATAATCCCATTCCAGGTCATATGTTTCAGTCTTTTTGATAGATGAAGCTAAACTACACATATTTTTGTATGATACACGGCAGCTTCTCTCTTACATGTTCTGCCCGCAGATCAGGGTCAAAGACCCGCTGGATATATAGCGGCTACAGCCCGGGTTCGATCTGCATAAAAATAACAGAGTACGATCCAAACCTCTTTAGTATTGGCAATGTTTAACCACTGTACGGCTTAGGAACAACCATCAACTCGGGGCGCACAAGAGTGTCGAACTCTTCCGAAGTCAGAGCGTTCAGCTCCAACGCGCTCTCCTTGAGCGTCAGGCCCTTCTTGTGGGCATTCTTAGCGACCTTGCTGGCCATATCATAGCCAATCTTGGGGTTAAGGCAGGTGACAAGCATGAGACTAGAGATAAAACAGAAAGGAAAGAAAAAGAGAAAAAGACGATTGGTTAGAATATATCGAAACCAAGAAAAAACTTGCCGCAAGGCGCTGCGTTAGCAGGAAGGGGGGAAATAACTTACGACTCCTTCATGATGTTAGCAATCTTCTCCTCGTTGGCCTGCAGACCCACAACCAAGTGAGCCTCGAACGAGGCCATGGCATCAGTCAACAGACGCGCGCTGTGCAACACGTTGCGGATAATCAGAGGCTTGTATACGTTCAGCTCGAACTGACCGTTCATGCCTCCAATGGTGGCAGCCACGTGATTGCCCATGACCTGGGCGCACACCATGGTCATAGCCTCGCACTGAGTAGGGTTGACCTTGCCCGGCATGATGCTGCTACCGGGCTCGTTCTCCGGCAGGTTAAGCTCGCCCAGGCCGCAGCGGGGACCACTTCCCAGATAGCGGATATCCTGAGCAATCTTGGTCAGCGAGGTGGCGAGGGTGTTGAGGGAGCCCGACGCTTGGACGAGGGCATCATGGGCCGCAAGGGCCTCGAACTTGTTAGGCGCAGTCTTGAATGCGGTGCCGGTCATGTTGCTGACCTCCTCGGCGATGGCCTCGGCAAAACCCACAAAGGTGTTGATACCGGTACCAACGGCGGTTCCTCCCTGCGCCAACAGCCGCAGATCTGGAAGAGAAGATTCGATACGCTTGATGCCAAAGTCCAGCTGGGCGACGTATCCCGAGAACTCCTGCGCGAGGGTCAGCGGGGTGGCGTCCTGCAGATGGGTACGGCCGATCTTGATAATGCCCTTGGCTTCGAACTCGTCAACCTTCTTCTGCAGAGCGTTGCGCAGGCTGCGGATGGAAGGAAGCAATTCGTTCTCGAACTCGAGCACGGCAGCAATGTGCATGACGGTGGGGAAGGTATCGTTGGACGAGGCGCTACGGTTGACGTGATCGTTGGGATGAACGGGCTTCTTGCTACCCATCTCGCCGCCGAGGATTTCAATGGCACGGTTCGAGATGACTTCGTTGGCATTCATGTTGGACTGGGTGCCGGAGCCAGTCTGCCAGACGACAAGCGGGAAGTGGTCAGTCAGCTTGCCCTCAGCAACCTCGGCGGCCGCTTGCTGGATGGCCTTTCCAATGGTAGGATCTACAAGATAAAGTTGAAAGACATGTTAGACAGATCACGAACAAAGTTTTAGCTTGATAGTTGGTTATCCCGGTCCAGGTTCAGTTGAGACTGTTACGGACAACCAAGCTTTTGGTGTCTTGCCATGAAAAACTCGGCGAGGAAGAAAAAGAACTGAAAAATAGGCCAGACGTATGTCGAGGCATATATACGGGCCAGTCACACAACTATGTGCACATATCGAGTCGTTCGTTGGTGGTGGTATCCAATGACGACAATGGGAGAGGGAAAAAAACGCTGAAACGGGGTATATGCGCAATTAAACACCCAAAATCCACACCGCACAACACAACAAGGAAGGCACATACCGAGTCCAAAGCGCATGTTCACGGTAGCAGCAGCACCCTTGAGGATACCGAAAGCCTTGACAATCGGCGGCGGCATCCGGTCCTGGGGCTGGTTGATCTTGAAGTTACCGAGCGACCGCTGGGTCTGGGCTCCCCAGTACTTGTCGGAGGGCACCTGGATCTCGCCAAAGGCATCGGATTCGGCACGGGTAGACATTCTGGCAGTAGATGAGTGAAAAGCGCGATAAGTCGAGGGGAATGAGGACGACGACGAGGAGCAGAAAATCGATGAGGTTGAGCTGAGGGGTGATGAGGACGACGTTGTACGGAGGACGGAAGTCGTTAGTCCTGATCGCACGGCGGAGGTAGTGGGCCTAAGACAAGCCACGGAGGCAGCGGAAGCTCGCGCCGACACTGAGCGAAGCATAGTGGGCAACAAAAAAACAGGTAGGATTCTTCTGTATACGTCTTTTTTTTTTCAGGTCCCGTGGGAATGGTGTTGCTTGAGCTGTCACGTTTGGGCCACTCAATGCCGAGGTTGTGTAGGGAGATTTTGCTGGTCAACTTTCTGGCAGCTGACTGTATGCGGGAAGGAAAAAAAAAAATTGCGTTCGTTTTGCTGGTATAAAAAGAAGTACGGATCCTCTTCTTTGTTTCCTCTTTTTTTTCTTGCTGATGACGATGCACGTCTCCGATTACGGATTCGGTCGCGTGCCGTCGGCTGAAAACTTTCAGGCTTGCAAGAATAGGATCAGCAAAAGAAGCTCAATTGGCTCTTGAGACAGCAAAAGATCACAGAGATGAAGGTTTCTTGGGAAATGTAAGTGGGAAGGAATATGGGGAAAACTGACCTAAGAGAGACGAGAAAAGGGTTGGGACTTCTTATGTATGGGTCTCAAACAAAAGGGGAAAAGGCGCAAAAGAAAGGACTATGGGAAGCTGTGAAGCTCAACGACGGCTAAGGTGGACCAAAAATTTACATTGCTGGGGTTCTTTCGGTGCAACGGCTTTCTCTGTTACTGGGCAATGCCTTACAGCTGCATTTCCACCAACTTGGGGGGCTTCGTGTCCCCGGTTCCCGAAAAGACCCGCGTGCCAAAGCACCTAATCTTTTTTCTCTTGCCTTCCTTCCTTCGGTTTCCATTTCCCGGACAAACTAGCCGTCCATTTTTTTCTACGGAGCTTCGCTTGGCCGATCGAGCTCGGATTATCCGTCTCTAGGGTCGGCTGTCAGTTTGAGATTCCTATTGCCCCATAACTACAGCTTCAACATGTTGTCAATTTCACTATTAGTAGTCTTCTAGTAGGGCTGTATGGCATTGGCAGTTGGGAAATATTAGCTCTGTTTATTCTAGGGTTAGAGTTTGTTATCTGTAACTTACCCACGGCTAGTTGTAATAACACCTTATGCCTCGAGTGAAGTTCCGCATAATGATAGAGATACTGTAGGGGAGATATGATATCAACAGTTTTGTATGGAATAAAAGTACCGGATCACGCCTGTTTCTCCACATTTGATTCATGAACTGAAAGTACATCAAGCATTGCTCTGAAGTGAGCTCTTGGAGCAAGCATCGAATCCGGCTAAACCAGGGCTAATAGGTAAACCAAGCTTCCGGAAATATCATCAGATCTGGCAAACCTTAGATGGTGGTCGACGACATCCTTAACGGCATTGAGCCCGAAACTATTCACCTTTTTGTCTCCATTTCACGATTGATACGCGACCCGGCTGTGTCTCATCCACCCAGACACCATGAAGCCAGTCACACGAATATTCTGCCGGTTAGGTCCGGGACATCACGCGCAATTGGCGCCCGTCCGCCGCGCGACCCGGTCCCCGTTTACCGCGCCTCGACGACCATTCGGCACCAGCCGGCCACGCAGCAGCAAACCGCAACCGGCCGACGACCCCAACTGGATTTCGCTGGTCGACAACCCGGTGACGCTGGTGCGAGCTGGCAACAAGCACGGCATCGGGCTCTACTTCCTTGGTTAGTCTCACTCATATTCCGAATGCTCGCATCCTCCCTCCTTCTCCCTCGGGCCGCTAATATCAAATCCCCCACCATACAGCTCTTATCCCGATTACCGCCTTCGCTCTCGGCACATGGCAAGTGCAGCGACTGGGGTGGAAAACCGACCTGATCGCGAAACTCGAAGACCGCCTTGTCCGCGACCCGCTGCCGCTGCCGGACCACATCGACCCGGCCGCCGTGCCCAACTTCGACTACCGCCGCGTGTATGCAGTCGGCCAGTTCCGCCACGACCAGGAGATGTTGGTGGGACCGCGCATGCGGGATGGACAACAGGGATACTTTGTCATCACCCCTTTCGAGCGGCCCGGTGGCCCCGAAACGACTATACTGGTGAACCGCGGCTGGATTGCCAAGCGGTTGCGGTCTCAGCGCGATCGGCCGGATGGCCTGCCCCGGGGTGAGGTCGTCATCCAGGGCTTGCTGCGCGAACCGTGGAAAAAGAACTACTTCACGCCAGATAACCGCCCGGAGAAGGGCGAGTTCTACTTCCCCGATGTGGTCGAAATGGCCAATTTAGTGGGCAGCCAGCCTATTTGGGTGGAAGAGACCCAGGGTACGTTACGCCTGTGAAGTTGCTGGACGGGAAACTATAATATTGCACATTGTGGTGTATTCACTAACAACGAATTCGTTTCACAGAGGCCGACTACCTCAAATTCAAAACATACGAAACCCGTGGAATCCCTATCTCTCGGGAGGCTGAAGTCGCGCTAAGAAACAACCACGCCCAATACATCTTCACCTGGTATGCCCATATCCTCCCCCCACGCCGACCCAATGATTGAAGAACAACGAAGAGACAAAAACCCAGTCCCTTATCGTTGATCCGCTCGTATGCCTAACGTATAAAAAAAAAATTGAAAAAAGGCCACTAACCGCTCTCATAGGTATTCCCTTGCCGCTGCCACATCGATCATGCTGTACATGGTTGCGCGGAAACCGTCTACATCAGAAGCAGCACGGCGCGTCCGGATGAACAAGCAGTGGTGATGAAGCAGATTTAAAAAAAAAAGAATCAGGAAAAGAAATGTAGCCGAACGCCTAATAAGCATACTGCCATGACTGGGAAGCAAAAGAAGCACACATGCTTTTTTTTATTTCCCTTCCCCACTTCCACTTGATGACCAAGATCCCGTCATCACTCACTCCTCTTCATCTGCTGCCGGCTGGCTGTGTCTCTTGCGTGCCTTCTTCGCAACGACTGGCACCGGCATCCGGATCTCTTGTAACATTTCTCGTGGGAGATGAACCTGTGCCAACGAAAATGCCGTTGACCCGGGTCCAACGAGACGCTGCCTGTATTATTTCCTTTGTGTTAGCTCTGACGACCACTTTTCTCGTCACATGTATATTCCTTTTTTTTTGTGGTTTCAGTGACAGTAAGCCACAATATCCCCCGCCTTTCTCTCCTGGAGTAGACATGATACCACTTCTCTCTAGTCTACGTACCTTCGCAATAGCGTGATAACGTCAGACTCATCGATAGTCTTCCGACCGGCATGGTGCGCGTATGCGCCTAGGTCGTCTCCCAACTGCTCGAAAAACCAGTCGGACGCCTGCGCCAACGCGGCCAATGTATCGGGAGCCAATCGCGCCTTTGATGAACCACCGTTAGTTTGCGCAAATGTCTGCGCAACACGCTTGACCACGGCAGTCGGCAGAGACGGGTACTTGATACCGTGGCGGGACAGTTTGATGCCGCGTCGCCGAGCCAGGGCTGCTGTAGCTGCTTGCTTCCGGGCACGTGCGGTAACGGCGTCAATAGGCTGTGGCTGAGGCGCACCAGACTGCTCTAACCCGCCGAAACCGGTGAAATCTTCCTGCTGGGTGAGGCCAAGAATGGTATCGAGGTCGGCGGGAGAACCAGGAATGTCGTCGATGTTGTCCGGCATCTCAATGGTCAGTTCTTGTTCGATGTGACTAGCCTCTTGTTGGGGACTTTGCTCGACCTCACGGTCGTTATCATCATCATCATCGTCGTCCGATCGTTGTTCGGGGAGTCCCATGTCGAAATCCTCGAATAACGGGCCATTGTCGGGCCGGTCGTCGGATGATAGGTCTTGATCTTGATCTTGTTGAACTTGGCTATTCACGTCCATCATGAATGTGCTCTCCGTGGCTTCGATGATGGTCTCCGTCCCGAGCCCGCTTCTATCGGGCGCTCCGGCTTCTTGCCGAGTATCATCGTCATCGACACTGTAGATGGCGAGAATGACCGGATATACATTAGTACTGAAGAAGACACACAGAACGGTGGGGGTGTGCTCGAGGGAACCATCTAGGCATTACTAACCGTTGGTAGGATTCATCCTGCTGTAGCATTTGCGCTTGAATGTCCTCCAGAGCCACATTGGGAAAGAAGGCTGAGTCAATGCCGACATCCTCGCTCCGTAGCTGTCCAAAATCCACGTCACTCATACGAAGGCTCCCGAAGCTTGCTCTTGACAATCTATCACGCGTCGGGTCGTTAACTGCCCGACGGGGGAGCTCGATTGATCGGGCCGTGTAGTTTTCTGAATCGCCGTCAAGTTGCGACAGCTGGGGAATCTCCAGATCGTCGTCGTCCTCATCGTCGTGGATCGGAAGGGATAACCGCGGTCGGTCAATTGGCAGGTCGTCGTCGTCGATATCTATTCCGGACGAGCGCGCGCGTGACCGCACCCGGATCTTGCGCTGGGGCGATGTTGGGGACAGACTGGAGCGTATTGACGAGCGGCTGCTGGACCCTGACGAGGACGAAGCTACCTGCTGCGATGATGGGGCGAGAACACGACTTAGCGTGCGAAGAACGTCGAACGACGTCTCGCGCCGGCCGCGGCCGCTCTGTCGGCGGCCCTTGCCCGGCGTCAGGGCAGCGGCTCGCCGTTGCTCCAGCGCACGGATAGCGGCGCGCGCATGTGGTGTGGGCGCTTCCACGGCCGCCGACATTGCACGCCTGTGGCCGCCGGAGGTGGCGCGGATCGAGTTGAGTAGGTCACGGGTGGTGGTTGCGTTGAGCGGCGTGTGCATCAAGAGGCGGTTAGATGTGGACGGCGGGGGATCCACGCTGAATGCTCGGCGAGAGGGGGTCACGATTGTGAACCGCGCCGGTTCGCGAGGAGGGGGCGAGCTGGGTGCCATCTCGAAGGTAGAGTTCGGTGCCGGAGTAGTTGTGGTAGATAACGACAAGCAGGTTCGCCCCGAGAGAATTTAGGGTGGAGGGAGCTTGTCGAGGTGAGCCCTCAACTTGGTACAGACCAGTTGATGTTGGGTGTTGGCACTTCTCGGTGAGAAATGGATGTGTATGGTCTAGTTCATGCCGAAAATTCTCTCCCGTGAGAAAAAGAATGCAATCGATAAACTTAAATCCTAGCGAACATAAAAGTTCACAACAACTAGCGTTACAGCAAAGCCTTGCTATGATGTGTTCTTCCTTGTCAATGCCACAAACGCGTCTTGGGATGAGGTCGGTCAGTCGTGTTTGGGGTGTAATTGTTTTGGGGGATGCTTACAGCTGGCGACAGCTGCTAGAGTGCAATCTTTGAAACAGCTGACGGCGTCTGCTGCCAGCTGAATATACGATATCCACACTTTCCCCAAAATGGCATCTTTCAATCCATGCACCACCCAACCTTTGGATCTTGCATGCTTCCCAGTCAAATGACAATAGAAGTGGCCATTGGCCTTTCCAAACATGCCATTTTGAATGTTTGAGTGGTATCTAAAGACGACAGGCCCTGTAAAGGGGATGAGGGTTAGTGAAAGCTAGCAGCCAGTTATTTTTGGTCCTTGGCCGTCTTGACTCTCTTTTAGATGCACCCAGACATGGATGGCACTCTAGGGAACGAGTGGATGAAAAATGATTCGATAGACTGATTGCATGCTGTAAATTCCCAGCCTATCATGAATCCTGGAGTAGCGCCGACAAGAGGGCTAGTAGGACATCCGATGATAACCAAGAGATGGAGACAATCTTGAACTATGATAGAGGGGATGCCGATGCCACTACTAGAGAGAGGACAACAGTCTTGGAAGTTCAATACTACTCTTATCTTAGGTAGGTCTGCCTCCAGACTGATCATGTTGGTGTGATCCACTCACTACCTAATCAGGAGAATTACTAGAATGAGACTACTTCAAGGGGACACAAGCCGCTTGCTGTTATCTTCCGTTAAGGAGCTCTAAATAGCTCATACGGGCAAGAGTAAACACATGAACCATGGGGCTACTACTCAAGCAAGCAGGACAAGGAGGTCAGTGAAAGGACAAAGACGAGATAGGCCGTGAAAGCCAGTGACACTTTACACACTATCACTGCGGGCACACGTTTTTAACATGGGATTCGATAAGGGGATTGATAAGTATCTTTAGGGTGAGATTTCAGCGCTCCTTCTCGATACACCCTCGCTTGCTCATATACTCCCTTACTCGTTCTGCTTTCTTAGACTTGCGTTTCGAATATATATTCTTTTCGTCATCCCTAATTGCTTAATCTCCTTCGGAAGGAAACAGCTATAGGTGTGCTTTTACGTTTTATCAAGTTTAAAGGACATATGATAACTTGAGTTCATTTTCTAAAAAAGTAGAGGATTCCGTAGGAATCGTAACCGAAAGGCACACTTCTATCGTACTCTTGCTAGAGATTTACTGGAGAAGTCGCGTTATCTGGAATCCCGGTGTCTATACACATGGGTTTGATTTTTGGCCGAGATAAAAATAATACATTAGGGCTAGGGTTTGGAATTAAACTCTGGCGCCGCCAATATTGCTGGATTCTGACACCCAGACATGTGTACTGTTCACACCAGCAAACACCGTAGCATTCGGGACATTTTCTTAGGTCTCCCAAATTAGTGGGACGTGAGGCGATATAGCCTCATATAGGTGTCGGTTTCCATTGGAAGGATGCGTACTCGTGTAGTGTGTTGACGCGAACAGTGGTAGCAGCTTGAATCTGGAAATAATTGTCATAGGAGATGACCAATCTGGCATGATTCCCTCCATCCAACTGACAGATTCATGGGGCATGAGGTGCAGTCTTCGGGCGGCTACTCTGATAAGACCAGGCTGAGATGATGTGGAACTGTCTTTGGCGGACTTTCACCGTGCATGACATTAACCGCATGCACTTTAACAGACCCAACTGGGCTATGGAATGGGCCAGCCGCGAATCTGCTTGTGGCTTCTAACATCAACCCAATTCTGTACGGATGAGCTACCCAGGTCAGATAGTTAACTAAGTTTCTTCTCTCAGCCAGCGAGACCGAAGCAGACGCCACTTTTGTCGACTACTTACAGGGATGTGTTCAGGCGCAAGGCCGAGAAGCCCACAGAAGATGCTCAACACACTTTATCAGGACATACATGCATCCCGTAGTACCTTAACGACATCCTTGGAAGGAAAAAAAAAAAAAGGGTTCTTTGCAGTTTGCACCAAGTAGCGAAAATTTCTAAATTCGAAACATGAGATAGGCCCATATCTGTCACAGTCCAGTACATGTTCCCAGGCCATCAGCACTGTTGCCCCTTTTTGCGACCTTTTATTCCTCTTCTCTTCTTAAGACCCTCCCTCCTTCCCTCTTAAGATCCAAGCTGCCGCGCATAGACAGGTGGGGATGTCCAAAGTTTAGGTGCTGGATATGAAAGAATATCTTAAAAACGTTGACAGTGGAATGCCGTAGATAAAACCCCCAGCGAAGACCTGTGGTTTTGCGCTCCTTCATGTCGTGTTTCAACCAACGCTAGAAACATCTCAGTTGACTTCCATATTTTGCCTTACAAGGAGCCCACGCTGACCCGGCTGTTTGAACCACCCACCTACAGCAAGCACATGTTAGTTCATCATTAAAGGCCTGCATAACATCGCCATATTCCTAGGGACACGCGAGCGAATGAAAGGAAAAAGAGACCACATCTCATCCCTCTGCCCATGGCTTCCCTGGGACGGCCCCTGAAGACCACATGAACAGAACCTGAAAAGGAATGCCTGCCACCGCCAGTATACGGCATATCTCTTGCAACAAGGCCCTTCTCACAAACGTGTCTTAGCCGCTGCTCCATGGTAGTAGGTTCAGTACACTACTGGGGAGGCCATCTTTCTTATCTTTCTCTCTCTCCTCCTGTCAGTCGGTTGGCCGATAGCCTCCCAGGCTATTCTTGTTGGCAGGATACACGTAGCCGTCGAACTTTAAACGTGTACCAAAAGGACGACACGCACTTCGTTCCAACATCCGTTCCGTCGTTTCGCCCGGCCAACTATAGATAAAAAGCCCGCCCATCACCATCTGTTGTATAGAGGAGAGTGCTGTCCAGTACAGTAAATATGCATGTAGCTACCTATATCAGGACGCGATATCGAAAATTATCAAAAAGACGCTGTCACAAACTCGCCGTCTTCTATTCTTCGTCGTTTTGAGTCTGTGGCCCCTGGCTCCCCGTCTGCCACGCTCGAACACCCCCTTCTTATGGATTCTGTTTCGATTCACACCCCCTTCTTTTTTTCTGGTCTGTTCGCTTCGCGCCCCCTTGCGTGTTTCCTCGGCTCGTTGATCAGTGTTTATCAAACTTGGCTTCGTATGCGATTTCTTTGTCCATTCCCTCTGTGAGGGTTGTTGGATATTTCTTACGCGGTTTTCCCGAAGAGGAAATACTCGACTCTGCTTGATCCTCTCGGACCCGTCATATTTGTCATGTCTTCACGCGGCGAATCAGATTGCTGGCTTGAAATCGATCTTGCTCTGAAATAGTCCGGTATATACAACATTTCGGTTCGGGGAGGGTAGGAGTGGCCACTGTGGTGGTTCTGCAAGATGATGTTCTCCAGTAGTCCGTAGCCCTGCTCCTGGATGACAACGAAATCGAGGATCACCCATCTGCTCTTTCCGTCTTGGTATAAATCTATTTGTCACGGATGAGATCGAGTTGCTAGAAGTGGAACAACGGGTGGTGCTCGAACATTCTTTGACAGCTCTTATGTAGAAAGATCTTGTAGTTGCTTGAAGGTCCGGAATACCGAATACGGTCAGGCCGTTAGAGAGTCTATGATACTGGACCGTAATGTATACCTACGATACTGTACATATTATCCTCCACCCCCTTCCTTTCTCCAGACATGATCCTCAGACGCCTCCCGATGGATCCCTGGCACAGAAGACCGTAAAATGCCGTCCTCGGAAGCAGCCCGGGTCCTCTTCTCTAAACACACCTACATCTAACGGTTGCTCATCAGATTTGTGTCTGGATTGGCCTGGCCTGGGCCTGGCACGGAGGGCACGGAGGGCAGGGAGGGCCAACATCTGTGACGACGGATGGCTTCACCTGTCACAGGCTTGGGAGTTTGCTCGTCAAAAGTATAGTACCGTAGAGTACTTTGTGTGTGTCATTGTAGTACAGTTGAAGGAAGGCGATTTCGGGAGCTGTCTGTGATATCTCGTTTTAAGCCAGCATGGTGGCAAGAGCATTGTCCTTGCGGCTCTTCCTACAATCGTGGTGTGGGATAGATGATACAACATGCACGGAGCAAAAAAACCGTTCAATGCTAGTAAGGGGGGCTGTATCCATCCAAAGCGAAGCGAAAAACAACCCGACTTCCTATGGGCAGCTTTCGTTAATGGCAGGGGGAGGTAGAAGCTGTGCTTCTGCACGGAGTCAGTCAGGCTGAGGTACCGTATAGGCGGTTTGGACTACACTGTAACATTGTTCCGGTGAAGCATCTGGTTCTGTCTCCACATATGCAGCCTCCACACCCCAAACCGACAAATTGTCACACCCCCCTTTTTTGCTTTCCCATAAAAAGCCCTCGCCAAAGCTGTTCTGTTACTGGCTTATATTGGTGCGACTGGCTGGCCAGTGGCCACTCTCAGCGTGTGCCCCTTTCGGCGTCAGGGTTGGCTGGATTAGCGTGAGCGGTGAGAGTTCACAACTGGTGCCGTAATGGAATTATCCAGTGTGTGATGTCCTGGCCTCTCTTATAAGTCTAAACCACATACGCAAGTAAAGGGTGTCTGACGAGCTGTAACTTGCCACCTACCACATGCCTACCGAACGGAATACTGAACCTTCGGGGGGAGGGATGATCGCCATTATTCCTTCAATGGCTACACTTATAGCCTGTTTCCCGCCCATGTTCCCGAACCTCTACCAGCACCTTGTTGCTGTAGCAGGATGGGTTATTTGAGTGGGTTTAGTGGCCCTTTATAACACAGCTTAACTCAAAATCTAGCCAGGCACAGGCCCTTTTTGGCTCCTTTTCTGCACTACCTGCGTCCAGCATTTTGTGTGTGAAACCCCTGAACGCAACCGTGAACTGTGTTATGCAGCCCTCGAAACACACACGCCCTTTTCCCTCCCGCTCTCCGACAGCTTTCTTGGGTTCTCAGTCCCCAGGCCCAAGATTGTCCATCCACCTTACACTTGAGACTGGCCTTTTTGCCCCGTGGTTGAAGGAGAGAGTGTGTGCGTCTCTTCTCTAGGTAATTACTTGTTTAGCCCATTCGAATCGAACAGTGGTATTTCGAACTCTCCTTCCCCCCCAGCCCACTTTGAGATCCTCGTCGGTCGGTACGTATCTTTTATCTTGCTCCGTGCATTTACCTTCCCACCACCACTGCTACTCTCCTTCTCCCAGTCTGTCCATGCGTTTCCCACCCAATCAACCAACCTCCACAAAATACTTGTTTCTGGTTGCTGTATAATTCCACTTACTATTCCTGTTTTCTTCCTCTTCTCCTTCAAAATCTGTTTCTTCTCTCTTTTCCCCTTCCCTCTCCATACATCCAATCCTAAATCCAAGCATTCCGACGACACACCCCATTCCTCCCCACGCGAGCAATTATTCTTATCACTTTCAAGCTGTTTCTCCTGTGATCCAACTACCGAAATCCAAAAGAGTCCCCCGTAACTCTCTCCAAACCACATCAATTCGAGTATTATTCCTTCCTCCACCGCGATCTCCCATCTGATCCCCGGCGTCTAAAATCCCAACAGAGTACTCCCACTCTCACGAACATTTCCCCTTGCTGCCTTCTCCTGGTGAAAAAATGGCCCAGCCTGGTGTTCAGTCTCTTAAGGTTCGCTCATTTGACGCCCTCGAAAACTTGGGAAGAAAGAAGCTGCATTTTCTTCAAGCTCGAAACCGACCTGTGGTGGTGGTTGCAGTGCTTTTCCTGGACCTCTGGCTTGAATAATCTCTAACTCAGGGTTTTTCTTCTCTATTTTACAGTGCGTCGTCACTGGTGACGGTGCCGTCGGCAAGGTACGTTAAACCAGAAAATTTCCCTCGCATCCTGACCGCCCCGATCCGATGCTGTTTCGATCGATTCCAAGGTCGTTTTTTTCTTGTCCAACTAACCGCTTTCTCTTCTTGTTTCCAGACCTGCCTTCTCATCTCATACACGACGAATGCTTTCCCCGGCGAATACATCCCTACAGTGTGCGTTGGCCTCTTTTCCCTCGATCTGTTGTCAGCCGTCCTTGGCATATGACTTGACCACACGAAGAATTCCGTAATATTGACTCTCTTGTCTTGCTTTCTCCCTCCTTTAGGTTTGATAACTACTCGGCCAGTGTTATGGTAGATGGCAAGCCCATCAGCCTGGGTCTGTGGGATACTGCTGGCCAGGAGGATTACGATCGTCTGCGGCCTCTTTCTTACCCCCAGACCGATGTTTTCCTTATCTGCTTCTCTATCGTCAGCCCTCCCTCCTTCGACAACGTGAAGGCCAAGGTACGACGTTCTTTCTCCCAGCAGCTACATTCCAACCGCCCCTTCTGTGCACCAATTGAGCGAACCGGGCATGCCATGTCGTATGATAACGCAAGCTGGGCCGCTCAAAAGCACAAAGCCCTTCCCCCCCCTCTCTTTTTGCCATTTATAACAGCTGAATATCCTAACACTTTGGTTAATTCCTTGCCCTGAATCTAGTGGTACCCCGAGATTGACCACCACGCTCCCAACATCCCGATCATTCTGGTCGGCACCAAGCTGGATCTGCGTGAAGATCCCGCTACCATGGAGTCTCTCCGCCAAAAGCGTATGGAGCCTGTGTCGTATGATCAAGCTCTGTTGTGCGCAAAGGAAATCCGTGCTCACAAGTACCTGGAGTGCTCTGCCCTGACTCAGCGGAATCTGAAGAGCGTGTTTGACGAGGCTATCCGGTAATTATTGACCCTACCCGGTTTCCGAGATCCCTGGCCATTAATAGTTGCTAACTGCATCGTTCTTCCTTTTCGATAGTGCTGTGCTGAACCCCCGGCCACAGCCCATCAAGCAAAAGAAGCGCTGCACCATTTTGTAAACGGACCCTGGATCCTGTTTGCGCCGCGAACCTCTCTTTGCATAACCAACATGCTCCCGAGATCTCAAGATTCAAATCATCTGAGTTTTTCTTGGTCTCCCGAGGACTCATGATGGATGTACCGAGCCTCCTGATCGATACTTGATACCTGAAGCTCCATGCCGCTTCCACCACCTCCCAACACCACCATCCCCACCACCCCCATCTGCAACACTTCTCTCTTTTGGCAATATTTCTTTTTTGGCCTGGTTTTCTTTCCTCCAACTTATATCCCCTGGATGTCTCTCTTCGACTCCTTTTCTTATACTCTCGACATTTCTAGCCATTTTTCTACTATAGCTAGCTACCTGCATCGTGTTCTTGTTTCTAGCTGTTCTCTCCCCCTCACATCCCCGCATGTCTCTATACGAATCTGATTTTTCTTGTGAAGTGATGTTTTTTGGTTGGTCGTTTTGTTTGAATCTGTTCTGCTTTTTAAGACTTTTTTCTCTCTCCTTATCTCTCTCCTCTTGTGTTTCCTTCCTCTTGTGAACTTGTTGTCTCGATTACATGGATGCCGGTATTGTTTTTGGTAATGTTCGGAAATTACGAATGCTTTTTGTACGCTTTCTTCCATCACCTTGTTTGGTGAATGAAACCTTGCGAGCGGGGTTGGGCCGTGACAAGCTGGAGGAGGGAAAGGAAACGAGGCGGGATGTGGAATATATCACCAATTTTGAATTGTCTGCTGGCCCCGTTTGTGTTCCGACTTACTCCTCCTACAACCACATACACCAAGTTCAGAGACGGGGGTCTAGCTTCTCATATAGTATATGTTAAATTTAACACAAAATTTTGATATATCTGCCTCGTAAATGCCATGTGCCTTCCCATCACACCTTGTCCATGCAGCCGTCCGTGGGGTTATCCAAGCCACGCCCAAAAACAGAAAGCGCCTTGCAGCTTGTAGTTGCTTTTCACTAGCTTCACCACCTTCTTGATATCCACGCTTCTCTGTTTACGCCAGGCCACAAGACCGGAACCCCTCGTGCAACGTCCCCCCTCCGCGGGCTGAGTGACGGGTTTAACGCTTACACACTTTATTCTAATGGGACTACAGCTTAGTCTTAGTGTTGGGGGTTGGGAACACACGCATACGGTCGTTTGAGTTACACAACGCTGCTCGGGTTCCCGTCGGGGAGAGATAGAGGTAGAACACCGGCGTGGTTGAAGGTGAGTGCGGTGGATGATCCTTTAATGTCCTCTTTTTTGGAGTCTGTGTCACTATGCGGTGCATGCTTGTCTTTGACTGAACGTGCTCCGTCATAGTGGTGCCTCGTTGCGTTGTGAATGCTAGAAATATGAAATCTAGATCGAACCTTTAGGGGAAAATTATACAAGCGCATGCGATATGTACAGAAAGATGTGGGCTTGCCATGTGGTTGTAACACTGAACGGAGAAGCAGACAGAAATTAACGAAAAAGAAAATTACATATCAAACTCCAAACCAAATACCCCGGCGAGAGAACCAGTGCTCCTGCGGGAAGCTTTATCACCGACCCCGGCCACGGCCACGACCACGTCCGCGTCCCCGCGATTGCCCCCGTCCCCGTCCGTTTCCGCGACCAAAGCTGCGGCCCCGGCCCCGTCCACGTCCATGCCCGTGTCCGCGTTCCCGCTCAGGCTCCTCTTCAGTCTCCTGCGATTCATTCCCGACCTGGTGTCGCCGACTGGGATGCACGCCGCCCATAGCCTGGTCGGCAGCAGCCTCAGGCTTCTCACCAGCGGCCGCGCGCTTCGCTAGCTTCTCGGCGGCCTCGCGCGCATGGCGGCGGGCGCGCTCCTCGTTTAGCTTCTTGTTCTTCTCGACAATCTTGGACTTGCGCGTTGCGGTGCGCCCGCCGCCGCCGGCGGTCAGCTCGATGTTGATCTTGCGGGCAGCCGAGAGGCCGTCGTCGAACATGGAGTGGTGGAATTTCTCCAGGCAGGTGCGCATCTGCCGCCACGAGGGGAACTCGACGAAGGCGATTCCACGGCATTTTCCCAGGTCGTTTGCGTCGGTTAGGCACCGCACCGAGGAGGGCGTCAGCGAGGCAAAGTGCGCTTGGATTGTTGCTGTGGTTGCAGTGTAGGGGAGGTTTCCTGTAGTCCGTAGGGTGTCCGTTAGTAAAGGAAGTTGTGGAGGGTTTCAGACACACAGATTGTTTGCCAGCGTCGTGTAAGAGCACTTACCAACAAACACGACAAATCTTGTCGCCTTCTCGTCAGTCTGCTCGTCCTCTGCTCCATCGTCGTCCTGGCCCTCCTCTTCGGCGGTCGACGTAGTCGGCTTCCCAGTGCTCTCAGGGTCGTCGGCGACGTCCTCTCCCTCACCATCGTTGCCCGCTTCAGCAGCAGCAACCTTGACGGCAGCTTCGGCTTCCGCCTTCTTCGCCAGCTTTTTCAGCTGCTTCTTCGACAATTGTGGCGCCTCAGCCGCAACTTGTTCTGAAGCATCCTTCTTGGAGCTCTTCTTCTTCTTCTTCTGCTTCGGCTCGGCGGCTTCAATATTGGTGTCGGCAGCTTCGGTGGGGTCCTCGAAGTGGTCCTCGACTTCTTCGCGACGGCGTTTGGCCATTGTGTGTGGGGAGATGGGGGAGTGAGTGTGTAGAGGTGTGGGTGTGAACAGAAAACTGTTATCTAAATAGGCTGACTTCGAATCAAACGAGGATGTAAATATCAGGAGCCTGCTCAATGAGACCTGTCAAACTCGACTTCGTCTGTCGAGAATTTTCCTGGGAAACTTTTTTTTCTAATCGATAAGGCCTACCACGTACACCGCCTACTGATACTTATTTCTGCCAGCAGAAAAGCGGCGCTAAAGAATTCCCGTTCACCGCCCGGTAATACCCTAAGGGGGAGGCCCAACCCCAAGATGGATGATTTTCCGTCAGACCACTGATTACGGTGTTCTGACCAACGGCAATGATTCATTTGTCTGAATCATTCTACATTCTACTCGTACTCGTACGAAGGCAAGTGGGCGATTGCGAATATGGAGTGCCGGTGATGATTGGTGCAGTGATTTGGAGACTCCGTATTACGCGTGCCACCTCCCTGTGCGTGTCTAGTGCATACATAACCCTATGTATGTTCTGCACATACACAAATGAATCTGACTTCCTGGCTCGGATTCACAGCCAGAGAACATCTGTGCCGTTGGAATGATAACAGCATCAGCATATTGTAATGCGGCAACTAGGGGAGAGACTTTCAAACGGACTCGTACAACCGAGGATGAGCGGGGCTGGGAAAGGCTGGGAAAATAGCAGTTCACTCCATTGTAACAGTTGTACTCATATTGCGACTTCTTCTTTTTCCTCGTTGCGGATACAAAAAATTCCGAGGCTGGGAAAAGGAGACGAGACCAAAACACCACGGAGGTTTCGCTGGCGGCTAAAGGTCGGCATAAACCAGTCAGGAGGAAATAATCGCGCACGGACCACACACAAAAAAATCCACCTTAGGTTTAGCGGCACATCACATGACCAAGCTAGGGTTGAGATATAGGGTTAATCCTCGCACCCGAACGAATAAACAAAAGCTTTCTTCTTCTTCTTCTTCTTCTCCCATCAGAATCGGCTTTTGCGCGCCATATTTTACGGTCGTGTTGTTTTTTCTATCAAACCCCAACGACATTCATTTCTTTCTTCCCCTTTTCCATCTCATCCATATTCGCATTTCTCACCCTCTTTCGTCTTGCCATTATAATTTGATCATTCAATGGCTCGGAAAGGTACTGCACGTGGAGGCTCGCGCGCGCCTCAGGGCGCCGAGTCTGCGGAGGTTGATGTGCCCGCCACGCCCAACGCGCGTGGCCGACGCGGAGCCAAGTCGAAGGACGACGAGCCCGTCGTTCCCGACGTAGCTGCCGAGGCCGCGGCTGATTCGGGCAGAGCCTCCAAGACGCGGTCGGCGCGCCGTGGTGCCCCGGAGAACGCGGACTCTAAGAGTGTGTACAGCATTTCGTCCAATGCTGCCAAAAACGCCAATGCCGAGGCTGGCGAGGAAGAAACCGGTAAGAAGCTCTCCTGTTCCGTGATCTTTCACGATATATCTTGTTGTTCTTCGGGTTACGATTGTGTGAGATACCACTCGGGTTATATCCATTTTGTTGCTTTTTTTTTTCATGCCCTTCGGGTTTGCGTTTGAACCCTCGAATTTCCCTTTGGCTAGGGTAAGAGAACCGACCAGAAATTTTTTTCTGTGTTTTTCTTCGGGTTTGCGGTTCGGGTTTCAGGAAGGTCTCGCTTCACGTTCGTGTCGACTTTTCGACAACATTCTGTTTCGCGTGTCTGTCTTATCGATTCTCGTCCGTCGCGTTCATTTTTTCTCGGGGTTTTCTTTCCGGATATTTCTTCGCATTGTTTTTTTTGGGGGGTGGTTTTTTGGGGGTTCTTTTTCGTGTGTGTTGTTACCAACGCTGACTTTTCGTCCCAAAACTAGTCCCCTCCCCCGTTGAGGAAGAGAACGAGGACGAAGAAGAGGAAGAAGAGCAGGCCCAAGTGGCAGAGGAAGAAGCACCTCCTGCCGAAATCATCGCCGAAGCTTTGCAGGCTGTCACCATCCCTGAGTCGATTCCGGCTGTGCTCGCTCCGGCTGTGCCGGCTGTCCACATTAAGGTTGATCCTGCTGTTATGCTCCTCCTGGTTAACAAGCTCCAGTCCGACGTGATTGCGCTTCAGAACCATCTTTCCAACCCCGATCCCGAGGATATTGCCTGGAAGGGAGCCTGGGATTTCCTCAAGCAGTCCCTTGACGTCACTAAAACGGCCTTCACCACATCGGGCGGCTTGTTCATTGACGTGCGCACTTTGTCGAATACATCCAGCACTTACGAGCTTGTGTTCTCGCTGACTAACCTGGTCACCCTCCTGGACTCGCTCCTGCGCTTCGAGAAGTCGCCTGCAGACCTGCTCAACCTGTTTGACCAGATCGACGAGAACTTCCCGTGGCTCCTGGTGGCGTCGGCCGGTCTTAGCCACGAGTGGCTGTCTCACAACGACTATGTGTCTGTGGCCCTGGATATCCGTACCCAGCGCTGGCTCCTGTCTGCCGAAACCGGCGATATTGAGGAGAAGATGCGCGTTGGTCGTCGCATCTTCAACAACGGCCCCGTTTTTGACGATGGCGTGGCCATCAGTGAGGGCCCGCTGCGTAAGCTGAGCGACGTCGAACTTGAGGGTATCCAAATCACGGATACCGAAGATTTGGCCGCGCGTGAGTCGGTTATCAACCGCGTGAACACGATTATTGGCTTCCTCACCAGCGGTGATAGCACCGAGGCGTTGGCCCAGGAGTTCAACTTGTCTCAGTTCATCCAGAAACTCAGTGCTTGGACCCAGTACGCCGCTGAGGAGGTCAAGCGGTCGTACGCTTCGATGACTGGCCGCCGCCCCGTTGCTACCATGAACGTTGACGAGCCCGGCAGCCAGCTTCTCCACGAATCAGGAGGACCTGACGAAAGGTAATGACCATATCCATATCCCACACGCACTTCCCCACCTTTGCATCCTTCTCATGACTAACCAACCGTTGATATGACACAACACAGCCTCTACCGTGGCGCCAGTGCCCTGAGCCAGTTTGCCAGCATCGCGACGTCCGCGTCCACCTCGACCCGCCCAACTGCTAAGCGCACGCGTCTTGTCGACGACGCCTCTGACGCGGACGAGTCGCAGCGCAAGTCCCCCAAGAAGCGCGCTCGCCGCTCTCTGCGTGCCCCCGGCGACGTGCCGGCCACCCCGTTGTCGGCGATGGCTCAGCGCACCCTGCTGGCCCCCGAGCTGGCGACGCCTGCCACACCTATGACGCCTATGGCGGACATGCCTCTGACTGGCCAGATGCCCTCGCTCGGCCCCGACGACAGCCAGATGCCCATGACCACCAACCCCGACGTGGCAGCCATCGCTGCGGCGGCCGGCAGTGTTACCGACTCGCCGGCGCGTGCGGGCCCGGCGCGGAAGGAGTTCCAGCCCCGCCGCTTCTGGACCGAGGAAGATGCGGCTGTCCTGTGTGCGTACATTGATAGATACGGATGCAACTGGGCGCGGATTGCCCGCGAGGCCGAGTTCTCGTCGTTGCGGACGCAGCAACAGCTCCGTGACAAGGCCCGTAACATGAAGGTTGACTTCCTTCGGTACGTTTCCCCCTGTTCTAACCTCTTGTTTAGATGATTGAACAAGACTAACCATGTCTTTTTTTCTTTTTTCTCTCTAGTCGTGACAAGATTCTCCCCCCTGGTTTCGACATGGTCGGTCTGCACTTGAAGGAGAACAGCATCATCTTGGATGCCGGAAAGAACCCGTACCGCAAGGAATCCGATATTGACGCGGAAGGAAACCCGACTAACACCACTCGGACCGACCCGGAAGCCCAGCCCGCGCATGAGGGCGGCGAGACGGCACCGGAAGAGGAAGAAGAGGAGGAAACCGCGTAAGACTCTCTAGTCAAGCCCACAAGTTGTTGTTCGCATGATCTTGGTTTGATTGATTGATTGCTTTTTCCTTTCTCTTTTCGTTCTTATCATTATTCCTATCACTATTATTACTGGAAGGGGTAGTCCGTGGTTGTTCCTTTTTCTCCGTTTATGTCGTTTTACCTTTTGCTTTCGCTCTCTTTCTCTCCTGTCGTCTGTCCTTCTCCTTATCGTAATTTCTTTTTCTGGCTCTTTCATTTCTGATGTGGTTTCTACGTTTTCATGGGTTCTGGCTTTTATTATTATTACTTTTTTCGTTTCCAACTCCTTTTTCTGTGGCTTGCTTGTGCTTGGCTCCTTGGGAGGTGCAGACTTCTCTACTCTGCCCCCCAGCAGTTCCGTTTCCGTCGTTTTGAGTTTCACGGACGTTTGCTTGCCCGTCTTAACCGTTATCTTGTTTTGGGTTCTTGCAGGAAGATTGATGAAAACGAAAAAAAAAGAAGAGAGGAAGGAGGGTGGGCAAGCAACTCTGGAGGAGATGGGTGGTTTTTCCCCTTCTTTGTTAATGTTGATGAATTCCTTGGTGTACATCGTCACTCTCTTGAAGTATTCTTTTTTTATACGTGAAGGGGGCTTGCTTCTCTGGGGTTTGGGGGCAGTTTGGTATTTCAGTACTGGCTCGACTTACCTTATTTAAATTCAAATCGTTTCTTTCAAAGTAATGAGCTTCATTTATATGATTACGTCTAGCTGGATGTGTCTGCGTCGTTGCTTGGCCTGCAACTTACTGCTGCTCACTTTATATGCTGGCACTCTCTCTCCATGACTCATGCCTACAAACCAATACCTCGATGTTGGGATCCTCATCTGAGGTCTCCTGCATTATACAACAATGTGAAGTATTTGTTTATCTCTCTCTCTACCCTGGAAACTACCAACGTGGACTACATTTTGCTGTAGTAAATTCTCAAGTAAATGAACGGTTGAGGACGGTACCGTAACACGAAAGCAAACAACGAAACTCATATTATCAAACATACGGAAGGCATCGCAAGAAAGGAGGAAAGGAAATCGATCCAGATAGAAGAGAAAAAGCTCAGAAAAGGAGATAGAAAAGAGACTTGTACGGATAGTTGGCACCGCCACGGCTCCTGAGACTACTAAAATGGGTTTCCCGCCCACACAGGGTTTTCCCCCATGCCGTCAAGAAAAAGAAAAAGAAAAACCACCATACCAAACATGGCACACGAGGTACAGAAGATTCTCCGAGCAAGATTGCATTCTAGGTTCCGACAAGAAATAAAAAAGATTACACAAATTTTGGTTGACTCCCTAGTCATGGTTCCCGGACACCAATGTTACAAAATGCATCAGGAACGATAGGGTGGGGGTGAGAAGAGAAGCGAAGGAGAGAAAGGAACAAGAAGGAAATAATACTTTAAATGAACGAAAAAAAAGCACCGAGGAGCGGGAAACAAAGGAAAGAAACGAAAACCGAATGGCAACTGGGTATGCTGTTCCACAAAATCAAGACACAAAAAAAGAGACAAGAAACGAAATCGATAGCCACTATTACTCATATATCCATGAGGAAACTCGGGATATGCTGATGTAGACGAACCGGGGGATATCAACTAGACCTCTTGCATGCAACGAGAACGACAAGGACGGTTAGGAATGGAGAAGAGAGGGAAAGAGGCAAATCAAACAGGTACTTTGCGGAGTCATTTCTGGTCGTTAAAGAAAAAAGAGACAAAGCCGAGAAGCCCAGAGAGTGAGTGATTATTGAAGCTGGAGGGAGGGCAGGCAGACACAAGACTGTCAAAAAAAAAACCTGTTTGCTTACCCGCCAACAATCAATCTGCCGCTTATCGGCGATTGGCAGGGCCATCTCGGAGCTTGAGCCGGCTTGTTCGCCATCCCTCATACCACTGCTCGCGGCTCAGTTCCCGAAGTTCGGCTCGCCACTCGGTAAAGACGGCGTCCTTCAGACGGGTAAAGTCACAATGCTCCTCGTTGTAAGGATCAGCAAAGCCCCAGGGGAACTTTCTGCCCACGACTCCGGGCTCATAGATATCTGGACTGATGATTGACAGAGGAAGGAAGGGGGGTTCGTCCTCCTTGGAACCATCCATTGAGGCGCGGTGCTTGCGAATCGAGTTTCCGGATAGTCGTTTGCTGCTAGGAGAGGTTTGCTCCTGAACAGCATGCTCGTACTTGCTGGGACCATCGGGGGTCGATGCACGTGCCAGGCCGATGACTTCCTCACCCTCGGTCATTTCCTCATCCTCTTCGTCGATGCGACGAGAGTCTCCAGAGCTGGCGTCCTCGTCGTCGAGACCCAGGGCTTCCAGAGGATCCAGGTTCGCCTTCTTAAGGCTATCAGAAACGGCTCTCTTGAGGACAGCCATGTGCTTGGTTGTGATGGTGTCTGCCTTGGAAATGACGGGGATGACAATGGTCTTGCGCTGAAGCGTGCGCAAGACCTGAATATCAAGATCTTCGTCGAGACCCCCGTAGGCGCGAGCATGGCCGTTGAGCTTGGAGGAGTGACCATTGGCAGAGAATGCCTTCGCAGTGGCAATGTTGCGATCTAGACGGGCGGGATCAAGGATCAGGAATACGGCGTGAATGTGGGTGTCCTGGACACCAGGAGACCGAATGACCTTCATTTCCTCGGTGAAAGTTTCCTCAAACTTGCTTTCAATGAATGCAGACATCTCACGAAGCTGAAGATCAACAACATTCTTCTCAAAGCCTTCCGAGTCCCAGAGAGTCAGACCAATACGCTCTCCATCGATTTCGGTTTCCAGGTATTGAGATGTGAAGTTTCCAGAGGTGGGAGCCTGGAAGGGCAGATGCTCATCTTCGAATCTCTTGGTGCGCTTTCGTTCGGGCATAGCGAGGGCAGTTTTCAGAAACTCGACAAATGAAGTCTTTCCGGAGCTGCGGCTGCCCACAACCAAAACACTAGAGCAGGAGAAGAACGGTCAGTGTATGTGCATTAGGGAATTGACTGGCGCCATGGAAACACAAGTAGAACGTGACTTACTTGAACGGAGTAGGATCCTTTCTGCGACGAACACGGCGGGGACTGTTGATGGTGCTGATGGCGCTGCTAGCATAGCTATAGCGGCCACGGTGGGTCATGCTCTCGGTACGCGCATAGGGGTCGAAGGGGATCGGGGGCGGGCCGGGAATGGCTACACCAACGATACTTTGGCCAGGGTCGATCGACGGCCGGCCCGAATAGAGGTCGGTACGGTCGGAGAGAATCGAAGCAGAGTCATTGTGAAGATTTCCGGCAAACGAGTTTGATAGTTGGTCACCTCCACGGTGGAAATCGGGAAGCTTGGGAGGGTTCTTGGGAATAGCTGGCTGCGGGCGAGCATCCTGGTCCTTGCCCTTCTTACCCGACTTCAGGTCGCCCGACTTGCTTCGTCTGAGCAACATTCCAAAGCTTGGTCGACGGGGCGTCGTCATCCTCTGTGGGAAAAGAACGGATTATCCGATGTCGAAGCTGCCACAGGGATCGAGCGTAGGCTCTCCTGCGAGCAAGAATAGTACCGGGGTTGAATATGAGAAACGAGTTTTGAGACAAAGCTCGACGTCCGGAATGGATCTTGATGGCTTGAAGAGGTGGAGAGAACCGTTAGTTTACAGAGCATCAAAGAAGGGATCACGACAATTGACGACGATGTGTTTGGGGTAGATTTAAAGCAGGCCGCGATCTGACACAATCGTAGACAATGTCTTGATACATCTGCCATGCAAGGGAACGATCAGTGTCGAGGGAGAGGGCGTGGTGGGACATAATAAGGAAGGCGTGCTTTGATCTTATCGCACTTGCACTCGGATCGGTAAACACAACAAAACTGAAGGAAACCGCGACGACACCACGAGAAGGGAAAGAAGAAGCTGAATTCAAACAAGGAGTATTTGATGGCTTGCGCGTTGGCCACAGTATGATGCGCGACATGAATGATAGCGATGTGTCGTGGGTCGAACTTACTCAAGATAAAAGCGTAGTGGAAAGCTGTAATGGGATGCGTTCGATGAAGACTGTCCAGGATCGAGTGATCGGAATGAATGAGAGACTTGACAACGACACCGGCGCGGAACTATACGGACGAAGAAAACAGGTCGAAGACGACGAGGATGTTAGTTGGCGAAGAGAGGAATGAAGACCAAATGTGGGAAAGAGTAGCGCATTTAACAACAGACAGGGGGAAGAGAAAAGAAGAAGTGGGAGAGGCCAGAATTAGGATTTGGACAAGAGCCTTGTGAGACCCGGACCCAGAAAAAAAAAGGGTTCAAGGGAGAACCAGAGAAGAGAGGGTACGATAGGGGGATAAATAGAGAATCTTGATTGACAGTGATAGAGGCACGAGAGAGACAGATGACTGAGCGGGTGAGCCGAGAATCTGGGAGGGACCAAGACGCCTTTTTTTTTTTGTAGCGAGGAAAAAAAGGGGCGATCGGTGATGCTGCATGCAGTTGACGGGGGTGTGTGGGATCCAAGATAGAAAAAATGTACTATACCTAGAGAAGATAAAAAGAACGAAAAAGGATGGTGGTCTTAGAGAGAGACTCGATGAAGAGTGAAAGACTGGGCCGGCCCGGCAAATATCTGTAAAGAAAAACGGCGTTTGTCGTAGAACCTGACGAAGTTGGGAGAATGGCCTTGGTAAATCCAAATCCAACAATGGGAATGCAGGAAGGAGGAATGAAGACGATGGGGGTGGCGATGTTGGATGGTGATGATCGTGGAGAAAAAAAAAGAAGACTCTAGTGATTATCACGAGAATGAGAAGAAAGAGAAAAGAAGAACGAAAACAAAACAAGGCTCGGCCTTTGGGGGGTGATTGAACTGTTGAGGGGGGGGGGGAAGAAAGAAAACAGAGGTGAAGGGAGAAGAAGGTGGGAAGAGAGGAAAAAAGATGAGGTGAGGTGGTGAGGTGAACGTGCCTCCCCAAAAGTGTCGGCGTCAGGCTGGGGGAAGGATGACTTTGAACTTTGAAGCTCTAAGGAGAACACAGACCAAAGGCACAGAACTCTTCTTTAGGAAGTACTTCCGAGATATATGGCAAGCGCACCAAATGTGTAAGTACTACAGCAATACTGGACGAAAAGAGAGCGTATTTCCCAGATCATACAGTGTAGTATCTTGTATGGGGCCATGAGATGGTAGGAGCGAAAGAGTATCATATGCTCCTGCTCTTTTGTGCAGAGGGTTTACGAGGTCTTCATTTGGCCGCTCTTTCCCTGATCCTGATCGTGTCGTACCAGAAAATGGACTAAGCCTTGAGTTTCCTTTGCCTCTTTAGTACGTACGGGCTGTGTATGGACCCTTGGGGCGGCTTGGGACGGCCACACTAATGCGCTGGTTACATTGTAGCATTACACTGCAGTTTTCTTATACCGATCCCCCCTAATAGCTCCGGATTCTTTGCTTTGTGTGTGCTTGTCTTGTGTGTTCAACCACCCTAAGATTTTGCTGTGTACAGTAGACCTCGGGGAACTAAAAACTTAATGGCACTTTCGGGTGCCCACAGCCCCATCTTCTAAAAGAGAGTGCAAGCAAACTAATTCCGTTGACTGGGCTGGCGTGGTGTACTGTAGTGTGCTTCTTATTGGCGACAACACCTGTGAACCCCTTCCCTTCTGCTGGTATCTGTTGCAACAAGAAGATATTAGAGGTTGGAAGTTCATATGAAGAACAGGGTAGTGTGAGAGCTAAGTGGAAGTCCCTGATAGTAGAAAGCTACTTTAAATTTAGTCAGGGGTTGAGTACCTGTTGATCAATAACAAGTAGTAGATACAGCATCCAAGCTTGATTGAGCCTGCAAGACACTGTACCTGTACCTAAAATTGAATAAGAGATCCTTATTCTGTGGAAGTCTTGGCGGTACTGTAATACTTAGGTGGGGCACTAGTGTCTGGCACAGACGCCCGTGGAAAGAAGAAATGTCACAGCGAAAGACATTGAATTGAAGTCTAGCGTCGTAAAGTCGACCATGGATGGGGAAGATCTAGGGTTTAGCTAGGGTTTATATGTCCTTTGCTCCTTCTCTCTCTTGTCACGTACTGTACTGGACCTACCACATGTTGTGAGTAGCTGGCGCTTTCCAAATCCATATACATTCGACTAACAATACCTGCAAGCACGAGGTTAACTGATGAATCATATGCTCAGATACTGTTCCGGTGGTCAGCCTAGCTTTGACCTGAGGGAATCGCACCTTCCGTAACTGCTGTGGAAATGGGCAGGTCTGAAAAATAGCAGCAGCGATGCTGTGAAGTGTAAACACCTACGTGTATGCTGGACCTGCAGACCTTGTCGATAGCTCCTGCCACCGAAGGCATGAGAGAGGCTGGAGAGGAAAGGAGAACCCTGGAAAAGGCACGCTTTCTCCCACCCTTCTTACGCATCAATGCTTACGGCATAAAATACCAGATAGGACGATACAACCACGGCCGTCGGTTTCACGGCGCGGGCATAGAAGCCTGTGGTTGGCCCATTACTCACACCTAAAAGACAATCGTCTGGTGTAGATCCAATATGCAAAGACCTTATTAATTTTGCCTTTTTTGCCATCGTTTGCTCCATATCTCGTGCCTCATCGACATAATCTCCTCCCTTGGCCGAGATATTGTTATAACGTGGTTGAATATGCCCCAAAAGACCATTCAAACCACCCCCAAGTCATTAACGTATCCGAAGAAGGATCAAACATAGTGTTAGAAACGGCAGAAAGCGCTTTCCGTCGTTCGGCGTGAGCGAAAGGCTGATATGGATTCCCTTCTCTCTTCTGGCTTCGACGATGATCGTTCGACGGAACATGTTCATTCGAAAAAGTTTTCCCCAGAATGTCCCTCCTTTGTTCTTCTTCTTCTTCTTCTTCTTTACGGCAGTGACCGGAAAGGTGGAAGCATCATGGATACATTCTCTAACACATCGCCCATGGAAATCCTTATTTTACCAGGCACACACCAAACCTCCCAGATTTTGGATTTTGGCGGCTCCAGTTTCGTGAAGATCTGACATTGACCTCCTCGGATCTCCAACTCTGACAGCTGCTGATAAATCTAATATAGATATGATTGATGCTTAGCACTCTTTTTCTTTCTTTTTCTCTCTCCGTCTCGAGCGTCTTTTGGACGCACAAATGTGAGGCACACAAAGGCGGAACGCCAAACACAGTGTTCTTTTTGTGTAACGATGGCCTCGTCAGAAGCATTCCACTGTCCAACTCGACGAGACAGAAGCAGAGTCTGGAAGACCGTACCTTGCACAAACAGTCAGGATGATATATTTAGGTACGACCGAACTGTCTCGGCAGATTTCTTTTCCTTCCTTTGGACATATCTCCTACTCCTAGCATGCGCTGCATACAAGATAAGGAAATCTCCAACCGCAAACTCTCCACTGTTTCGACGATCTCCGGTCTCCCTGATAATTCATGTCTGTCGACCTTGAGATATGCTCACCTACTGGTGGTGATCAGTTGTCGTGGAGGCTTCTTCCAAACCAATGAGAACCAGGAATAATGTCCTGGAACAGGCAGGCCCCGCCAGCGGAGAAAACCTGCTGCAGGTTTTAGTGTCCGTAAATAGGGTTTCTTCCTTTGAACCAAAAAGGGAGTTTTTGAGCCATCGTCGAACCTTGGCCTGGTTGTTTCTTCTGTCTTTGCAGGGCAAATTCACCAAGCACTCAAGCAGGGCTCCTCCGTTTAAACTTGCGGAGGCTCCCCCTTAAATTACAGGTTTGATACCATACCCACAGTAAAACTTCCATTTCCCAGTTCCAGAACAAGCAGCGCCGCCTCCCAGTTAATTCCAATCATCTAGCAGATGTGGCCAGTCTGACTTTGGGGGGGGG